>WEIU01022697.1:359786-379861 GCA_013389925.1 Aegithalos caudatus | reverse complement strand
GTTTCCCAGGGGTGCGGGGTGCCCGCCTGGTTAACAGCGCCTTGAAACCGATGTTTGCTCGGGGCTCGGCCCCGCCTTGTGCCCCGCACAAAGGAGCAGTCACTCAGCATTAGCGGCATCAATGCGGCTGCTGCCGCACGCCCCGCGCCGCCTCCTGCCCCAAAATCCGCTCCCGGAGGGGCCGGGGGCACACACGGGATCCAGGGAACGGGGGCTCTCCCCGGGGTGCCCTGGGGGTTACTGGGGTGTCCCACAGCGCCTGTGGGGGTGGGAGGGTCTGGGGACAGGTGCGCGGTGGGTGTGGGGTCCTGGGGGATCGGTTTTGGGTTGGGAATTGTGGATGCAGACGTGGGACCCTGCACGGTGCGGGTGCACCTGGGGATTACCTTGGAGAGGCACCGGTGAGGGTTCGGGAGGGGGAAATGACCACTGGGATTGGTGTTTGGAGAGGAGCAGGGATTTCCTCGCTAATCCCTGCCTTGGAGGGCTGTCCAAGACCGTGGGATCCCAGCTGTGCCCAAGCCCCACCTTTTCCCCAGCCCAGAGCCCTGAGTACCGCATCCCGGTGTTCCTTGGGCTCCTCCAGGGCTGGTGATTCCACCCTGAGCATTCTGCCGGTGTCTGCCCACTCTTTCAGGGCAGAAATTCTCCCTGATGTCCAGCGGGTTTTCCTTCCCTTATTGAACTGCAGGCAGCCCGAATGCAGAGCAGATCCCACGGGACCGACCCCTCCTGAGCATCCTCCTCTCAAAACCCACTTGGTATCTGAGTGATCCCGGAGGTGGTGCAGCAGCTCTGCCTGCAGGCTCTCAGGGAAGGGGCTGCAGGCTCCGGGGCCGGGCAGGAGCCCCAGGCTGAGCCCCCGGGATCAGCCCGGCCGGGCAGGGCTCTGTGCAGGGAGGGGGAGCTGCCAGCCCCAGCTGCCGCTGCTGAACAGTCCCTTCTTGTCCCTGAGCATCTGCCCGCGGCCCTCAAAGCCGCTTTGTTTCCCCATTAGGCACACGGGATTCCCGCTCCATCCCGCTGGGAAGCGGCATCCCGGAGGGACGGGAGGGGGAGAGGCGGGGGATGCACGGGGGGAGCAGCCGGGGCCGGGGGAGGGGGACACGGACCGGGTCGTGTCACTGCCACATCCAGGGGCTCGGGGGGGTGTGCTAGGGCTGCCCCCCGACCCACCGGAGGCAGCTCCGGGGTGATTTTGGTGAGGGAAAACACCTTTGGTGGGGAATAACCGGAGAAGGAGCCCATGGAGCTGGGGCTGCGCTCCCAGGCACGGGAAGCCCATGGAGCTGGGGCTGCGCGGCTCTGCCGGGGCGGGATGCGGCAAATCCCCGGTATTTGGGGTTAGGGTAAGGGTCAGGGGCATTCCCGAGGGATTTGGTGGCAGGAGCGGGGAGGCAGGGGCAGGGCAGGGCTGTGGCTCCCCCCGGGAGCGGAGCAGAGAGGAGCAGAGCGGGGTTCGGGCTCACACCCGGCTGTTCCTCGGGATGGGATAAGCGTTCAGCCCATGGAACGGCAGGAGGAAGAGCAGATCCCATGGATCCCGGTGCGGAGGGAAGGGGCAGCGTCCCGGCTGCTGGGGACCGTCACCTCCTCACCTTGGCACTGCCGGAGCTGCCCTCGGCGCTCCCCGCGCTGTTTTTCGGGTGCCAAAGCGCATCCGAGAGCACCATCTCCCGGGCACCGCGGAAATCATCGCGGAGAGGAGGAAGGAGGAGCTTTCCCGAAGCATTTTGGGCTGCCTGGGCTAAAGGGGCATCCACGTGCTTGGGCTCCATCCTGCCAGGTGCCTGAGGAGCGGGATAGGATGGACACCCCCAGAAGGAAAAAAACACGCCGATTTCCCCACTCTAATTCCAGCAAAACAAGCGTGGGGGAAGATGGATAAGCTTGTGGTCCTTGTAAAAAGTTTGGATTACCTTGAGGTTGTCCAAATTTTCCAGCTGTTTGAGTTTATTTTGACAGCATGGGAGTTGATATAACCCAGTGCCCAGGACTCTTGCACCTTCCACCAGCACAGTGCAGCTCTGGAAAATTAATTTTGCTTCACTGAGCTTCTTCCCCAGCTGGGAATATCTCCCTGGGCTGGGATCAAACATGGATTTACCCTCTCCTGCCTCCATCTCATTCCCAGCCATGCCAAGGACTCGCTGTGTTTGAGCTGGGGCCGGGAAGGGAATGAGTTGAGAAGAAATTCCTGTAAAACCTCAGGTGTGCAGGCTGAACACGGTCAGGGGAGCAGCTGAAGGTTCCCTCAGTGAAGGTCCTGCAGCTGGAAGTGGGGGAAAGGCACTGAGGAGAGACAGGCCTGGGAAAGAGTGAAACTGCTGACAGAGCTGGGGCTCTGATATGCCCCAACCCCTTTGATTTTGGCGTGGTCCAAGCAGCAAAGGGAGGCAGACTCGTTTTTCCAGTGCTATGTATAGAGCCATGAGCTCATCGTTTCCAGCTCCAGAGAGCATTCAAAGCATGGGAAACAGGAATTTCCACCCCACCTCGGTGCCAGCAGGGAGCAAACAGGGGCTGGGGAGATGCTCGGCTGCCCCAAATCTGCTCTGGCTGGCCCAGATCACTGACTGTGATCTGTCTGTGGGTGCAAGCAGCCCTGGCACCTCCAGAGCCTCCAGAGGGAGCAGGGCATGGGGATGTCTGTCCCTGCAGGACATGGGGATGTCTGTCCCTGCAGGACATGGGGATGTCTGTCCCAGCAGGACATGGGGATGTCTGTCCCTGCAGGACATGGGGATGTCTGTCCCAACCCCTGAGCCTGAGAGGGGAGGAAGGTGAGGATGTGCTCAGGGTGTCCTTGCAGGGAGGGACAGGGGTTCCAGGATTTAGGGATTCAGGGTTTAGGGATTCAGGGCTGGAGAGGGCACCCCTGAAGGCACCAGGGTGCCCTGCTGGGGCTGCACCCACTCTTCTCTTTCCAGAAACCAGCCCTGTGCTGCAAGCACTGCACCCACGGGTGACTGATACTGCTGCCCACGCCCCAGCCCTGCCCAGGGCACTGCAGGGCCCTTCTCACCAGGTTTGGGTGCCAGGGGTCACCTCCTCTTCCCTCTGTCCCACACAGCCCTGGGGACCTTCCTGGAGCTGGCAGTGTCCCTGCAGAGCAGCTCCCTGCTCCCAGGCAGGACCTCCCGGTGCCATGGGATGGTTTGGGTTGGGAGGGACTGGGGGGAGAAGGGGAGGGGGCTTGGGGAGAGGGCAGGGAGAGGTGAGCAGTACAGGTGAGGGGTGGGCAGGTGAGTGGGTAGTGCAGTGAGGGGTGGGCAGTGCAGGTGAGGAGCCCATCCCTGGTGCAGGAGCTGCTGCAGGACGTGCAGCTCTCCCAGCCCCGCGGCTCCGGAGGGTCCCAGCATCCCTCCAGTGCCGGATCCCCGGGACTGGAGCNCCCTGCCCACCACGCCTGACGCCGGCTGCTCGCCCACTCCCTGCCCGAGCGGGCCAGGCTGAGCCCTTTAAAACCCGAACGGGTTCCTCCGCATTCACTCCGCGGGAGCTGTCCCTGCCCTGGCCCTGGCCCAGTCCCAGTCCCTGGCCCTGCCCTGGCCCTGGCCCTGGCCCTGGCCCTGTCCCTGCCCTGTCCCCGCTCCAGCCTTTGCGCAACGCGCCCTCCTCAGACGCAGCCGGCACCTGGAGTCCCAGAGGTGTCCCGGAGTCCCAGAGGTGTCCCGGAGTCCCAGAGGTGTCCCGGAGTCCCAAAGGTGTCCCGGTGCTCTCCCAGAGGTGTCCCGGTGCTCTCCCAGAGGTGTCCCGGTGCTCTCCCAGAGGTGTCCCGGTGTCCCGAAGGTGTCCCGGTGCTCTCCCGGGCCAGCTGAGGACCGCCGTGCATGGAGGAGCCGCTGCCCTGGGGCCCTACAGCAGGTAAGGAGATTTGGGGGCACGGGGAAGCTCGGGGTGAGGGGAGCAGCAGTCCCTGACCCCTCCTGAAGCACATCGGGAGCCTGGATCTGCTCTGGTGCCCGGGGAGGGGGCAGCTCGTGGTGTCCTTGTGGCCGTGCAGGGACAGGGGTGACAGCCCTGCAGGAGGAGGGGACCAGCAGGGGAAGGGATGGCAGAACCTCAGACGGGCTGGGAGGGTGTCCCTGTCACGGTCATGCCTGGGAGCAGGGGTGCAGGCTGGGTGGGGTCTGAAAACGCCACCAGGTCTGGAAAAACTTGCAGCTTTGATGAAGCTCTGGCTCCTGAGAGAGCTGAGCTGAGCATCCCCCCTGTCCCTGCTGTCCTCTGGGCTCTCCCTTGGTGCCCAGGGAGGTGCAGGGCAGAGCTCAGCCCCACCTAGGGCTCAGGGCACCCACACTGCTCTCGGGGCCAGGGCTGGGCTGGCTCTGCCTTCCCTCCTCTCTGACTAACCCTGACTCGGGCTTGCTGCACCCAGCTCCAGCCTGGAGATGCCATGGCCACCAGCATGGCCTGGCCACCAGCCCGGGCCATCCCCCCGCAGCCTGGCAGGAGCCCCGTGTGGGTGTTTGCTGCCTGCCCTGCCTGTGTCACCTCCCTGTGGCTCCCAGCTGCTCCAGCAGCCTGGCTGCTGTGGGATGGGAGCATCTCCCTGTCCCTGGCAGGTTCCATCCATGGTGGGATGGGAATTCCCAGTCCCAGCAGCTGAACGGAGGCACTGGTGGCACAACCCGTGCCTGGAATGGCACAGCCTGTCCCGGGAATTCAGCAGGCACGGCTCAGCCCCTTGGTGGGTTTGCAGGCGGGGATTGTTTGCAGGCGGGGATTATTGCCCTGCAGGGCTCCGGAGCTCAGGTCCTCCCACCGTGTGTCCCTTGCACTGGGAGGTGTCACCTGCTGAGAGTGCCCAGGCCGTGCCAGGCACCCGTGAGGGGAGAATGGCCCTGCCAAGAGAGCAGAGAGGAGGAGAGCTGAAGAAATGGACTGTGCTAATTAACCCGATTAACCGCGATTAACCCCCCGTGCCTCTCCCGGCAGCCGGGGAGCTCCCGCAGCAGCGATGTCCGAGCCCTCCTCCAGCAAGGAGAGCGCCCCGGCCGAGTGCCCCGTGTGCTACGAGAAATTCCAGCCCCTGGAGGCCACGCACCGGCGGCTCAGCTGCGGCCACAGCTTCTGCCACGACTGCCTGGTGAAGTGCCTGCTGGCGGCCAAGCTGGACGGGCACGTCCAGAGCAGCATCATCTGCCCCGTGTGCCGCTACGTCACCTTCCTCAGCAAGAAGAAAGCTCCGTGGCCGCCCAGCGCCGACCCCCGCGCTCTGGAGACCCCCCTGTCTCCATCCTCCCTGTCCCAGCTGGCCAAAAGCCAGGCCGGCAACACCCTGGTGGTACCCAGCCACTTCGTGCTGCCGGTGCAGAGCCTGGAGCGCGGCTCGCAGGGGCTGCCGGCACTGCTGGCACGGGGGGCTCACATCTTTGTCATCAGCGAGCACGGCATGCCCCTGGTGGCCTCGGAGTGCGGGAGGAGCAGGGCCAGCTCGGTGTCCTCCAGCCCAGCCCTGGGCCTGCAGTGCTGCCAGTCCCCCATGGCCCTGGCCGTGATGCTGGTGCTGACCGTGGCCATGCTGGCCGCCGTGCTCCCCTGGCTGCTGCTGGTCAGGAGGGACCTGTAGAGGGGATGGAGGCAGCTGGGACAGCACGGGGGTGTCACCGGGGCTGGGACACGGCTCCTCCTCTCTCGGGAGGCTCCTGGAGAAAGCCCAGAAGCAGCTCTGGGTGAAGCTCTCTCATCTGGCCGGGGGCTGAATGGAACTTTCGGAGCTTCCTGCAGATCTCCAGGGGCTTGCAGCGTCGCTGGTGGCATTTTCTGTCCTTTTTGGGTTAAAATATTGCAGGCCAAACCCTGCTGGGGGCTCCCTGCAGGGTGTCTGTGGAGAGGATCCTCCTGCACCCCGTGACAGCCCCGCACAGGGCTCGGGGGGCACAGCTGCCCCTGCCCAGCTCCGAGTGTGCCCAAGGGCTCTGGGGCTGCTGGAGGTCCCCAGGCTCCCAGGACATTGGGATCATGGTGATGCAGCCAGCCTGGAGCAGAAACTCACAGCTTCCATCCCAGGGATGGAGAAATCAGAGGCTGGAGCTGCTGGGCACGAGGGCAGAGAAAGCAGAGCATGGAGAGAGTGGTGCTGGCCCTGCTGAGCTCACCTCCCCTCTGCCAGCCTCCCTGCAGTGCCAGGGCTGGGAAGGGAGGCCAGCTCATCCCACAGGCAGTCCCAGCCTCCCTCTCCTCTCGCTCCCCAGGGTGGTGGCTCCTCCTTTTGTCACAGCATTCCTCCTGCCCAGGGCCCCAGGGACAGGGGCTGGGAGTAAACCCCAGTTTAAGGGGGCAGATTTGGGATCCCACCCTGCTGTCCTTGCTAGATCCCTGTCTGTGACTGACATTTCCCTGTCCCTGTATCCCACCCCTGAGCTCTCACACCAGGGGCTCCTTTTCCCCTGTGCCAAAGAAGCTGGGCACTGCTCAGCCCCCCAAACCTGCTGGCTTTGCCCTCTTTGGGACTGGTCCCACCCGGGGGACCCCAGTGCCATGGGAGAGCAGTGGGCAGCAGGGAGGCACAGCTGGGATTTGGGAAGCTCCGAGCCTGCCCTCAGGGGAGGGAGGAAATGGGGACACCCCTGCTGTGCTGGGGTCACTCCTGGCTGTGTCCCCAGCTCAGTCTGCACCTTCATCACCTTTGTCCCTGTGACCCAGTCCCTGGCCCTGTGGGTGCTGCTCTCACTCTGTCACCTGGGAATGTGTCACTTCATGGGCACCCCAGGGTGCCCCCTCCTTCCCTCCCTGTGCCCCTTCCCTCCTGTGCCCCCTCCTGTGCCCCCTCCTTCCCTCCTGTGCCCCTTCCTGTGCCCCCTCCCTCCCTCCTGTGCCCCTTCCCTGTGTCCCCTCCCTGTGTCTCACACTGGCTCTGTGCAGGCTGNTATTTATATAAATAATATAATGTAATATAATACAATATAATATTATTATATTATATTATATTATATGTACAGTAGAGAATAGATAATAGAGAATAGATAATAGATAATAGATAATAGGCTGCAGGAGCACTGCAGGGCACCAGCACCCCGTGAGTGCCCAGCTCCTGGGGCAGGAGCCTGCCCAGTCCTTCCTGCCTGGAGCCAGGCAGGGTCAGGAACCCCCAGGGGCTGCCTGAGGGAGGGATTCAGGGTTCAGAGAGAACTTAGAAACATTCCTGTGGGGTAGGAAAGCCTGGGCTCACTTTATTTACCTATAAGGTGCGGAGGCTCCTTGGAAACCCTCAGGGCTTGGAGCTGGCAGCCCCTGGCACAGCCCAGGGCTGCAGGTGGGGTCTGGGATCTTCAGGGATCCTTGTGGCAGCATCTCCTGATGCCTGTGGCTGCTGGAGTGAGCTGTTACCAGCAGGCAGACCTGCTCCCTGCCTGCTGGAAGGGTTTGGTGCCAAGGGTTTCATTCCCTGTGGACAGCCCAGCCTGGCATCCCCGCTGTGCCTGCCCCGAGTGACGGCAGCCGAGCCGAGCAGCACAACCACAGGACAGGGAGCTGCTGCAGGAGCTGCTGAATCTCAGCCCAGAGCATCCCTCCAGGGCAGGGCAGGGTTAAATCCCAGCTGGGAGCCCATCCCCGCAGCTGGAACCAGCTGGGAGCGGGCACCCCCTGGCCCAGGGTGGGTCGGGCTGTGCGGGGGCAGAGGGGAGGCTGCGGGAGCCCCGGAGAACCAGTTCCTCCAGGATGTGCAAATCCTGCGTGTCCCCGGGCCGGCACCGGGGGGGTTTGGGGTGCCAGGGCAGGGCAGAGGGTGCCGGTCCCTCTCCAGCCCCCCCGGCAAGGCTGGCTCTGCCCGGGCTGAGCCAAAGGCGGCCCTGGGGGCAGCAGGGACAGCCCAGAGCCTTCATTTGTCAGAATTCCTGGCCGCAGGCTGTGTCCGTCCCGGGGTGTGCCCCTCCTGGGGCAGAGGACGCTGCTGCCGAGATAACAGCTGCTTATCTCCGTGAGATCTCCTCCACAGCCTTAGGGACCTGCGAAAATCTCCCAGATCCTCTTGACATGATTTTCTATTTGCAGGGGAAAGAATTCATTCATGTCCCACTGCCTCGTTGATTGCTAAGGCAGCAGAGCCAAGTGCCTGCATTTTTAAAAAATATTATTTAAAAATACAATGATTATTTCCTTGCACTGGAAGGGTCTCTCTGTGTTGGCAGTGAGGAGTTAACGATGCTGATGTTTGCCACGGATGGTCTGACTCCGATTTTAGCACTTTGCTCAGGGAGTCCTGTGTCCTGTGTGATTTTGTTGTCTGTGTCTCCCATCCGTGCTCAGAGCAGCTCCCAGCCCGGGGCTGTGTGTGCAGCTGTGAGCCCTGCTGGACCCTCACATCCTGCAGGAGGGGGGCAGAGCTGCCAGCTGCTCCTGTGGCTCGTGTCCCCTGCTCAGGACAGAGGGAGAGGCTCTGCTGCCACCAGGCTGCTCCTGCCGGGCCCCCTGAGCCAGCAGCGGGCAGGGGGGAGTGCAAATGGACTGGAGAGGGGGCAAAGGGGTGTCCATCCATCCTTCAGGGGTGTCCATCCTTCAGGGGTGTCCATCCTTCCTTCATGGGTGTCCATCCTTCCTTCAGGGGGTGTCCATCCATCCTTCAGGGGTGTCCATCCATCCTTCAGGGGTGTCCATCCATCCTTCAGGGGGTGTCCATCCATCCTTCAGGGGTGTCCATCCATCCTTCAGGGGGTGTCCTGAGGGGCTGTGCCAGTGTCCCCAGCCCAGCAGAGTGGCACAGCTCCTCCTGGGCAGGAGCAGCACAGCAGAGTCCTGGTGTGGGGCTGCTCCTCTTCGTCTGCTCCCTCCTGACATCCACTGCTGCCCTTTCCTCTCTCCCTGTAAACAGAGGGTGAAAGGAAATCTGAATGGTTAAAAACCCATGATAATAGCTAAGAAATTCAATGAAGACATGGAATCAAAACACTGGGACTGNGCTCCTCCTGGGCAGGAGCAGCACAGCAGAGTCCTGGTGTGGGGCTGCTCCTCTTCGTCTGCTCCCTCCTGACATCCACTGCTGCCCTTTCCTCTCTCCCTGTAAACAGAGGGTGAAAGGAAATCTGAATGGTTTAAAACCCCAATAACAGCTAAGAAATTGAAGTTCTCCTCAATGAAGAGATGTGGAATCAAAACACTGGGACTCAGGGGTCCACTCCCCACCAGACAGATCCCAGGCAGGAGCACCAGCAGACTCCTGGCTGCAAAAGGGATGCCCAGGGATACCCAGGATCAGCCCAGCTCAAGGTAGAGTGATGCTGGTAACATTTGGGCACAAGAGGAGGGTTTTTCCCTCCCTGGAAGATCCAGACTCACGAGCAAACCCCTGGCACTGCTGGGGCTGCTGTTCCCCTGGTGCCTGTCCCGGTGCCCAGTGAGGGATCCATGGCAGGGGAGGGGTGGGAAGGAGCCCAGGCTGCTGAGAGCAGCTCCCAGTCACAGGGGGGGACTCCTGGAGTCACCCCACAGCATTTTGGGGTTTGCCAGCACAGGAAGCACTGGAGGCTGCTGGGCTTTGTGCCACTGGTGTCACTGGGGTGGCTGGGGGGGTACAGAGTGGTCAGGGAGCAGAGGGAGCTGCTGGTTCCCAGTGCCCACGAGGGCTCTGTGCCAAGCCCAGGGATCTGGAACAGCCTGGGGCAAACAGGCCAAGCACAAAACCACAAGAACCCAGAGGGAAAGATAAGCCCTTGAGTCAACATCTCCCTGGAGCTGGGCTGTGCAGGAGTGAGCTCTGCCCCAGCCCGAGGGATCTGGGCCAGCAGGAGAGGGAAGGAGCTGTGTCCCTGATGGGAAGGGCACTGGAGACCAGCAGAGCTGGTGCTGGGGTGTGCAGGGTCATGGGTGGGACGGGGGAAGGAGAAATCTCAGTCCCTGCCCTGAGCACACACAGCTGGGAGGATTTTCCCTCTCTCTGGGCCTGGTCTTTGCAGGGCTCAAATCCAGGCTTTCCAGGGCTCAAATCCAGGCTTTCCAGGCTGGATTGAGGGGCTCAAATCCAGGCTTTCCAGTCTGGATTGAGGGGCTCAAATCCAGGCTTTCCAGGCTGGATTGGTGGGCTCAAATCCAGGCTTTCCAGTCTGGATTGAGGGGCTTAAATCCAGGCTTTGCAGGCTGGATTGACAGGCTCAAAGCCAGGTTTTACAGGCTGGATTGACAGCCTGTAAAAATCCCTGAGCAAATAAAGGAGGGTGTGGGCTGTTGCTGCCCTTCCTTCTCTGCAGCTGCGGGATCCCATTGATGCTTGGCCCAGGTTCTTATCCTGAGGCACATCAAGGAAATTCCTGAAGGACCGAGTCCCAAGGGCACAGGGGTGGAAAAACAGCCTGAGCTGTGGTGAGGGCAAAGCTGAGCTCCTGGCCTGGGCACCCTGGGTGAGTGCAGGGCTGTAAAACACCAGACCCTGACTGCAGCCTCTGCTCACAGGGCAGGAAAACCCCGGGTCTGTCTCCCCTGGTCACTGCCAGCAAGAGAGGAAATCAAGGAAAAATAAAAGTAAATGATAAAACAGAATCTCACTGGTTGTGGGAGGCTTTATAGAGAACAGTGCAAGGCAATGTCACTGCTGTGACAGATGGGGACGTGTCCCTGGCAGTGTCCCTGCCTGGGGATGCTGGCAGTGAGGGCTGTGCTGTGACACTCACCCCCAGGGCTCCAGGGACATCTCCCCAGCTCTGCCTCATTCCCTGGTAAAGCCCAGCCCTCCTAGGCTGGCACAGCTGGCTCTGCCGGGGTCACCCTCCTGCTGTCACCTCCCCCTGCCCCGGCAGCTCCGTGGGGCTGCTCCCCATTGCACTGAGGCTGATCCTGCAGGAGCATCCCCGGGGTGCTGGCAGGGAGGAGGGCACCAGCCTTGCCAGCAGCAGGGCTCTCCAGCACCCAGACATCTCCAGCTTGTAGGAATTGGGTAAAAAGCTGGCCTGGCATCCCTTCTAAGTGCAGCTGACAGGCAATTTGTAAGTTCTCATACAGAGATGTTTTGAGAATGAGAAGTTCCTTTAACACAACAATAAATTCTGAGGGTGAAAAACAAATGCACCTGTGATAACAAGGGATCTGTGCATGAGAACCAGTAAAGAAAATATGTAAACAACCCAGGAATGCATAGATTTGATAGACAAGTAAAATACCTGTTACTAACCAATAGAATAATTAACAGAAAGCTGTGAAGCAATTAAAGTTACCCACGAAGTTTGTAAAAACTGTCTAAAAGACAGCATGTGGCCATAATAAAGAGAAGCCTTCTGAGGATTTCACCCTGTCACTGTGTGTGTGGTGTCCCAGCTCCCCTAAACTTTGCCCCCCCTAAGTGGGGCCAAAGCTGAGCCCCCTCAGGCCCTGCTGATGCTCGGGGGTCCCCAGGCTGCAGGACCAGGCAGGACCTGATCCTTGTGCCCCTTGGGCGGCTGCCAAACCTGCCGGGTGTGTTCTAGACAAACCCGAGATTAACGAGGCTTAATCTCAGAGGCAAGGTCCAAGCAGGGCACTTTGCACCCAGTTTCCTTGTGCTCAGCGTTTGTCACCTCACAGCACATCACAGCAGTGCTGGGAGACACAACTTTCACTCGGGTTTTCACTGTTCCTCCTTGCCCTGCTGGGAAAACATTCCCTGCTGGGAAAAGGCTCCTGGCAGCACACAGGGAGTGATGGGGGCACCCTCACACCTCACACCAGAGGTCCTGCTGCTGAAGCACAGCCTGGATTATCCTTCCTGCCTTTCCCTGTTTGCCCAGGGTGTATGGGCAGGGCAGGCTCGTGCTCCCTGTCCCCCTGAGACACGGAGCTGTCCCCGGGGAGCAGCAGCTCCCCAGGACCCTCCTCTCCCAGCATCATCTGGAGGGGAGCACTGAGGGATCACACCCCAGACAACAGCCACCCCCAAACTGCACCAAAAACACCCTCCCAAAATCCACTCATCTCCAAACCAACCTCGTGTCCGTGGATAACCCATTCTGATGGGGAGCACTGAGGGATCACACCCCAGACAACAGCCACCCCCAAACTGCACCAAAAACACCCTCCCAAAATCCACCCATCTCCAAACCAACCTCGTGTCCGTGGATAACCCATTCTGATGGGGAGCACTGAGGGATCACACCCCAGACAACATCCACAGCCACCCCCAAACTGCACCAAAAACCCCCTCCCCAAATCCACTCATCTCCTCCAAACCCTCCTCCTGTCCGTGGATAACCCATTCCAGAGCAGTTTAATGTCTGACACTGGCAGCAGCAGGGAGCTCTGGCTGCCCTCTGCCTCCCCCTCACCCCCGTGCCCGCAGAGCTGTGGGTACCTGTCCCTGTCCCGAGGGTCCGTGTGCTCTGAGCACCACCAGCCCCTTCCCTTGGCTCTCTTTTGGGTGCTCTTCACCAGCTCGCAGCGATGCTTTGTCCTTTCGCAGCCTCTCCTCCCGGGAGAAGGAGAGCGAGCCCCGGCGGGGCTCGGGGTCAGCCCCCGCGGAGCTCCCCGGGCGGCACCTCGATGTTGAAGGTGTACCAGAAGACCCAGAAGACGAGGCTGAAGGCCAGCAGCAGGGCCCCCAGGTAGACAAAGAAATCCCAGGAGCTGAGGGGAGCCCAGATGCCCAGGAGGAGGATGAGGAGCCCCAGGCAGTCGCAGATCAGGCCCAGGAGGGCGATGGCAGCGCAGCGCCCCAGCCGTGCGCCCATGGTGCGGCCCCTCCGGGCAGGAGCATCCCTGCCTCCCGCCCGGCCCGCTCCGCTCCCGCTGCCAAGAGGAAGTGCAAATGTCACAGCACACCTCGCACAACCACCGGCACGGAGCTCACGGTACCGCTTTAACCCTTTGCTGGCCCTGCCTCTGCCCCGCGGGTGGTTCTGTGCCCGCTCGCCCTCCCGGGTGGGGCTGCTCCACATCCCATCCATCCCAAAACCGCGGATCTGCCCCGGCACAGCCCGCAGCCCTGAGGTTTGAGACACGGATCTGGCACTTTTGGGCAGCATCCACCGTCAATGGAAGGCTGCAGGAGCTTGGCTCTGACATCCCAGGAACAACCTGGAAACATCCTCTCACTCTCCCTCTTTATAGGTAAACTGAGGCACGGGAATTTCTCCGGAATGCCAAAATGACATCAGCCTTGCAACACCTCCAGAGCAGGTCCTGCTGGAGAGGCAGCCCCCAGGACACCTGTGTCACTGCCCATCCCCAAAACGGGACACCAGGAGGTCACTGAGGAGTCCCCAAACAAGCCAACCCCCCCCCGAGCTCCTGGCTGGACTCTGAGCAGCCTCTGTGACTTTTTGGGGTGCAGGTGTGTGCTGCTTTCTGCTCCCAGGCTATGGTGTGAGCACAGGAACGTCTTTGCTCTCCTTCCTCCCTGGTCTGTGCATCCTTGGCAAACTGGGGAAGGCTCCAGGGGGGCTCTGGGAAAGCCACCCCAAGGCACAGTGGGTGGCACTGCCTGTCCCATCCCTGGCCATACAGAGGATGTCCCAGGGCTCAGGACAGGCTGTAGGGATGGAGCAGTGCCAGCTGCAGGGACCTGTGGAGCTGACCTTAGCTCCAGGACGTGCCAAAGGCCACTCCAAGAGTGTCCTCCTGCCACAGCAGGGCACCATCTGCCACCTGGGCAGCCCTGCCACCAGGGAGGGGTGGCTGCAGGGACAGGGGACATCCCCTGCCCCCTCTGCTGCCCAAGGGGTTCCAGGTCAGGCTGGCCCTGCCTGCCAGTGACACTGTGCAGGTCACAGAGGGCAAGCACGAGGCAGGGGAGGCTGCCCAGCACAGCGTGGAGCTCTCAGGGGTGTGAAGGGGTGAGCAGTGCCCACCTGCCTCCTCCCACACTGCAATTCCTGATCCCAGCTGCTGCAGAGCCCTGCCTGCACCAGGGGTGAGCCCAGTGAGTGTGACTGAGGTCCTGGGCTCCTGGCATGGCTTGGGAGGGACCTTAAAGATCATCAGTCCCAGCCCAGCCATGGCAGGGACACCTCCCACTGTCCCAGGCTGTCCCCAGTGTCCAGCCTGGCCTTGGGCACTGCTCTGGGCACCCTGTGAGCCTCATCACCCTGTCAGGGAAGAATTCCTGCCCAAGATCCCACCCATCCCTGCCCTCTGGCACTGGGAGCCATTCCCTGGCTCCTGTCCCTCCATCCCTTATCCAAAGCCCCTCTCCAGCCCTCTCTGAAGCTCTTTAGGCACTGGAATTCAATGCCAGGAGGGCAGATCCCAGCGAGGGGTCTGCCCCCGGGCTGTGCCCGTCTCGGGGCAGCTTTGGGGCTCTGGAAGCCCAGGAATGAGGCAGCTCAGGCGCCTGGAGCAGGGCGTGCTCCACGCCCAGCCTGCCGGGCGGGTTTGCTGCCCGACCTTTGAGATGCTGGGCCAATATTTCCTCTTCGAGCTGCTCTGCAGAGATAATGACTTTTGTAATGGATTTCCTGTTCTTTTTATAGCAGGGGGAAGCTGGCAGATCGCATCTGGGCTTGCTTGAGCGAGGCATAATGGTGTTTGCTGGAAAACCTGATCTTTCCTCTAAACGTGTTTTTCTTTGCTCTGATCCAAAGCATCCCAGCAGGATTCAGACGGGATTCAGGGGGAGCACAGAACAGCAGGGAGCAGCCAGAGAGGGATCTGGAGGAGCACGGGACAGCCCAAAGGTGTGAATTCCCCGTGGGCTGGTCCCAGGTCCATCCAGCCCGGAGCTGCCCCAGCAAAGGCAGGAGGGCACAGCAGGTGAGCCCTCCTGGAATCTGCTCCTCCTGCACTCCCCCAGCATCCACCACTGTCATCTTGTGGAACTGAAATGGCACATTCTTCTCTCTTGCTTCTACTGGCTCTTTTAAAAAATTCTGTTGTCCATAAATCCATTTAAACCCCTGGATGCTCCTTGTCTCTGCAGCCTCCCACGTCCCAGGGAGGTAGAGGTTCACTGGTGCCACTACACAGAGGCAGAAATTCATTTTCCAGCAGCCCTGTGGGGCTTTGCTGGGCCACAGCAGGGCATGGATTTTATGTCAACTCCTAAAGAAACCCTTGTGAGGTTATCTTGTATCTCTCCTTCCCGAAATTGCTTCAGCTCACTGGATGTAAAGGATGCAATTCCCAGGGAACTCCAGGGCAAAGTTCCCTCCCTCCCTGGCAGTGATGAGGCATTTACACCCCGTGCTACCAAGGGGAGTTCCCACTTTGTTCCTGGACTTCCACCTGCAGTTATCCCAGCTGTTAATCTGATTTCCCCTCAGATATCCCTTACCTGTTAATCTGATTTCCCCTCAGATATCCCAGATGTTAATCTGATTTCCCCTCAGATATCCCAGATGTTAATCTGATTTTCCCTCAGTTATCCCCCACCTGTTAATCTGATTTTCCCTTAAGTTCCTGTCCCTTTCCCTCCCTGTCCCACCACAGGTCTGGGCAGCAAACACTGAGCTCCCTCTGATAAATCCCCTCCTCACCAGGCTTTGCTGGTCCCTGGGCAGTTTCCTTTTCCCTGGCAGCTCCATCCCCTGAGTTGCTGCTGAGCCCTGGGCAGAGGTGCCCCCCAGCCCCATTCCTTGTCCTCCCCCTGCCCAGGGGGGTCCCACCACCCCCAAACTGCCACCCCCCCTGCACAGCAGAGATGTGACACCACAGCAGCCACTGCAAGCCCCTTGGGAAGGTTTGCCTTTAATGAAACCTCGGATTCTTGTCATAAATGACCACTCTGGGTTCAATTCTTGGTCTCAGTGATTTTTTACCACACTAACATTCCACTGGCTGTGTCCTTCTCCTTGGCTGTGAGGTGTGGCCAGCAGGAGCTCCCTCATCCCACTGGGCACTTCCAGCCCTCCTGGAGCATCCCTTTGGCCAGGCTGAGCTCAGCTCTGTGCTGCAGGAGCCATTTCCAGGTGCCTCCTCCATCCAGGGCAGCTCCAGGGCTCCCAGCTGTGCCCAGGTGGCACCTGGGGCTGCTCCTGACGTTGCTCCCTGGTTTCCCATCCTGAATCCTGGTGTCCATCCCTGCCCCCAGGAGTTTTGGGTGAGCATCCCCTGCCCGTGGCAGCTGCAGGAGCAGGGCCTGGTGCCAGGGCAGGACTGCAAGCAGCAGCAGAGCGAGGTGTGACACGAGGGAGGGCTGGGGAGCAAACAGCTCTGCTGGCTCCTGTGCCAGGCCCTGCTCTGTCACCAGCCTGGCACTGGCAGCCCAGGGAACAGAGCCCTGAGCCTGGGGCAGAGGGATCTGTGTGCTCAAACGCTCCTAATCCAGCTGTGCCAGCTGCCAGGGTGGCATGTGCCACCTCCAGGATGGGTGGGGAGGATCTGCAGGCACACAGCCCTGGGCACAGCCTGGCACCAGGGCCAAGGTGAGCCCGAGCTCACCTGGTGTGAAAACACCAAAGCTTCAGCTCTCAGGCATCTCAGGCCACGTTTCCAGGCAGAAATGTTGATGTAGCACCACTTTGGGAAATGGGGGAGCTCAAGCAGAGATGGCCAGGAGGAGGCTGAGAGTTTCCTGGGAGGGAAGCAGCTCTCAGCCCTGGGCACAGTTCCCACAGCTCAGAGCATTCCCAGACACATTCCCCTTGTCCCTGCCCTGCCAGGTGCCTGCAGCAGCAGGGTCTGGGACCCTTGGCAGGGTCTGGGACCTTCTGTGGGGTCTGGGACCCTTGGCAGGGTCTGGGACCTTCTGTAGGGTCTGGGACCTTCTGTAGGGTCTGGGACCTTCTGTGGGGTCTGTGCCCTCTGTAGGGTCTGTGCCCTGTGCTTCTGCTGTGTCTCCTGGTGCTGTGCAGACCCTCCAGCCTCTCTGGTAAATTTGGGATGTGGAAGGAATTGTGGCTCCAGCAGAAGGCTCCTCTCTGCTGATGGACCCTGCAGAGCCTCCTGTGGGATCTGGGCTCCTTTGGGGCTTTGTTTGACCCAGTTTGAGCCCTGGGGTCCCTCTTTGGACCCGGGGGTGATGCAGAGACCTCGGAACTGCCTTGCTGGGCTCAGCTGAAAATTCCTGCTCCTTTTCTTCCTGACACTGCTTGGGTGAAGTCCAAAGTTCATTTTCACACTGGAGACCCTGTAGGGAGGGCACTGGCTGGGGTTTCACCCTCTTGGGAGTACAAGGAGGTGTTTGTGTCCAGGGCTGATCACCAGGGCTGGCTGAGGGGAGGGCAGCCGAAGCAGACTCAGCCTCTCAGCGGTTGAAGAAGAAGGACTTGAGGCTCTGCAGGAACTGAGATTTCTGCCTCTGCTTCTGCTTCTTGCGGATGATGGGGATCCAGACCAGGCCACAGACCAGGAGCATCAGTCCCAGGGACAGGAAAGCGGGGCCAGACATCTTGTACACCTTTTGGTTGTGGCTCAGGACGCAGGACAGGCTGGTGATGACGGTGCCGAAGAGGAGGACGGCAGCTCCCACGGACACCACGATGACAGGCTTGTGGTAAATGTCCCACCTGCTCCTGGAGGCGCTGGTCCACACGGACTCGCTGCGGGAGCTCATGCACAGGGTGCTGCCCGTGGCACTGGGCACCAGCTCCGGGCACTGAGGGGATTTCTCGCTGCCATCGGGGCTCCCGGGGGGCATTTCCATGCTGCCGGGGGGGGAGGGGGAGACCTGGGATGGGCAAAAGGGAAATGTGTGAAATTTCATCCTGGAATTTCCTGTCTCTGTCCTCCTAACGTCCATCACAGATCAAGCCACCGTCTGATTTTAATTGGGTTTTGTTTCTGGAAGTTTGCTTTATCCTCTGGAATAGCCCCACACCTCAGCAGTCTGAAACTCGCTGTGCTGCTCCATCCCTTAGGCATCCCATTCCCTGCTTCCCTGTGTGCTGCCATCCTGCTCCTGCATCCCAGCAGCTCTGCCAGGCTCCCTCCCCTCTGACAAAAGAGAAAGCAGAGCAGGGCAAGTGATGGAGGATGGAGGCTGCTTCCCCTTGGGCACCAGGGAGTGCAGCCCAGACAGAGCTGGAGGAGGTTTTGGGAGGGGAAGAAGAGCACCACAGCCATGAATTGGTGGAACAGGAGCCTGCAGGCAGGCTGGGCAGCAGGCTGGGCAGTGCCAGCACCTCTGTGCCCAGCACTGCTCTCCATAAGCACCACACCAAGGTTTGACCCACCTGGGCTGTGCTCCAGAGCAGGTAACCCAAACCCCAGTGCAGCCCCTAAATCTGTGTTTGCTCTGCCAGCAGGGGTGGCTCTCCAGGAGCTGGCACCTCGCAGGTGATGCCAGGCTGGCCTGGGGCTCAGCAGGGGTGCAGGAGGGGACCCTGGAGCCCCAGCTCTTTCCCTGGAGCTGCTGATCCACGTGGGAGCGAGCTCCACACCAGGGCAGCCAGGCTGAGGCTGCGAGGCTGGCACAGCTCCAGGAAAGCTGCCCAGAGCTGGGCTCAGTGCCCACCAGGGATGCTGATGGATGGGTGCCAGCCAGCACCTGCCTCACTGCTCCACCCGTGCCCCTGCCAAGCTTTGTGGTTACTCTGAGGAGACACAGATGTAATTTCATCATTCAGTGCCCCCAGCACGGCCACTGCCTCAGAGCTGCTGGTGTTGACATCTTCTGGGATGTTTCAGGTCTGCCAGGCTGGGACAAACGAGCACAAAACGAAAGCCAAGAGCAATGGGCAGGATTTGGAACCCTCCTGTCTGGAGTTCTCACTGCTCTCTGTTGAAACAGGGAAAAACAAGGGCAGGGCAAGGGACACATTTCTGGTAGAGGATCCCAGAATCCCAAAGGCTGGGGGATTTGGGGTTGGAAAAGCCCTCCCAGCCCATCCAGTCCCAGCTGTGCCCAAGCCCCACCTCATCCCCAGCCCAGAGCTCTGAGTGCCACCTCCAGGAATTCCCTGGAAACTTCCAGGGATGGGGATCCAAACCTCCCTGGGCATTTCCAAGCCCTGAGCTCCCTTTCCATGGGGAAATTCCTGCTGAGCCTCCCCTGGCCCAGCCTGAGGCCTCTCCTCCTGCCCACTGAGGCTCTGCATGGACAAAATCTTTGCTCTGCTGCCACCTGCACAACGTGGGATCAGCCCAGTGCCCCCTAACCCCCACCAGCTGCAGCTCTGCCCAAATCCTGAGGAATTCCAGGAGCCACCTGCCTGCCAGCTGCCACACCTCACTGCTGCCCTCTGGCCCCCCTCTTCCAGACCTTTCCTGAAATTTCATCCTGGAATTTCCTGTCTCTGGCCTCCTAACATCCATCACAGGGAGGTTTTATGATCAAGCCACCATCTAATTTTAGTTTGGTTTTGTTTCTGGAAGTTTGCTTTATCCTCTGGAATAGCCCCACACCTCAGCAGTCTGAAACTCGCTGTGCTGCTCCATCCCTTAGGCATCCCATTCCCTGCTTCCCTGTGTGCTGCCATCCTGCTCCTGCATCCCAGCAGCTCTGCCAGGCTCCCTCCCCTCTGTGTGCATTAATGCCAGGCTGCTGCAGAAACCATCAGCTGCCTTTCAGCTCTGCCTTTCCACTGGAGAGGATTTATTCCCCTTTTATTTCCTGGCAGAGCCACCCCTCTCACCACAGTTCCCAGACCCCATTTCCCCAGCTCATTTTCCCAGCACTTCCTGGCAGAGCCTGCTTTTCTGTCACACTTTTGCCCACTGCTGGCTAATGAAGGATTTCACTCCCTGCCAGTGCCTGGAGCTTGTTTGGGAGCACTGGGAGGATCTGCAGCTCTTGAGAGAGCTAATGCAGCTCCAGATCCTGCTCTGGCCCATCCCTAATCCATCCCAGATGTGCGGGGATGGATGCAGGGAGCAGCCTGGCAGGAGAGAGCTATCGGATTTCTCTGGGGTTTTTAACCATTGCTGCAGGCAGACCATCAGCAGACGTCTCTGTCTTTGCTGTCTCGAAAATGCCCCCAGAGCACGGCTCAGGTTTCACATCTGGGAGCTCTGCTGCCCCCCAAAACCCTGGGCTCTCGCTGCTGGGGTCTCTCCTTCCCCCCTCCATGGGGGAGATGCTCCCGGGATTCTGCTCCTCCTCCCTTGGCTCTTCCAGAGCTTTGTGTGGAGAAGTTTGGTTCGGAGCTGGGAAATCTGGGGGGCTCCTGGCTGGGGCCCCAGTGCCAAGGCACAGCTCAGCTTTGGGGGCCTGGGTCTGGGGCCCTGAGAGGGAACAGCACCCAAAGCTGGGAGAGAACAGGGAACAGACCTGGGAGAGAAGAGAGAACAGCACC
>WEIU01022697.1:348838-359669 GCA_013389925.1 Aegithalos caudatus | reverse complement strand
GAGAGAACAGCACCCAAACCTGAGAGAGAACAGCACCCAAACACTGACAGGGAACAGCACCCAAACCTGAGAGAAAACAGCACCCAGACCTGAGAGAGAACAGCAGCCAGACCTGACAGGGAGCAGCACCCAACCCCAGGGGCTGTGCTGAGCCCAGGCACGCTCCCGTGGCTCTGCTGTCCCCTCTGTCACAGTCTGTGCTGGCTGCAGGTGGCACTCACCGTGCCCTGAGTGACCACAGTGTCCCCAGTGCCAGCTCCTGAGCTCCCAGCAGCTCCAGCCTCGTGCTGCCGCTGTGCCAGCCCCAGCAGGGCTGGGTTGTGCTGGGCTGAGCCCTGGCAGGGCACAGGGAGCTGGTAGGTGCCCAGGGTGGCTGCTGGAGCCCCTTTGCCGTGCCATTCCCTGCCCACCCGGGAGCCAGGAGCGGGCTGGCGTGGGCAGCTGTCCCTGCAGCCCGGCTGGGCACCCTGCCCATGCCAGGGGGTTTCAGCTCCCCTCCACACCCTGCCCGGCGTGGGACGGGAGCTGAGGCAGAGCCGGCGCCCCCTTGGCGGTGCAGCAGGGCTGGGCTGTGCCCGCACCCTCGGGGGCACCCACGGCTCCTGCGGGTCCCTTCGAGGGGCTCAGCCAGGGCACGGCCCCGCCTTGCCCTGCTGGATCGCTCTCCCTCTCCCCCAGCCCCTTCTCCAAGCCCGTGGGAACCCATCCTACTTACGTGGGGAGCAGGGAGGGATGGCTGCAGGGGAGGCCCCTTCTCCAGAGCCAGGCTCATCCCAAGCCCCACATCCCTCTGGGTGTTGCCCTGTGGGCTCTGTTGAGCCTCATAAACAATGGAGCATCCCAGCCCCGATGATCTCACCAGCCCATCAGGATAGTGTTTAACTCCTTGCGTCCCTCCCTGGCTCCTGGGAGGGTGGGATGGAAGGCTGTGGTGTGGGAGGCAGGGCAGGGCCTGGAGCAGGAGCCCAGCACTCGGGGGTTGGTGCCGATCCAGGCTGGGTTCATCAGCAAGCTCCTGAGACATCCCTGAAGTGCCATTTCTGCCCTCTCAGAG
Source organism: Aegithalos caudatus (assembly GCA_013389925.1). NCBI lineage: Eukaryota > Metazoa > Chordata > Aves > Passeriformes > Aegithalidae > Aegithalos > Aegithalos caudatus. The sequence continues at coordinate 358,615 of WEIU01022697.1, read as the reverse complement.
CACGGAGTCGTAGCCAGACCCTGCAAAGTGCTTTGAAGCTCATCAGCGAGGCATTAGAGAGATGCAAGGTATTAGCAATTATCTATTAATTAACATCCTGAGTCCATTACGGGAGGAGGATGGGAAGGGAGAGGTGGTTCTGGAAACGCTGCTTCCTTCCAGGAACCCCCAGCCAAGCCTGAATCCCCTCTCAGAGCCTGGTGCAGGGAGGGGATCCAGCAGTGCCAGTGCCGCTGTCCAGGGTGGGTTCCAGAGCTGGAACCTCCATCCCTGAGGAATCCGTGCAGTGAAAAACCGAATTTCAGCTGCCCCGCAGACCTGGCTGGGGCGGGAAGAGGCGGTGGAGCTCTCCTGGGAATGTGGAGCTCTCCTGGGAATGTGGAGCTCTCCGTGGTTCCCGTGCCCTCTGTGCTGTCCCCGTGCGGTCCCTGCTGCCACCGTGCGGGGACAGGGAACGGGACCCTGACCGGGACACGGGCACAGCTTTAACGAGAAGGGACACGGGCACAGCTGTACCCACAGTGACACGGGCACAGCTGTACACACAGGGACACGGGCACAGCTGTACACACAGGGACAGACACGGGCACAGCTGTACCCACAGGGACACGGGCACAGCTGTACCCACAGGGACAGACACGGGCACAGCTGTACCCACAGGGACACGGGCACAGCTGTACCCACAGGGACAGGGCACAGCTGTACCCACAGTGACACGGGCACAGCTGTACCCACAGTGACACGGGCACAGCTGTACCCACAGGGACAGGGCACAGCTGTACCCACAGGGACAGGGCACAGCTGTACCCACAGGGACAGGGCACAGCTGTACCCACAGGGACACGGGCACAGCTGTACCCACAGGGACACGGGCACAGCTGTACCCACAGGGACACGGGCACAGCTGTACCCACAGGGACAGGGCACAGCTGTACCCACAGGAACACGGCTGTTCCCGGCCGGGGCAGCGCTGGATGCAGCCCGGCCGGGGCAGGAGAGGCTGCAGAGCCCCGGGCAGGGAGCTGCGGGTGGTGACCCAAAGGCCACCCTGTCCTGGGGACACGGGGGACAGCCAGGCCAGGAGGGGACTGTCCCGCTCTGCTCCGGGCTGGGGAGGTCTCACCTGGACTCCCGGAGCAGTTTTGGGCGCACAGAGGATCCCGGGCTGTCGGGAGCGTGGAAAGGAGGGACGCGGGATGGGGAAGCAGCAGATGGTGCTGTTGCCCTGTAGGATGATGCTGGCGGGGCCGTGCGATCCCGAATCCCAAATCAGGAGTGCTGCGTTCGTCTCCAGCCTCTGGGAGGGGACAGAGGCCTCTGCAGGCAGCTTTTCGGGACCTGAATCCCAAAAAAGCCTTCTCCAGACCCCAGCACTGGCACTGGAAACCTGCAGTGCACTTGGAGCAGCAACCCCATCCCAAGGTTTCCCAGGACCTGCATCCCTCCCCTCTCATGGTGAAGGGACTTCCTTGTGGGGTTTTTGTTGCCTTTTTTTGTTTGTTTGTTTGTTTGTTTTCTTGGCTGTGGAGGCAATAATGAAGAAATCTTGAGATAAAGGTGCTGCCAGTAAAACTTGGGTGAGTTTCTGTGCCCAGTTCTGGGCTCCTCAGTACAACACAGACAAGGAGCTCCTGGGGGGGTCCAGTGGGACCACAAAGGTGATTTGGGGTCCGGGGATTCTCTCTGGTGAGGAGAGGCTGCAGGAGCTGGGCCTGGGCAGTCTGGAGAAGGGAATGCTGAGAGGGGATCCCATCACCCCACACAAACACCTCCAGGGGTCAGAGGATGGGCCCAGACTCTGCTCAGTGGTGCCAGTGACAGGGAACAGTGGCAGGAGCCCAAACACCAGAATTTCCACCTCAGCGTGAAGAAGGATTTCTTTCCATGGTGGTGGAAGAGCCCTGGAACAGCTGCCCAGTTGTTAAACACCTCTCAGGAGCCCATCCCTGGGTCAGAAAAAGGGATTTTTGACCCATCTCAAGGACCAGGGGGTGAGGCTGTCACCAGTGTCACATTGTCCCTCGTGGCTGCAAGGAGAGCAGGCTCAGGGCTCACTGCCCTGCCTGCCCTGGGTGTCAGCGCTGTCCTTGTAGGGATGGACACACACAGGGACACAGCACCAAGTTCTCAGAAGGCTTCTCTTTATTATGCTGTCTTTTAGGCAGTTTTTACAAACTTTGAGGCTAATTTCTGATTGCTTAACAGCTTTCTTGTTAATTATTCTATTGGTTAGTTACAGGTATTTTACTTGTCTATCAAATCTATTTATTCCTGGATTGTTTACATATTTTCTTTACTGATTCTCATGCACAGATCCCTTGTTATCACAGATGCATTTTTTTTTCACCCTTAGAATTTATTGTGTTAAAGGAACTTCTCATTCTCAAAACAGCTTCTTATGGGAACTCACAGATTGCCTGTCAGCTGCACTTAGAAGGGATGCCAGGCCAGCTCTGAATTTAATAGACCAGGCATGATTTTTTAAGGCCTTTCTTTTACAATTCTTCCACCTGTCCCAACCCATGGTGGCCTTGGGGACAGGCCCAGGCTGTGCCCTCAGCTTGGCTGAGCTGGGAGGGTGAGAGGAGCCTGGGCTGTGCCAGGGTGCTGCATTCTCCAGGAGCAGCATCTCAGGGCAGCCTGGCCCCACCAGCCCTCAGGGAGCTGTTCCTTATGTTTGAATTACTACAGGGGGACAGATAACAACTCCATAATTAGGTTTGCACCTTTGAAATCTTCTGTTTCTTTTGCAGCTTGAATATTTATGCAATCACAGAGCTTTGCCATGTCCCAGTTCTCCACATTATTTATTTATGTTCAACAACGGCTGTACTTGTTAAATCACAATGTTTTCAATAAAAAAATGTGAAAAGGGAAGAATAAAAAATTCACCTCAAACCCAGAAATGCTTTTTCCTCCTTTCCCCCAGGCCTCAAGCCCTTACATTGGATCCTTTCTAGCTGGGAGCCCTGGGGATCTCTTAGCTCCAAACTCATGATAAGTTGTACAAACACAAATCATTTGTTTCTCTAAAAGGAGAAAAAGGCTGGGCCAAAGTGGGAGCTGGGGATTTCTTGCTGCAGAGTCTCAGAGCTGGGGCTGGAGCCCAGCCCTGCAGGGGGGGGTGTCCCATGGGGCAGCCCCAGTGCCACAGGGACAGCACTGGGAACAGGCTGCAGGCACAGCACTGCTGCCAGCTCTGGGATGGGCAGCGTGGGAGGGCAGGGAGTGGCAGTGCTGACCCCAGGGACACGGCAGGTGACAGACTGGGGCAGCTGGGACAGCCTCACACACGAGCTTTTCCTGCCCTGTCCCAGAGAACAGGGTGGGAACGGGCTCCAGGCTCCCTGCAGGTTGTGCTGCGTGCTCAGGGGGCAAGGGAAGCAAATCTGGAGGAGCATCAACCCCACTGAGAGCAGGAGAGATCCAGTCAGGAATGAGGAGTGAGGGGACTTTCCTGCCCTTGGATCCCAGCAGCTGCAGCCAGGGATGAACGGGGCTGCTCCAGGGTGTGGGGCTGATGCTGTGGGGCAGCTCAGGGTGTGGGGCTGCTTTATATTTGAGGTTTCTCCAGGGTGTAGGGATGCTCCAGGGGTGTGGGGATGCTCCAGGGTGTAGGNTGCGGTGTGTAGGGATGGTCCAGGGTGTGGGGCTGCTCCAGGGTGTGGGGATGCTCCAGGGTGTGGGGCTGCTCCAGGGTGTAGGGATGCTCCAGGGTGTGGGGATGCTCCAGGGTGTGGGGATGCTCCAGGGTGTGGGGATGCTCCAGGGTGTGGGGCTGCTCCAGGGTGTGGGGATGCTCCAGGGTGTAGGGATGCTCCAGGGTGTAGGGATGCTCCAGGGTGTAGAGTTTCTCCATGTTTGAGGCTGCTCCAGGGCTGCTCCAGGCTGCAGGACACAGCTGCCTGCTCTGCAATAAAGAATTCCCACCCAGGCTATTCCTGCAGCTTCCCATGGATTGTCCCCCAGGATCCTGCCCTCCCTGCCAGCCCTGCAGGAGCCTCACCCCCACAGCCTCAGCCCAGCCTCTCCCCCCCTGCCCATCCATCCAAGCAGTCAAGGGAAAACTGGGAGCATTAGGGTTTGGGATGATTTCTGTTTGGAAGTGCTTTGTGCACGGATTAGGGATTCAAATAAATTTACCAGGCAATAACCCCCCTGCAATTAGATGAGGACATTGAAATGGATTTGCCATTGCTTGCTCTGGGATAAGTGGCTGCAGGACCACGTGGCTGCTTTAAAATGTCTCCTGTATTTATCTCCTTAATCACTTTTTTAAGCATACATGGTTTATTGTTTCATTGATTGGACAGAGCTTTGAATAATCAATATGGCTTTAAGAATTCACTGGGAATGACAGAATTGCAATTAAGTAGAGTATGTGGAGAGAGCCTTAACCCATCTCATTAATTAATGAGGTCACTTTTTCAAGTGTTTCATGGGAGCCCTTGGGAGAAGTAGGTGGCAATTTATTGTAATCCCTGGAGAGGTTTTTTTTTTTCTCCTTCATCATGCAAAGTTATCTCAGAGTCCCTGCCCTGTGCCAGTGACCTTCGTGTGTCCTCCTGCAGCCTCTCTGTGCAGCAGAGAGCAGGATCAGGGTGAGAAGGAATTGCAGCCTGTGGAAAGGTTTTCACTCAGGATCAGAGTGAGAAGGAATTGCAGCCTGTGGAAAGGTTTTCACTCAGGATCAGGGTGAGAAGGAATTGCAGCCTGTGGAAAGGTTTTCACCCAGGATCAGGGTGAGAAGGAATTGCAGCCTGTGGAAAGGTTTTCACCCAGGATCAGGGTGAGAAGGAATTCCATCCTGTGGAAAGGTTTTCACCCAGGATCAGGGTGAGAAGGAATTCCAGCCTGTGGAAAGGTTTTCACCCAGGATCAGGGTGAGAAGGAATTCCAGCCTGTGCAGGTGTCAGGGGCTTTTCCTTTGTCCACCCCAAGCCTGCACCTCTAAAATCAGCCCGTTCTGCTGTCCCCCTGGCCTGGGTGATGCTCCTTAGGGCAGGGAGAGGCTCAGGCACACTCAGTGTGAGCTGGGACCCCAGAAAGGCTCAGGCACACTCAGTGTGAGCTGTGACCTCACAGAAAGGCTCAGGCACACTCAGTGTGAGCTGTGACCTCAGAGAGGCTCAGACACACTCAGTGTGAGCTGGGACATCACAGAAAGGCTCAGGCACACTCAGTGTGAGCTGGGACCTCAGAAAGGCTCAGACACACTCAGTGTGAGCTCCTGATAAGTTGTACACGAGTGGGACCTCAGAGAGGCTCAGCTCTGGCTGATGCAGGTTTATCCATCAATAATAAATCTGGTTTGGGAAGGGCAGGTGCCTGCCCAGGGGTGGATTTACCATTGGATCTCTGGATCTCACAGAGCACAGGCAGGGGCAGAACCTGCAGTGGGAAATGGGAGGAAGGTGCCCAGCTGGGTGGGCAGGGCTCAGGCTGGCGCCAGGACAGGAGCCAGGCAGGCAGGGCCATTCCTGCTCCCCAGCCAGCCTGCAACAGCAGAGCAGCTGCTCCTGCTCCCTCTGCAGATGGAAACTCAGGCACCAGCACATGGAGGGCTCCTGGAGCCACAGGAGCATTCAGGGGAAAGTGATTCATGCTTATATTTGCAAATAAACTCCTGTTCTGCCTTTGCTGGCACTTTGCAATCTGTGCACGGCTCAGGTAGGAAGAAAACTGCTGAGAGTTCTCAGGAAGGTTTCCAGAGCAGGAGATTTCACAGCAGTTCTGTGCTGCTTGCCCAAACACCCCGAGCACAACCTCATTACTCATCCTCCCCTCACACCAAACTTGCTCCCCTCCTGCTAATAAGGAGAAAATAAAAAAGTAAAAGCACTATTTTAGGCTTTTTTTTCAGTGAATTGCTCATGATTAAAGAGATAGTTGGGAATAGTCTGTGATGTTGAGAAGCCTCTGTATGAAATATTGAGCAGTGCTTAAGAAGGCCAAGTGTATTTGTGTGGCAGAAATGGGGCTGGCCTGGGAGAGACAATGGAAAGGAGCCAGGGAAAGCAGCAGAGGCTGATGAGTCAGGAGGAGAAAAGGATTTCAGCTGGGCCAGGCTGAGGTGGAGAAAGTGTCTGGGTCATGTTGGGCTGTGTCTGCCTCCTAAGGGCTGCTGGCCTGAGGGAGTCCCACCCTGCTCTAAACAGAGAAGGTGCAGTGTAAATATAACCCTAAACAGACTCGGGGCTCTGCCAAAGCCCTGCTCCACGCCAGGGCCATTTCCAGAGGAAATCCCAGCCCTAAGTGCCCAGGAGCTGTGCCACCCAGGAGCTGTGCCACCCAGGAGCTGTGCCACCCAGGAGCTGTGCCACCTGCAGAGGTGGCACTTGGTGACAAGGTGGCACTGGGACAAAGGCTGAACACGATGACCTCGGGTGTTTTCCCAGCCTGTGATCCCAAGGTCTGGGGGTTGTCCTGGAGGTGCCAGCCCGGTGCTGGTGCCCATTCCTGCCCTCACTCTGTCTGTGCAGCGAGTGGCAGCCCTGGGGCTGAGCCTGGGGGCCGAGGCAGAGCTGAGTTCCCTTTGATAATTCCCTGCCCCAGACAGCAGCAGTGACAGAACCAGCACAGCTCCTCCTGCTCTGCCTGCAGAGGAGACGGGAGCTGCTGCAGGCTGACACACTTTGGAATGGGAAGGGCTGGGGAGAGGCTGAGACATAACAACAACAACAACAACAATAATAATAATAATAACACCACCACCAATAATAATAATAATAATAATAATAATAATAATAATAATAATAATAATAATAATAATAATAATAATAATAATAATAACAATAATAATAACAATACCAACACCACCAATAATAAAAAAAATAAAACGCAGAGATATTCATTAATGATATTTATCAAAATTATTTAATAAATAAATCATTAAGTGTTAATTATTATTAGATTATTTATTAAAGTTGTTCCCGAGTCACTCCCGAGCCCCTGAGGTTTCCTGAGGGCCATCACAGGATTAAGCAAATGCAGGGGGGATTTTTTGCACGTTTCTTGTGCAGGCACACAGGGCTTTCACTGGGGTGACAGGATGGTGACAAACAGCTGATATTAACCACAGTGTGCTGCTGCAGGATCCATCCATCTCCTCTGGGACATCGGCTGTGCAAGGGAGGGAAAGGCAGGCAGCAGGCAAGGCTGGGGAGGGATGAGCTCTCCAGCCCTGCTGGGCCAGGGAAAAGCTGCCTGGGGCAGGACTGGGCCAGCCTGGCCCAAAGGGAGCTGAGTCCCAAAGGGAGCTGATTCCCAAAGGGAGCTGATTCCCAAAGGGAACTGATTCCCAAAGGGAGCTGAGTCCCAAAGGGAACTGATTCCTAAAGGGAGCTGATTCCCAAAGGGAACTGATTCCCAAAGGGACTGCACTGAACATCCTCACTTGTGCCATAACTCAGCTTAGGAGAGAGCTTTGGCAAATCCCTGCCTCCTTATCCTGCTTTTCTAGAGCATCACTTCCCAGTCTCTCATTTCCCAGGCATTCAGCTGTTCTATCATCTTGGATTTCCTTTCCTCCCTGTTTATCTCCTGTATTTCCAGCACACATCGATCTGAAGCCTCTGGAAACCAAAAGCAGGTCAGTGGGACAAATTAATTCTCTCTGTCCTCTGTGCTGAGACTTTATGACAAGTGGCTAATCATCTTTGATTCCTCTGCTGCTGCTGGTAATGACATTAGCCACGATTAACTCATTTAGCTCATCTGTGGATTTAATATCTAATTCAGCAGCACATCAGAAGGGAGCAGGCTGAGATGTTCAGGCAGCAATCACCCCTTTCCCATGTGTTTAAAGCTGCTCAGAAGGACCTTTGGGAGTTCATGGATCAGCTGTGAGGTTCTGTGAGACCTCAGCAGTCGGGTTCTTGCCTCCAGCTGCTGCTGAGTGAGGGCAATGAACGTTTTCCAGGGAAAGGCAGGGTGCAGGGAGTGTCTGTGTGGGCTGGGTGGGTGTGCAGCTGGGTGATGCTCCTAATTCCCAGGTACCTGAGCCCCCCCAGGCCAGGGACAGCCCAAAGGATGTGACTGACCTCGGGTTCCAACGGGAGAAGGGTTGGGAAAGGCAGCAGGAATGGGATCATGCATCTGGAGAGGCCTGGGCTAGGGAAAGGTGTCCCTGCCCAAGGCAGGGGCTGGAACAGGATCATCCTCAAGGTCAACCCAAACCCTTCTGTGATTCCATGATCTCTGGTCCATCCAAGCTGTCCCCCCCCGCCTGTCACTGCCTGATGGATTTATTCCTTGTTCTGGTTGTTCAGCCTGGAGAAAAGGAGGCTCAGGGGGACCCTGTGGCTCTGCACAGCTCCTGCCAGGAGGGGACAGCCAGGGGAATTTGGGATCTGCTCCCAGGGAACAGGGACAGGAGCAGAGGGAATGAGCCAGGGCAGGCTCAGGGTGCACAGCAGCAGGAATTTCCCCATGGAAAGGGAGCTCAGGGCTTGGAAGTGCCCAGGGAGGTTTGGATCCCCATCCCTGGAGGTGTCCAGGGAATTCCTGGGCTGGGGACAAGGTGGGGATCAGGGTGGCCTTGGAGCTCTTTCCCAACCTAAGGACTCCAGGATTCTGCTCTGAAATGGGTGTGCACAGGACCTGCTGCACCAGGGGAGGCTGGACTCTGTCCTGGGATCAACCAAAGATTCCCTGATCCTGGCTTTTCCTGAATCCTCCACCTCTGCCACAGCCAGGAGGGCAGGAGGGGCACCCACAGGAGGGGCAGGAGCTGCCCCCAAGGAGAAAGGATCACAGTGGGGACTGGCAGTGGGAGACCCACAAGCCCCTGTAAAGCACAGCAGTGACAGGAACTCTCTGGGAGTGGGGTTAATACAGGTGTCTTTCATAATTAAGACATCAATTACATTCTTGAGAATCAGGCAGAAACATCAAATAGCATTAACTGGAAAATTTCCAACTGGTGTGTCCCATGGCCTTGTGAGGGTGGGTTAATTGCCCCTCATTAAGCAGACCTGACACTGATATCAGTGCCTGTCATTTCAGCTGGCAATGCTGGTGGCAGTCGATGGTTTTCCCAAATTTCCTGTCCTGTGGTTGGCAGGGCCCAGCAGCATCCCTGGGAAGGAGCTCTGCTGTCCCAGCCTGGCTGTGCCCCTGCCAGGGAGCAGGAGCCTGGCACCAGCACTTGGCTTGTGGTAATTATTTCATTTATTGCCACATGGAAACAGAACCACAATGGGAATGGCCAGGGAGGGTGAGCCTGGCCAGAGGGAGGGTGCTCGTTCTGCTGCCTGGGGTTGGGCAGGATCAGTCCCTGGAGCATTTTCCTTGGATTTGTTCTGCCTGTGCTGAAGTCCCTTGTTAAGTGCTGGCTGTCCCTGCTCAGCCCCTGCCCCCAGGTCACAGGGCTGAGGTCACAGCATGGACAAACACCCCCTCCCCTGGGATAAATCTCCTTCATTCCGTGTGCTCGGAATGCAGCCGCTTCCCTTTGGCTCCCATTTGCAATTTATATTCCAGTGTGTTCTCTGGGAGAATCAATACACCTGGACAAGGCTGGGAACCAGCAGGATCCAGAGCTGCCTGGAGGAGAGGCTGGGATTTATTCCCAAGGTGAACTCCTGAGTTTTGTTCTGCAAATTAAATTGTGTGGAAAGGCTGAGGGGCAGGATGAGAGAACAGCCCCAAGCCACATTCTGGGACACAAAGATCTGCAGTTCAGGTCCAGACATCCCATGGATCCCATCCCATCCCATGGATCCCATCCCATCCCATCCCATCCCATCCCATCCCATCCCATCCCATCCCATCCCA
>WEIU01022697.1:331925-342834 GCA_013389925.1 Aegithalos caudatus | reverse complement strand
GAGCAGGGGATGGGGAGAAGGGGATGGGGAGAAGGGGATGATGGAGAGCAGGGCATGGAGAGCAGGGCATGGAGAGCCTGGATGAAGGCAGGCTGGGGGAGCACTCAGTCCCCTCAAGGATAATCTCATTCCAACACAAGCAGGGAGGGGCTCTCAGATATTCAAAACTCCACTGTGCAAGGCCACAAACTGCAAAGTGCTCCCATTCACAGACCTGTCCCACCTCCATCATTCCAGGTTTGGATGAGTCTCATCCTGCAGGCATCCAGCAGAGAGCAAACGTCAGGAGGAGCAGAGGGGTTTGTGCCTGGCTGCAGGAGCTGTTTGTCAGTCAGCTGGGTACCCTGGCCTTCACAGAGATGATATTCAGAGCAGGGATCTTGAGGGAGCCTTGCAGAGAAGAAGAGGCACCTGACACACCAAGGTGAGGCTTGGATGACTTATTGTCATGGCCTGGCAGAGGCAGAACAGCTTCTTCAAGGCCATAGACTCCAACTGAGAATATTTTTGGATGAGAAAGAGCTGTTATTCCTATGGAGGGGTTGGGCTAAATAAAAAAAAAAAAAGAAAAAGTACTTTTCTGGAAAGAAAACCCCTTCAGAATCACCACTGAACACCCTCAATGCTCTCTGAATTGCAGGGATGCCTGAGGTTTTATATTCCCTGTATCCCAGGCTCTGTGTTGCCCAGGGTGCAGCTCTGAGTTCACAGTCAGGGGCACTCAGCTCTGCACACAGCAGGGACACAAAACAAATCCTTGTCCTGCTGGAGACAAGCTCCAGGCCCAAAATCACAATCAGTTGTGGACTGCAGGGAGTAACAAGAAGGATGGGACCTCACAGCCTGGAGCTGGAATGGGACAATTCAACCCCAAGGTGCAAATGGACCAGAACTGATCAAAGTGTGAGACCTGGTAACCATTTGTCCATTTTGTGTCCATTTTGTGTCCATTTTGGGTCCATTTTGTGCCCATTTTGGGTCCATTTTGTGCCCGTTTTGTGCCCATTTTGGGTCCCCCTTGTGTTTATCCCTGCCCAGGCTCTTGCCCTGCCCAAGCTGTACCCAAAGCCCTTTCAGTCAATCCCTGCTTTATTCTCCAGCTCTGGGCAGTCCCTGCTCCAGCTCAGCTGCCCAAGGCACCAGCACATCCTGGAGATGAAATAAACCCCAGGGCTGAACCAAAGGCACATTTCCCCTTGCTCATCCTGGCCTCAGGATGCTGCAGGGAGCTGGGCCAGGTTTCTGAGCTGCTGGAAGGATGCACAGCCCCATCCTGCTGCCCAGCACCCCACAGGGCTGCTGCTCAAGGAGCAGCCTGTGAGTGTTCACGTTAAATGTTAATCCCTGTCTCACCCAGGCCTGGCCTCCCTTTCATCCTCCCCCACAGGGCTGTGTCCCTGCAGTGCTGTCCTACTTCTGCAGCTCTGGGAAAGGGCTGCAGGAATTCCTGGTGCTCTGCCCTTCACCCCCAAACCCCTCTGTGCTCTCCTGCTGTGTGCCATCCCCTGGGGACAGGGATTTGTCCCAGGCAGCTCTGTCTGCTCACAGGGCTCTTGTTAGAAATACATTTCATTACATAAAATATAAATAGAAATGCATATAAATACTTATTATAAAGTTGCCTTTTGTAAATATTAAGATGAATGTTATATATATAATGTTTAAATAACTTTGCTGTGAGGACATAATTTTTAGGGTTTTTTTCTTGCTTAGATATAGTAGTGTGATAATTAATATATAGTCATGCTTGTAATTGAATTGTCTGTTTAGTTAAAATAACATTTAATGAACACCTAATAGGGACCTTGCTACTAATATGCTAATTATTAGCATTTGCTGTCTGGAGCAAGTGTGGACTAAGGACTAAAGTAAAAGTGATAGAGAGAAGGGGCTGCAAGCACAGCCAGGAACCACAGAGGTTTGGAAAGGCAGACCAAGGAGTGACCACGCTAAATAAACAGTTCCTGGGACACAGAAATGAGAAATAGTGGGAAAATATGAATATGCATAATGGGTATGAATATGCAACAGGCTGATGTCATAGAAAAGGAATTTAGGGAATGTGTGGGACCCAGGCCAAGCACAGGGCACTTTAACCCTTTGCTGTGCTGCCTGGAAAAGGGAATTTCCTCACCTGGGAGGGTGGTGGGTGCCCCCCAGCAGGGAGCCCTGGCAGGTGGGGGCTCTGCTCTGGGGGCTGTGCTCAGGGACAGGCTCAGGGAGCTGAGATGTTTGGGGTGGGAGCAGGGGGCTGAGAGAGGCTCCTGCTGCTCCTGAGGGAGGCTCCTGGTGGACACAGCCAGCAGGAATCTCACCAAAGGTGGGAGAAAATGAACATTTCAGAATGAGGGACACCCAGCCTTGAAGGGAAGGTGCAGTCTCCATCCTTGGATGCTCAAAACTCCAGACCCTGAGCATCCTCCTGTGTCTTTGCTGGCTTCCCTTCCTGAGCAGGGCTTGGGCTGGAGAGCCCTGGCAGTCCTGGCATGAATTGTTCCATCAATCTGGGATTTTAAGACTGTCCAGGGAGAAGAATGATCCTTGAGATCTGATCCCAGCAGAGGTGAGGCCACTGACCAAAGAGGAATTGCTTCCTTGGTCTCCTGCCCCAGCTTTGGGCTTTGTTTGCACCTTGGCTGCAGGAGATGAGCAAGAACTGATTCATCCATAGAGGAAATTCAATTAAGCAGCAGCCCCAGCCTCGTGAATATTTAAAGGGCTGGAGATGTGCTGTGAAGGGCAGTGGCTGGGCAGCTGTGCAGAAAATCCCTCCTAAGTCTTTAATAAAACTTTATGAGGCAAAGAGCAGCAGAGCAGCAGAGAGCTGCTGTCCTGCAGGAGAGGGAGCAGAGCCTGGGACACCCCTGGGGCTGGCACAGAGATCCCTGGGCACCCCCTGGAAATGTTTTTGGGGCTGCTGGGGTGGCCTCAGCCACGGTGAGGATGATGGGCTGCTGGGATGCATGGTGTGAAGCATGACAGTGACAATGACAATTGCAGCAGCCAGCAGGCTCAGGTGAGCTCAGTGCCCCTCTGGGCTGTCCAGGACACAAGGACAGGCTGAGGTTATAATTCCCAGAGCACTTCCCCACCTCCTGAGGCAGATTCCAGCCTTTGTTCCACTCTGGGCTCCCAGGACAGCTTTGTTCCTTGCCCAGATGAGATTTGCTGTCAGTGAAGAAGATTCCATCACGCTCCAAGAGCAGAGCTGTCTGCTGGAATGCTCATCCCAGCCATCCCAGGCTCAGGATTTGATATGACAAAGTTCAAATTAGCTGTCTTGTTCCTCCCCAGGAATGCCACGGTGCATGAAGTTCTGCCTATGTTCATCCAGATCCACTGGTAGATCTCCCTGTCAGAGCCCAACTTTTGACAAGAATCCTTTGGGATGGAAGGCACTGAATAATATCATTATTATGTATCTGCTCCTGAAATGAAAATCAGGTGCTCCAGCACTTTGGAGAATTCTCTGCATTGGCCTTTGAGGAATCATCTCCAGGGCAAATCCTTCCCCAGCTGAAATCCAGGGTTTTACACAGCACTGCTGCCCTTTGCTGCAGGAAGGAATGGCCAGGAAATGGACCTTGAAGCAATAAATAAATGCAGCAGCTTCTCCTGGTGTGCAGCTGCCGAGGCAGTGAAAGACAGAGAAATATGAAGGACAGGCTGCTGTAACATATGAGCTCTGTCAACAAAAGAAATGTCATGTCAGCCTTGGATGAACACCCTCAGATCCACAGCGGGCACTGCACTGGCTCAGGGGGTGTCAGGGTGTCCTATTAGGAGATGGATGACTTCAGAGGGAGAATTTCTCAATCCATTTATATGAAGAATTTGCCTCTAAATTCAAAAGGAGGTTCTCAGCAGAATTGCTTTAAAATTTATAACCCAGCATGTGTATCTCTTTTGTTTCCCCTTCTGTTTGGCAGGAAGGTGAGATATTCCCAGGGTGCCTGCACCCCTCTCTGCTGCCCAGACCCTCCACATCCCTGCTCTGGGACCCATCACTCCTCTCCCTCCCTGTCCTGGCACCTCCTCTGCTTCAGGCAGCATCATCCAGGGCTGCTCATAACTCACCTTGGGGATCTGGGCTCCCTCTGCTCACAGCCTTGGGGAGATTCTCCTGCCCAGGGTGGCTTTTCTATCCTCAAAGCTGCACTCAGGAGAAATGAATTTGCACTGGCAGGCTGGGAAGGAGGATGGGAGTTCCCTCTCTCTCTGACCCCCTGGATTTCCACACCTGCTCTTTATTTTTTTTCCAAGACTCCAGGACACCAGGTTGGTTTTCCACTCTTCCTCCACTGGTGAAATTCAGCAGTGACTGCAGGAAACAGGCTGAGCTCAAATGGCATCCAAACACCTCAGCTCAGGCACCGGTGGCATTCCTGCCTCCTTATTTAAATCCCTGGAGAGCTGAGCAGTGCTGAGCTCCCCTGGGGATAGGTGAGGGATCCCACAGAGCTGGCAGGAGGCTCAGCCCTGCCTGGTGCTCCCAGCAGGGCAGGAGAGGCCCCAGGAGTGCAGGAGAGCTTGGCTGCTGTCCCTGGGATGGGTTTGTCCTTGGCATGGCCTGGGGTGGCAACAGGTGATGCTGCCTTGGCTTAAGGACCAGCAACACCGGGCAAGGAGACAAAATAACACCTTGGGAAAGTCCAGTTTTGTCCAGAAAACAAAAGGAGGATCCCACCATGGGCTCCCTCACAAAGTGCCCCCAAACCTGAGCACAGAAAGCACAGCAGGAGTGAGCTGCAATCACAAGGGCACCTGCAATTCCAAGCAAACCTCATTCATGCAGAACAAAGCAATTTGGGACCCCAAATCCTAAGTTTTTAGGACTCCAACACCAAACCTTGAAGTGGCTGCACTCCACCTATTAGTCCTGAGCACATTCTGTTTTCTGAGTGTTACATTTAATGACTCCTGATGTTTGTCAAACACATGATTAAACAATTCCAACACCTCCCACCCTGACAGGAGAGGCCCCAGGGAGTGCAGGGTCCCTTGCTTGGTGTCCTTGGGGTGCTTGGGGTGGCTGCATTCCCTGCTGCTCCTCTCCATGGGATAATTGCAGCTCCCTGGGCTCCTGTAGCAGCTGAGTGCAGCTCAGAGGGGTGGGGAGGAGAGGAGACAAGAGGCACACCTGGGCTTTTGACCTTCCCAGTGAACATTCCAAGTGCCTGGAGTGGCACCACTCCAGAGGGCAGCTCTTGTCCCTCTGAGCTCCTTTCCCAGCAGGCAATCCCAGACCATTCATTCCCATTCCCTTTTTTACCAGCTGCAACCTCAGCACATCAGCAGGGCCTTGTGGTCACCCCACAGCATCTTCCTGACCTTGGGTTTGAGAAATCACAGAGCCTGGCCTGAGCTGGGCTTCCCTGGCCTGGGGAACTTCTGCTCTGGGTGATTTTCCAGCATTCCTGCTGGATTTGTTTCATGTCTTTACCCCTGGCCTGGGGAACTTCTGCTCTGGGTGATTTTCCAGCACTCCTGCTGGATTTGTTTCATGTCTTTACCCCTGGCCTGGGGAACTTCTGCTCTGGGTGATTTTCCAGCACTCCTGCTGGGTTTGTTTCTTTACCCCAGCCCTGGTGTCTCTGGCTTGTGGTGCCTTTTCACCCAGGGATGGCTCCAAACTGAGCTGCCCACAATCCCCCCAAGGCTTTGTGAGCCTGTCACACCTTCAGTGTCTCAAAGGCTGCTGAAGGTTCCAGTTTAACTGGTTTTAAACCAGAATTAGGAGTCAGGAACACAGCTCACTCATCTGCATCATCTCTGGGTTGTTCTCCCTGTGCTGGAAACTGCAAACTTCTGCTGTCAGGGCTGTCAGAGCTGATGGCTCTCCCCTGAGTGAGCACTGCTGGGAAGAACTCATGGACCACTGCCCTTATCATCAGTGGAATCCAACCAAACAGAGGGAATGCTGGAGGGGTCCTGGTGGTCTGCTTGGGGCCCAGGCAGGGATGATCACCCCTGTGAGGTGGCACCAGGGACCTCCACGAGTTCATGGCCCTGGCAGAAGCTGCACAGAGCCCAGGGTCCCTCTTCCAGCTCCTCCCTGTCTGTAAACCTGGAGCTTTGTGTTTCATTTGCAGGGAGTGAAATAAAATAGAAAATAAAGCCCCAGAAACCCTGATGGCAATTAATGTGTGTTAGAAGTCATCAGCTGCAGATCACTGTCAGCTGCAGCACCTGGGACAATCTCTGGCTGGCACAACAAAGGGATAAAAAAAAATAAAGCATAAATTTTGATGAACATAAAGAAATCAATCTGTTCTGAATTTGGGAAGAAGCGGGGTGAATAGTACATGAGGAGGGTGAATTATTTTCCAGCCCTTTGACAGGGAAGGATGATGTTAAACAACATTTGTCATCAGGGAAAATATTTATATTACAAGCACAGAAAAACCTGTGCTGAGGAGGCCAGCAAGGGCTGGCTGCCTTGGGGAGACCCCTGAGGGCCAGAGGGGGTGAAACCCTGCCCAAATCCTGGGGGATTGGGAGTTTGAGCCCACCATGGGAACCCTGGAGGAGCTGAGGTGGGATTCTGGCAGAATGGGGCTATATTTAACAGCAGGCAACAACCCCAGAGAAAGTAGGTCTCATCTGACTAACCTGAGCTCTTCTATTTTTAATGATATGCAAAACAGATTGGTAATGATACCTACAGAGGTGTGGTGAGGTATTTCATAACGCTGGGATGGCAGAACAGCTCCTGGCAGGATGAATAAAGCCCAGCTGAGGGAATGAGGGACCTTGTGCCACAGCAAAACATTGAATTTTCCTCATCTAAGCAAACAACCCGGGCTGAGCACAGGGCTGCCCCTTCCAGAGCCCATTTACCTGCACCACTGCAGTCTGGAGTTGCCTGTACCTTTCTTTAATACCTGCTTTGTAGCAATATCAGCAATGATTTGGCGTTTCCCCTGCAGAATCCAATCCTCCTTTACCACGAGCATTTCCCCCTCAGTTCTGCCTCCTCTTCATCTCCCACTTCTGCTTTTTGCTGTGTCCTCAGGAGCAGAATTCCTGTTTGGGAGGCCCAGGGCAGGGTTCCTCTGGTTCCTCTGGATGTCTTCAGTGCAAACATTTCCATTTCCAGCTGCAGGTGTTTGGTGCACATCCCCTCATCCTGGGCTGTGCTGGGCAGCTCAGGCTCTGTTCCCTCATAACGAGGGATTTTTCCCTTTTCTACTTTGATTTTTCCCTTTTCTACTTAATTTTTTTTTTTTACTTTTTCTACTCTGATTTTTTGTCCCTTTTCTACTTTGACTTTGCCCTTTTCTCTTTTCCTTCCCATGCCATGCTGGGGTGATGATTAAAGCCTCGACTCGAACAGGAGAAGGAGGAATTTGTGGGGGAATGAGAAATTCCTCATGGACTGAAATGCTCTGCTGGAACAGGAGGTCTGAGCCTCCCAGATTTCTCTCTGCAGCACAGAAAAATCAAATCCTTTGCAGTGAGAAGCTCTGGAGGTCCTTGATTCAAGGATAACCATTATTTCCCTCCTAAATTCCATAATTTTTAGGGGGTGTGAGTAAAAACCATCAGGAGCTCTTCCACTCCGCAGCACTGCCATGATACAAACATTTTATGAGTGTGTATTTAAGCAGTTATAGAGCTTAACACGAATTTATTGGGATTTTTATTCTGGAAATTTGTTTCACACCCAGTTATGCATTTTTAATTGACAATTTGTCTCGAGCTCGCTTGAATGCCAATTAAAATTCCATCAAAATACACTAAACTAGCATTGTTAAATGGACTTTAAATTAAGTATATGCAGAGAAAAGTCTATCTAAACTCGGTCTGCATGAAAAAATTCTCCAAAAATTGCTGTTTTGGGCCAGAACTCCCTCCCCTGCTGCTTCTGGTGGGCCTGGGATGGGGCTCAGGGCTCTGCACATCCCAGAGGTTTCCAAAGTCCTTTCGTGCCAGTGGCTGACTCAAGGCAGGGCTTTGTGCTTCCCAAAAATCTGGGGATGGAGCATCCCCAGCTCAGCAATTGTCACCTGGGCCACACGAAATTCTGGCCCCAAATTCATCTCTCCCAGCCCCAGAGCTGCAGGGGGGTGGCTCCAGTGGCTCTGCCTGCAGGAATTGGGTTTTAGGGAGTGGTGAGCACTGAGAGGGAATGGAATTGAATGGGCTCAGAATTCCTGAGCTCTGCCAGCACAGCTCCCCCCACACAAAAAATCCCAAAGCTTCCACCTAAACCTGCTCAGGACAGGCTGCAGGTTTTGTCCTGAGGGGATTCATCTCCTGGGACCTCCCACCCTCCCTTTTCCACCTTGTTTGGGAGCTGAAAAGGAAGGAAAAGTTCTGAAGGAGATACCAAGAAATCCTATTGGATAATTCCGGTGTTTAATTAGCTGCTAATGGTTTTTCCTCAGCGCAGCAACCTGTGCTCTCCATCAAACGAGAAGCCTCTTGCAAGAGGTTAATTTGGGAATATCTTGTAATAAAGACGGATATTTGTGTAATAAAATCGGTGTGTCTGTGTCCTGTGAGGGAAATACTCCGTGGGGGACTTTAGCAAGGTCACTTGATGCTGCAAGTGCTGCTAAAATAGGAATTCATCCCCGTGTAAACATTAGTTATGTTAATTGGGGAATTAGTTACTGCCAGCGCTTAGGCAAGTCCCTCACCCAACTCAGAGAGAGCAGAGAAACCTCTGAAAAGATAATTGAGATGAGACAATGCCTTCCTTAAAGATCATTCACCACTTAAACTTCTCTAAATAATTAATTAAGCTCTGAAAGACCATTCTGAGAGCTGGGGAGCTCTGCATGGAGCACGAGGACCAGATTTGAGGCACAGCATCAGTTTGCTCCTGGCCTTGCACAGTGGAGCTTTGAACACCTTGGAGCCCCTTCCAGAGCCTCAATGAAATAAACCTTTGGACGAGGCCATGGAGTGGTAGGAAATTGTTTCAAACTGAAAGAAAATAGATTTAAATTAAATTTTGGGCAGAATTGTTCCCTGTGAGGGCGGCAGGGCCCTCCCCAGGGGATGCTGGTGAGGAGTGGGGGGCTGCAGGGCTGTTCCCCCAGCAGGAGCAGTTTGTGGTGGCTGATAAGAACTATTTTACAGCAGAACATAATCTACTGTAACACTTTATTATGCCTAATGCAAGGGGAGAGTAAACAGGGCTGCAGAGAATTAAAATCAATCGCATTCTCCTCTCCACAGCGATATCAGCTCGTCAGTAATTACTTGTTTGTTGTCTTCATTGTGAATCCCAACAATTCCAAGGTTGTTAATGCTCCAAGAGAGAAAATGAAATTACATATTCAATTTATTCTGCACGGAAACAAATTACCAGGGAGAAAAGGGGATTTATTTGCATTCCTGTGGGATGGAGCTGCCTCCTTGCTGCCTCCCTGGGGGCTGGGAATCGCCCCCAGCCCCAAAAGTGAGAGCTCCAGCAGTGCCCACCTCACCTGAGCTGCCTGGGAGCCCCAGCCCTCGTCCCTGCCCTGCTGGGGCTCCCTGCAGGGACAGCAGTGACACCTGCTGATGGTGGCCTGGGGACAGGGACCCCCCCAAACCTCCTGGTGATGCTGGGTTGGGGACAGGGACCCCCTCAAACCTCCTGCTGATGCTGGGCTGGGGACAGTGCCCCCTCAAACCTCCTGGTGATGCTGGGTTGGGGACAGGGACCCCCTCAAACCTCCTGCTGATGCTGGGCTGGGGACAGTGCCCCCTCAAACCTCCTGGTGATGCTGGGTTGGGGACAGGGACCCCCTCAAACCTCCTGCTGATGCTGGGCTGGGGACAGTGACCCCTCAAACCTCCTGGCGATGCTGGGCTGGGGACAGGGACCCCCCCAAACCTCCTGGTGATGCTGGCCTGGGGACAGTGACCCCTCAAAACCTCCTGCTGATGCTGGGCTGGGGACAGTGACCCCTCAAACCTCCTGGTGATGCTGGGCTGGGGACAGGGACCCCCCCCCAAAACCTCCTGGTGATGCTGGGTTGGGGACAGGGACCCCCTCAAACCTCCTGCTGATGCTGGGCTGGGGACAGGGACCCCCCCAAAACCTCCTGGTGATGCTGGGCTGGGGACAGGGACCCCCCAAACCTCCTGGTGATGCTGGGCTGGGGACAGGGACCCCCCAAGCCTCTGTCCCTGGCACTGGGGGGTGTTTGTCTGTTCAGGAGCTGTTTGTCTGTGTCACCAAACATTTGGGGACCCAGGGGGAAGGTTCCTGCACTCAAGTGTTTGGCTTGGCTCAAGCTCTTCACTCCAGGAAATGTTTCTCTTCCTCCAGTTAATTTCTACAACGTTGAAGTTTATCTTTCTGCAAGACTGACTTAAATATTAATGATGCTTTGCATGGCTGGTGCTTTTCATGTGCTCAGCTTCAGCATGGGGCTGGAAGAAAAAGTGGTTGGGGGGCAGAGGTTGCTTTTGACATCCTCGAGGTGCTAAAATGTAATAAATCATCAGCTGGACCTGCTTCCATCAAAACCAGGCTGAGTTTCACCTCCTGCAGCAAGGTGCAGCCTCGGCGAGGCTCTCTCATGGTCTGCTGAGCAGAGCAGGACAGGACAGCTCAGCTGACGAGGACACTGAGCTTTAATTACCGCTGGTAATTAAATATGGAAGGTACTCGAGCTGGGGTGGGAGTGGGTGAGACACCCAGGGAAGAAGTTGCAGAGAAAAGGTCACAGCTTGGTGGCCAGGAGCAGGGAGGGTTTGTGATGGGGCTCAGGACAGCTCTGAACTCGCAGGAACAGAACAGCCAGGGACAGGGACAGGGACAAGGACAGGGAGAGGGACACAGGGACAGGGAGAGGGAGAGGGACAGGGACACAGGGACACAGGGACAGGGACAGGGACACAGGGACAGGGACAGAGGGACAGGGACAGGGACACAGGGACAGGGACAGGGACAGGGACAGGGACA
>WEIU01022697.1:288257-317768 GCA_013389925.1 Aegithalos caudatus | reverse complement strand
CATCACCCACGGTTCCCCATGTCCCGGGATTGGCACAGTGGGCATCACCCACGGTCCCCGTATCCCGGGATTGGCACAGGGGGCTTCACCCACGGTCCCCGTGTCCCGGGATTGGCACAGGGGGCATCACCCACGGTCCCCGTATCCCGGGATTGGCACAGTGGGCATCACCCACGGTTCCCCATGTCCCGGGATTGGCACAGGGGGCATCACCCACGGTCCCCGTGTCCCGGGATTGGCACAGTGGGCATTCCACTGGCTGGGAAGAGGATCAGGGAAGCACGGGAGGCGGAGGGGCAGCTTTTATTTAATCCGATGCTTGTTCTACCCGATTTCCCGCAGGCTCTTTGGATTCGCACCGAGCCGCCAGCGGAGATCAGGCGGGTTTTTAAAGCCTTGCTGACACAACTCCTGATAAATAAAGATGAGCTGCCACGAGCGAGTATTCTCCGGGAAACAAAGGATTTGTACCTCGGGATCTTCTGGCCAGCGGCACGGCAGGGGGAGAGGGTGGCACGGGGGAATTAACGTGCAGAGCCTGGAACTGAGCATTTCCAGCCGTAATAAAGAACAGGAAAAATGTGGAGAGCTGCAGAAAATCAGGTTAAAATGCAGACCCAGAAAGGATGGGAGCCCCCACTCCAGGGGTGATGTCCCTTAGGGACACGGGGCTGTGTTTGGTGACTCTTTGGTGGCTGTTTGGTGAATGTTTGGTGAATGTTTGGTGGCTGTTTTGTGGCTGTTTGGTGACTGTTTGGTGAATGTTTGGTGTCTGTTTGGTGACTCTTTGGTGGCTTCTTGCTCCTCCTGTGTGACCAGGGGAGCCCCAGGGAGGGCCCTGCTGCAGAGAGACACAAATTCAACATCCCTGGCTGCTTTGGGATGCTCCCAGCAGCACAAGGAGAGACTTGGAACAGCTCCTGGGGGAGGATCTCACCATGAGCACGAGGTGACCATGCCCAGTGCAGGTGGCAGTGTCCAGGCACCTCATTGAGCACCTCAGCCACAGCCCCCCAGCCCCTCAGTGAGCACCTCATCCTCATCCACAGCCCCTCAGTGAACCCCTCATCCTCATCCACAGCCCCACAGCCCCTCAGTGAGCCCCTCATCCTCACCCCCAGCCCCTCAGTGAGCCCCTCATCCTCATCCACAGCCCTGAGTGGAAGCAGGGATTCCCACCCAGGGCCCTCAGGCACAGCTGAGCCTGGGGCAGCCATGGATTCAATTGCTTTGGCACCCCAGGATGTGTTTTGTAATTACAAGTCTGCTTTGAAGTGTCCTTCAAGGGCCAAGGGAGCCATTCCTGATTTATGAAATAATATCTTTGCCTTTTCTAAAGTAAATATTTGGTGTCTGCTAAGGTTAACTCTGATTCATATCTTGCTGCGGGGTGAGTTCTGTAATAATGTCCCTGTGTTTGTGATAACAGACAAGAGCTTGGCTATAAACGATGCAATTCAAGTACCAAGCAGTGGATTGGGAGAATCCCAAAGGAGAGGAGCCAGGGAAGTGGCTGCTGTTTATTTCTGCTGGAACATTAGCAGCAGCTGGGTTAGGTCACCTAAAGACTTCTGTGCTGGATGCTTTCTATCCGGCCATAACTTTCCAAAGCTCTGCAATTTTCTGCTTGTCATCACTGTTTCTTTATGTGGGATCCTGCCTGATTCATTCCTTTATTTCTCACTGAGAATATCTTAGGAGAAAACTCCTGCATCCCCTTGGATAAAGCAGGTGTGTTTGACCTTCCCAGAGTGCTGCTGTCCCACACGGAGTCGTTTTCCTGCTCCCAGGAATTCCAGGATCATTTTTTTCCCCAGGGAAAGCCCTCACAGCCCATGGAGTCCAAGCTGTCCCACCTCATCCCCAGCCCAGAGCACTGAGTGCCACCTCCAGGAATTCCCTGGACACCTCCAGGGATGGGGATCCAAACCTCCCTGGGCAGTTCCAAGCCCTGAGCTCCCTTTCCATGGGGAAATGGAGCTCCACAGCCACTCTCAGGTGTAGAAGAACCCTCTGCAAGTTAATTTTAAATGCATCATTCCTCTAAATTTCCCATGGCTGCTCCAACCTGTGTCTTATTTTTCACGTCTGGGCTCAGCCCAGAGCAGAGTTCTTTGTCTCCATGAGGAAGTGTGGAATTGGACAGGGGATTTTTGAATTATGGGCATCTGGGAAAACGTTCTGCATTTCACTTCCTTGGAAGCCTGGAGTAAAGCTTTGATGCTGTTGTTGCTTATTTATCAGGAGAATGCCTCGGAGCAGAGAGTCCAACTTGTAGTCACTTATCTTTCAGGAAGGACTCACAGCAGGGATGCTTTTGCCCTGTTAAAATTGATGGACTTGGCCTTACAGCATCCATGCCAAAAGCTGGAGATGCAAAGAGGCCCAGGCTGGGTGAGCATCTGCCTGGGCTGCTCCTTGTGCTGAGCTCAATAACAGCCAGGCCCTCTCCTCACTGGCATCCCAGGGAGCTCAGGCCTTCCTTGGATGTGCCTGGGACAGAAAATTGGAATTGCCCCCGAGCTGGGGCTGGGGGAGCCTGGTGCTCCAGGCTGTGGTGGCACTGGAAAGGCAGGAAAGGTAGCAAAGAGCCCCTGCAGCCTGCCAGGGGGGTTCCAGCAGTGCCTGGGGCTGCTGCAGCTCTGAGGAGAGGGTGGACAAGGCTGGAATGTGGAATGGGTGCTCCTGATGGAAAGGGGAACAGTCAAAAACATTGACCTGGGGATGGAGCTGGCCTGGCATCTCTTCTGAGTGCAGCTGACAGGCAATCTGTGAGTTCTCATGGGAAGGTGTTTGGAGAATGAGACATTCCTTTAACACAACAATAAATGCTGAGGGTGAAAAAGAAGTGCACCTGCAATAACAAGGGGTCTGTGCATGAGAATCAGTAAAGAAAATATGTGAATAAAATATGAGAATAAATTAATTTGATGGACAAGTAAAATACCTTTTACTAACCAATAGAAAAGTCATCAAGAAAGCTGTTAACCAGTTAAAGTTACCCACAAAGTTTATAAAAACTGCATAAAAGACAGCATAATAAAGAAAAGCCTTCTGAAAACTTGATGCTCTGTCACTCTGTGTGTCCTGGCCATCTCTACAACCACACTGACCTTGCCAGGAATTGTTTTCAAAACACAAAATCCTCGTGGAAGTTCATTTTTCTCCCTTCTCACCCTCCTAAAGCCGAGCTCCTGAGTGTCTGTGAGAGCCACAAATGGGCACAAACCCCTCCAGGACTGCTCCAGCCCCAGCAGCTGCCAGCCCCTGACGCAGGAACGGCACAGAGAGATGCAACAGAGATGACAGAGCCAGAGCCAGAGGAGGAAAAGAGGAGTTTACATTTTTAATTTCACCTTGTATACATTTCACAGAAATGGACCACACTGGAAGACAGAGGTTCAACCTCTTCAATTCCACTGGTCTGAGAAGGTGCCCATCAATTGTCCCTCCTAACCGGAGGAATGTAAACAATAGTATTGTTTATAGAAAATGTGTGAGAAAGTGACTCCTAAGTATGTAAACAATCAGAAGGCTGAAAGAACAGCAGAGAACAGGGCGACAAGCGCCGGGGCTCTGGGGAAAGCTCTGCCCCAGCCCGGGGGGCAGCAGGGAGAGCTCTGCCCCCACCAGCGAGGGGCTGCCAGCACCCCCTGCCAGCATCCCTCCCTCCCGGTGATGGGCAAATCCCAGATTCCCGCCCGGCTGGGCTGCAGGGCAGCGTGTCTGCAGCATCAGCCCTGGACAGGACTCATCGGGGCATCTTCGCTTCTTTTTATCTTTTTCCAAGCGAAAAACAAAACCCAAAAAAGCAGGAATTCAGCTTTGTGCTCTGTCACGAGGAGAGGGATGGGATGAAAGGTAATTGGATCCTGTTGCTTGCTAAACAGCTAAATATTTACATATAGGCTGGGCTATTAATCACGGCCCCATATGGCAGCGAAGCTTTGTGAGCACTCCGGGGAGAGCTGCTGGGAGCAGTGTGTTTGTCTCCCAAATGCCTCCCTGACAGCTCCACTTTCATCACAATCAGCCGTGACACCATAATTACAGATTTGGGGAGGTTTGCAGCCTCCCCGTGATGGATTGTTTGATACACACAATTTAGAAGATCGATGTTCTTATTTAAATCGGCTCCTCGGCGAGGGAAGGGGCGGCGCAGGGAAGCGACGGGAGCATCCCAGGGCTGGGCCAGTGATGCCTTGGGGTGGCCACCTGAAACACAGGCTAGGCAAAATTAACAAAATAAAGGTGGGGAGTTATTAAAAGCCTTCGATAGAAGCACCTTGGGCAGTCAAAAGCCCCCCAGAGGCTGCACCCAAGTTGGACGATGCTCACGAGTTTTTCAGAGAATTTAAACTTTGGTGCATTTATATATCAGAGGTTAATTCTCCAATTATAGTTCCAGGTAATTAAAGCATTTACCCCGAGTTTGCAGCCCCCAATTCACTGTTTTTTTACGTTTTTCAGGGCCTGAGACAATGTCCTTGATTCTCAGGCTTAGAGAGGAATTGTTTTGCCTGAACAGAACGTGAGAGCAGCAGCTGGCAGGCTGTGGGCTTCAGGGATGTCACTGAGGCAGGGCAGGATCTGAGAATAAAAACCCTAAATCCTGAGGCAGCACAGGACGAGCCCTGCGTTCCTTGCAGCCTGGCCAGGTCCTGGCAGGTGCACAAAGCTCCTGCTGCACGTTCAGCCTCTGTGACACCAGCACAGACTCCTGCAGCTGTTCCCGGGGTTTGCTTCCCTGGAAGCCTCGTGGGAAGAGGGGAAGGGAAAAGGTCCTGGCTGCTGGGGCTGCTGCTGGCCCCTGGCTGCTCTCACCCTCAGCCAGGCTGGCTCTGAGCTCAGGGCAGGCAATCCCAGGCAGGGGCAGGCTGGCTGAGGTTTATTCCCATTTATTTCATCTTTTCCAGCTGCCAATTCTATGGAGCAACAACATCCACAGCCAGAGTGTGTGTGTCAGTGCTAGGGGGGGTTTAAGACCNCCTGCTGCACGTTCAGCCTCTGTGACACCAGCACAGACTCCTGCAGCTGTTCCCGGGGTTTGCTTCCCTGGAAGCCTCGTGGGAAGAGGGGAAGGGAAAAGGTCCTGGCTGCTGGGGCTGCTGCTGGCCCCTGGCTGCTCTCACCCTCAGCCAGGCTGGCTCTGAGCTCAGGGCAGGCAATCCCAGGCAGGGGCAGGCTGGCTGAGGTTTATTCCCATTTATTTCATGTTTTCCAGCTGCCAATTCTATGGAGCAACAACATCCAGCAGCCAGTTTGTGTGTGAGGGCTGGGGGGGTTTAAGACTTTTTTTATGGCCACTTTTATAGATCCCAGGGCCTCACCCTGGCTCTTGCTGCCCTGCTCTGTATTTACAGCATCCCTCCGTGCCAAGGGCATGGGATGGAGGGCAGGGAGCACAGGGATCCCAGGGGATGGAGGGCAGGGATCCCAGGGGATGGAGGGCAGGGATCCCAGGGGATGGAGGGCAGGGAGCACAGGGGATGGAGGGCAGGGAGCACAGGGATCCCAGGGGGCTCTGAGCTCTGGAAAGAGCTCTTGAACAATACCTAAATACAAATATTTCCCTCTCTGTAAATGCCATACACCCCTCAGCACCCTTAAATGTCAGTTTGCAATCGTGGGGGGCAATTTGAACACCTGAATAAATATTATCTGTAAGAAGGTGATGTGCTAAAGAGCATTTTTACCTTGATGCATTAATCTGAGGCAAGAAGAAATATTCACCACTTGCACTAAGGACCAGAATTTTATGGCAAATAGACCTTCCCAGGCTGAACTTTGCAATAGGCTTTGGGCTCAATTTATCTTCTGGATGGCAAAATTTAGCTTGTTTTGCTGCAAAAACTCCAGGTGAGGCAACAACAAAAATAGGGTTGGCTTTTCTTCTTTTTCTTTTTTTTTTTTCTTTTCCTTTAGAAACCTCAAGACAAATATGATTTAGTGGTGGTGATATTTGCTCTTGACAGAGCTAATGCTTTGGTAGCCTTTTCCCTTGACCCCTGTAGGTGGCACAGCCAGGAATATTTAAAATGTGATTTATGATGTGCTCTGTGCCACTTTCCCAGACGGAGCTCAGAGATGGATTTGGGGAGAAAAATTCCCCACTGGAGGCCTCCAGGTGCCTGTGCCCTGTCCTGAGGCAGGGAAGGAGCAGGACACAGAATTTCCCAGCTGGGATGGGAAAATGGGAACCTCTTGTGTTTTATTTTCTTTTTGCTAGAGATGGGAATAAATCAGTGAGAGAGCATTTTTTTTTGTTTGCATTTAGATGTTTATTAATTCTTATTTGTATCACAGTTTTACAGACTGGGAGTTCTGTAGGGCTTTTAGCTAACAAAGTTAAAATGGAGCTGCCTTTATCTCTCTGCAAGGCTCTTTAAGGATAAACTCTCTAATTAAGAAATGACACCTAAATTATTTTTACTTTTAACTTCATATTTAACTACTTATGGCTTGCATTGTGGACTTTTTCCTTAATTATAAAATACCACTTAAACTTACGAAGAAGAACATGAAAAAGGACTTAGAGAAGAAGGACTAGAGCTTATGCTCTAAAACCTTTATTTTGCTTTATATATATTACTATGTTCTAAAACTTCAAACTTTAAATTTTCTACTATGTGATATTACACATTTTTATTCAAAATACATAGTATGACCTTAGGTTATTAAGACACCTTAATTATTTAATTTTGGAAGAGTACACACCTTAATTATTTAATTTTGGGAGCTTTCTTTACGACCTCAGGTCGAATGCAGTGTTTGCTTGGGGGCCAGTGCCTGCCAGCACAGAAAAGCTGAAATTCTCAGGATTCTGAAGAGGAACCCATTTTCAGCATCAAAGAAAAGCCAAGGGCAGCTCCAGAGGATCAGAGCAGGGTGGGATGGTTGGGGTTGGGAGAGACCCTGCAGATTGCCCAGGGCCAGCCCTGTCCCGGGCTGGGGAGGCACTGGAGGCACTGGGAGCAGGAAAATGAGCGAGGGCAGAGGCAGGAGCTGAGCTCAGAGCCCTGCAGGGATCCTGTGGCAGCTCCTGCCTCTGCCCCCCGAGTGCCCCTGGATGCTCAGCCTGAGGTGGGCATCAATCCCTGGCCACGGGGCTGTGCCAGGGGCACGACCTCCTGGTGATTGCCCAGCCTCCAGGTGACCCTGGCAGCAGAGATTCTGCCTCTCTGCACCTCCCAGGGGAGACAGACACAGCCTGAACATTCCCTGAATCCCCCCCGAGCTGACTCATCACCCCCAGCCCCTCCTTCCCCAGAATTATTCCAGGAAAAGCTTGCTTCTCTGGGGTTGGAAAGAGCAGAGTAAATTTTTTAAAAGCACCTTGCTTTATTGCTTGCTGGACAGATTATTCCCAACATCACAGCTCGGGCTTGGAAAGAGTCCATAATGTTTGATGGCAATAAAACAGAGAGCAGAGGCACAGGATTGATGGCCATGAGCTAATGAAGTGCAGGGAGGGATGCTCAGGGTGAGCCTGCTCCCTGCACCTCCCAGTGCCCTCCTGGCAGGGGCTTTGGGTGATCCAGGAGCCCTGAGCCTCCCTGGTAATATCCAGCATTTTCATTTAATCAAAATAACCCCAGCTGCTGCAAAAAGGAGCCAAGACAGGGGAGAAATTGCTCAGTGAGAAAACAGTAATGCCACAAAGAGGGAAAGCTTCTCCAGACTCTGGGGAAACAGGGGTTTGGAAATGGGGAAGTGGAAATGGAAGAGGGAAAGCTTCTCCAGACTCTGGGGAAATAGGGTTTTGGAAATGGGGAAATGGAAATGAAAGAGGGAAAGCTCATCCAAACTCCAGGGAAACAGGGTTTTGGAAATGGGGAAATGGAAATGAAAGAGGGAAAGCTCATCCAAACTCCAGGGAAACAGGGTTTTGGAAATGGGGAAATGGAAATGGAAGAGGGAAAGCTTCTCCAGACTCTGGGGAAAACAGGGTTTTGGAAATGGGGAAATGGAAAAGGAGCAGGGAGGTGGCACCAGCTGGGACCTGCTGTGATTCCTGGCCCCTCCTGGGATTCTGGGATTTCCCCCTCACCTCTGGGCAGAGCTGCACTGGATTGTGTTGAGTTCACTCCTTTCTGTGTGTCCACTACCCAAAAATCCAAGGAGCTGCAATCAGAGCAGTGCAACCTCCCCGTGGAGCTCGTCCTCACTCCTTCCCCTGCTCCCAGGAACTCTCAATCCCAGTGGATTCCCTCTGGCAAGACCAAGGCACGGGAAGCCAAGTGTGCTTCCCCCTGGCCAAGGACTCCTGTCCCCTTTGGGGACACTGGGGTGGCACCTGGCCAGGGCTGCAGCAAAGCTGAGGAAGGAGTGACCTTGGCTGTGATTTGCCTCTCGTGGAGGGCAGGGCTGGCACTGGAGCAGCTTCTCCCCCTCTGGAGAGGGAGGGAGCTGAGCTGAGCCTTCCCAAAGTGCTGGAATGACACCTTCCTCAGGTAATCCCTCAGATCCCAGAGAGTTTTTACAACCAGTGTGGCCTTTCCCTGTGCAAACACATTCTGAAAAGCTGAAAAGCCTCTGGAGTGCCTCAGCAGCGTGGTCCACCTGCCTTTTGGAATGTGTGCATCAGGAGAGAGGCACATTCCTGCTGCTGCTTCCACTGAAACTCCCCCCAATTATTTTGTGACCCTGCAGCTCTTTAGTGTGGAACTCTGAACTCCACACACAGTGGGAGCTGCTGCTCCCCCATTTTGGGTCAGACACAACAATTCCTCCCCAGGCCAGGGGATCCAGGACCCCTCACTGCCTCAGCCCTGAGGGATGGAAACAAAAGTGAGTCAGGGAGGAGCAAATTCAGGGAAAAGGAGTTCATTACCTGGAGCTGTAATTGCAAGATGAACCCCCAATGTGCAAATGGACCAAACTTTATAAAGTGTGAGAACCCCTGACCTGTGGCCCATTTTGGGTCCTTGGGGGCTTCATCTGCCCAAAATGTACCTGAAGACCCTTCAATAGATACAACTGCTTTGTATTCCCTTAATAAATCATTCCCTCTGTTTCTAGGAAGTCCCAAAAGCCACAGCTCTGCCCCGGGGGGGGTGCAGGGCACTCCTCTCTCCCAAAGGGATTTTGGAGGGGCTCAGACACACGGATTTAAGTGGGGACCCTCAGCTCAAAGCTCCACCCAAAGAAGAGGTGGCAGATTCAGCAGGACAAAGAATTCCTCTCTGATAACAGAAATGTATCCTTGGTTCTGGTGGCAAAGGCACCAAACAGCTCAGCCAGTTATTGAGGGGACAAAAAAAGTCAATCTATGGCTAAATTAAAAATAAAGAAATGAATACAATTGAATGGGTTTTAACTCCACAGGAAGTTGAAGAAGGATGGGCTATTTTGATTTTGGACTCATTGCAAACAACAAAATAGTTTGACAGGAGAAGCTAAATTTCCCAGAAGACCACTCTTTAATTAATTTAAAATCATAAACCAATTAACATATTTAATACTGAACGCCCATACAATTAATTTGGCACTCAGAGAAGATGTGTGGTATTTAGGGAAAGGAAGGGAAAAAGCAGATTTCTCA
This sequence comes from Aegithalos caudatus, assembly GCA_013389925.1. NCBI lineage: Eukaryota > Metazoa > Chordata > Aves > Passeriformes > Aegithalidae > Aegithalos > Aegithalos caudatus. The sequence continues at coordinate 308,224 of WEIU01022697.1, read as the reverse complement.
GAGAGAGACAAGAAGTTGATTTATTTGAGTGCAAAATTCACAAGGAACAGGATGAACACCCAGGTGAAAAGCTCTGCCCTTCTTCCATAAATCCGACCTGAATTTCCCTTTTCCAGCCTGAACCCATTCCCTTTTGCCCTCCAGTTGCTGCTGAGCTCCCTCTCCATGCCCCTGCAGCCCCTGGCAGGGCTCTGAGCTCTCCACACAACTTCTCCTCTCCAGGCTGGACAATCCCAGCTCTCCCAGCCTGGCTCCACTGGGGAGGGGCTCCAGGCCCTTCAGCAATTCCAGCTCTGCTCTGGACTCACCCTTGTCCTCCTCATCCTGGGGACACCAGAGCTGGGCACTGCTCCAGGTGGGCTCTGCCCATGGACAGAATCCCCTCCCTGCTGCCCACATTCCTTTGGGTACAGCCCAGGGAATATTTGGATTTCTGGGCTGGGTTAAACCTGGGTTCAGAGAATTTCAGAGAAATCCCCTCCCTGCTGCCCACGCTGCTTTGGGTACAGCCCAGGGAATATTTGGATTTTCCCTGAGCCATTTCCCCCCAGGATTTGTGCCCAAACAGCTCAGGAGTTTTTCTGGGAGCTGAGCAAATTCCTCTGGCTGTGGAGCTGACGGAAAAGGCAGCCAGGTAAGGGAATTCTGGATAATTTGTGTTGTGCCTGGCTCTCACCTCCTGCCTGCTTGCAGGTGGCTCTCCCAGGAACCCCTGTGGGTAATTTGTGTTCCCTTTCCCCTCTCTCCCTTTGATGGACAAGTATTTATTTGCTTCTTTTCCCAGCCTGAGTGGGGAGAAGTGGAGGATGCCTGGAACACCAGGTTTGCAGGTCGTTAGGAAGGCAATCAGGGGGAGCTGGATCCGGGGTGATGTTTTTCCCTGGCATCACAGAAGGAGGGCATGGCCTGTCCTATTCAAGCAGTTCAAAGAATTCTTCACGCGGAGGAAGGAGCACCAAGCTTAAGGATTGGGAGAAAAATAAGGAGAAGATCAAATAAACTTTCAAACCTGGCTGTGTGTGATCTCAGGAGCCTCCCGACAATAACGTGTTACTGCTCATCATTACTGAGAGGCAGAATTAAAACTGCTTTAGGGTTTAAAAGTGCTTTTCTGGAGTGCAGCACGCCAGCCTTTCTCCCACAGAGTGGGAAACTGGAAATTTCTGGGTCTGTAATGGTTTGGGAGGCAAGGAAAGCTCCCCCAGGGGCAGCTTGTCTGCAATTCCTGCTGGGAGCAGCCCCAGCCCAGCCCTGGGAGAGCAGAGCCCTCATTCCTGAGCACATCCCTGTGCTGGGCTCTGCCCTGAAATTCCTCTGAGCTGGCCCTCAATGGGAATTCCCAGCTTTTTGTGAGAGTTTGGAATTCTCAGGTTTTAGAAGGATGAGGACAGGGAGCACAAAAAGGGTTTGTAAGGAAAAGGGGAATTTGGGAATAGTCCTGGTAACATATCCTGAGTGTCTGGAGAGCTTTGGGTCAGGGAATTACAGAATTATGGAATATCCTGAGAGGGAGGAGCTGCCAAGGGATGGGATCAGCCTCAGGCATCCCTGCCAGGGCCTGGTCCAGCCTGCCCAGGGCACTGCAGGAGCAGCAGGGACAAAGCCTGGATGCTGCTGCAGCCACTTCTCACTTGCCACTGTTTGTTTCTCTGGGAATTGCCTCACTTACTCGAAATAATTTAAAATTTTGTACACAAAAACTAATCAAGAACCCAAATTATCTCCTTTTTAAGCATGGGAAGAAATGCAGAATCAGCCTGAAATCATCTCCAAAATAATAAAGGCAGATTCAGAGCAGACTAAAAAGCAGAGCAAGTACAGCTGTGAGCTGGTCTAGGTTGATCTCAGCTACTGAAAAGCAGACAAAAGGTGTTGGTCTAGCTCAGATTTAATTTTTTTTAAACCAACGCTTGGTTGCATAGAGATTGAGGAAATAATGAATATTCTGCTTCAGCTGCTGCACCAAAAAATTGAGAAGCAGAATGGCACATGTCACACTGAAACAAAACCGGTGCTGCTGCTGTGTAAGTGGGATGAAGGCTCCTTTACAAACACTATTTTTAGTCAGCTCCAATTTGCCATTGACATGAAGTGAAATGTTGTCTCCTTTCCAGAACCCGGCCCTCCTGCTCGCTGCTCTTCCTCCAGTGGGAGCTGGGAGGTTTTGGAGCATTTCTTGCCACTTTCAGTAGGATTTTGCTCCTGAGAATTTTGTGTTTCTTGTAGTTTTTGTTCAAACAGGCCCAGTGAAGCCTGGGCTGGGGGTGAGCCCTGAGCTCTGTGCCCAGCCCAGGGCAGCTCCAGGCATTCCCAGGTTCAGCTCCCTCCCTTCCCAAAGGCCCATCCTGACCCTCTGGGATGGGCAGGTCCTGGCAGGTGCTGGCAGGTCCTGGCAGGACCCCGCTGTGCCCAGCCCTGCAGGAGCTCTGTCGTGTGCCAATTGTCTGAATGATGTGTCCTTCCCCCATAATCACAGCAATTACACGTGGCAATCATTAATAATTGCATTTCCCTTCAATCAATTTTTACTAAAATACAGCTTTTGTGCCAGATTCCAGTTCATTTTTTTTTTTTTTTTTTTTTTTCCCAGAGATGTGTCTCAGGCCTTGGCAATATTCCTGTGGGAAGATCAATCAGAACCCAGGACAGGATGACATGCTACAGTTCTGGGGGGATCCAAGTTTTAATTAATTGTTATTCATAAACTAATTATTGGATTTACAAATGAGTTCTTGGGAAATTCATTAGCCCTTGGAAGCTGCGTGTCAGCCATTTGCAGCAGGATGTGAATCTGCTTTTCTTCAGGAGATGGAAATCCGTGCCTGGAAATGCAAAAAGATTTTCTTTTTCCTGGAGCTCTGTGCCCGTGGCCAAGGTCATCCCAATGCCTGGGGAAGGCTGAGCTGGAGCAGGGACTGCACAGAGCTGGAGAATAAAGCAGGGATTGATTGAAAGGGCTTTGGGTACACCTTGGGCAGGGCAAGAGCCTGGGCAGGGATAAACACAAGGGGGACCCAAAATGGGCACAAAATGGGCACAAAATGGTCACAGAATGGACAAATGGTCCCCAGGTCTCACACTTTGATCAGTTCTGGTCCATTTGCACCTCGGGGTTGAATTGTCCCATTGCAGCCCCAGTCTGTGAGGTCCCATCCTTGTTCCTCCCTCCAGCCACCCTTGTTTGTGCTTTTGGTCCAATCTCTGCTCTGTGACAGGGACAGCACCCCAGGAATTGGCTGGAGCTGTGTCAGGGGAGGATTAGGGTGGATTTCAGGGAATTTCTTCCCCCAGAGTCTCCCCAGGGGATGGGCACAGCCCCAGAGCTCCAGGAGAGCTTGGACAGAGCTCCAGGGATGCCCAGGGTGGGATTTGGGGGGTCTGGGCAGGGGCAGGGGCTGGACTCATGATCCCTTTCCATCAGGAGATCCCATAACTCTGGGAATAGAGGGACAGCCCCCTCCTCTCCCTAAAGACAACTCTGAACTCTAATTTTTGGTGTGCCTTCATCATTTTCCCTTTTTTACCTCCTCTTTCCACCTTCCAAGATTTCCCCCCGCTGCCGCCAAGTCCCAGCTATGAAAGGCCAGACAAACCTATGGCACTTCCATCAAGGAAAAGAGAGAAGAAATTCTGATTGCAGCTTGGTTTGGGACCTGGATGCCTGTGCCTGAGCCTCTGGAGTGGGAAGAGGCTGCAGGGGTGCTCCTTGCAGTGGAACATCCCAGCCCTGCTGTGAGCAGCTCTTTTTAGCAGCCTGTCCTCGGTCAGGGGCATTAATTGTTTCCAAATATCTGAGATGTCTGAGTTGTTCTTGCCCGAGGTGATAGGGAATTCTATTAAATCCTGTCAATTCTATTAAATCCTGTCAATTCTATTAAATCCTGTCAATTCTATTAAATCCTGTCAATTCTATTAAATCCTGCCAGTTCCAATCCGGGCACTAATGCAGAGATGCCTCTGACTCGTGCTTTGGAACTGAGAGGGTTTTGAAGGTGCAGCCACCTGAAACCCTGGGAAAAGGGGAGTCTTGAAAGCACATTTATCTCCTGGCCACATCACCTTTCAACCTGGCACGTCTGGGAATCCAAAATGTGCTGGGATGAAGGTTCTGAATGGAGCTTTGCAGAGCCCTTCCAGGCAGAACCGCAGCTGGAGGAGTCAAAGGTTGGGTTACAGGGAAAATCCCAGCTCAAATTAAAATCAAAAGTTGCTTTCAGCGCTCCTAAAGTGGATGAAAAATGCCCTTGTTTATCCTGCTGGAGTTTGCAGAAGCAGCAGAAATCCGTGTGCACTGCAAGCCCCTGTGATTTGTCAGCTCTCCCAGAGCCCAGCACTTAATGGATGGGAGAGCAGAGCTGGCATTGCTAATCCAGTGCCCTGGACCTTCAGGGCAGGGAAATGTTGGTTTGGAACCTCTGGGATGAGCTGGGGGTCTGGACAATGGCCTTTTCTCTTTTTTTAAAAATTATTTTTAATTTTTTATAAACACCTGGCCCAGAATTGGCAGAGTTTTGAAGGAGACCTCCAGGCACAGAAAGAGTGAGGACACATTGCAGATAAAAAGGAGCAGAATTCCAAGGGATGGATGGAAATACTTATGCAAATGAAGCTTTCAAGCCCGTCAAGAAACTCACCACGACACTCATTTATTACTTTATTAAGACAGCAGATGGCAAACTGCTAATGAATGTGGAAGCCACGGAGGATTTTTATAAACAAGCAGAAGGAGGAGGCTGGGAGGGAGGAACAGCTGGGCTTGGCTCCAGAGCCAGCCCCAGGTAAAAAATCCCTCAGGGCTCTAGGAAGAGCAGGAGGGGCTGGGGAGGGTTGGGGCTGGCACTTCCCAAAAATGCTGCTGGGATGGTGGGATCAGGGCATGGAGGGGAGGGGAGGGAGGGGAGGCAGAGCAGAGGGCAGGGCACACCCAGGGTCAGGAGGCACAAAAAGGGGCCAGGAATGGGTTCAGGGGGCTCTTCCCTGCCAGGCAGTGACACAGACACCAAAGCCACTGCAAGTGTCCCCAAAGCCACCTCAGGGGAGAGGGAGGTGTCCCTAAAGACACCTCACAGGACAGGGATGTCCCCAAAGCCACCTCACAGGACAGAGAGATGTCCCAAAATCACCTCAGAGGAGAGGGAAGTGTCCCCAGAGCCACCTCAAAGGACAGAGAGATGTCCCAAAACCACCTCAGAGGACAGAGGTGTTCCCAAAGCCACATCAGAGGACAGAGAGATGTCCCAAAACCACCTCAGAGGACAGGGAGGTGTCCCCAAAGCCACCTCAGAGGACAGGGAGGTGTCCCCAAAGCCACCTCAGAGGACAGGGAGGTGTCCCCAGAGCCACCTCAGAGGACAGGGAGGTGTCCCCAGAGCCACCTCAGAGGACAGAGGTGTCCCCAAAGCCACCTCAGCTCTGCTTGTTTTCTTGCCCTCAGCCAGGCCTCCCTCAGAATTCCCTCAGATTTCTCCCTGTCAGTTCACTTTAGAATTTCTTTGAAACAAAGCCTGGTAAATAACTGGAGGCTGAGATCTTCCCGGGGAGCTGGGACCAGGCCTGCCAGGAGCAGAAGGAGGACCTGGAGCAGAGTCAACAAGAAGCACGTCTTTTGTTGCAATTGCTAACTAAGTGTAATTAACTTCCTGATGAGGTGCAGGATCTTAAGGACTGATTGGAGTTATAGACTAATCATTATTCATGAGAAATCAACAGACACTACTTACAGGGAGCTGCATGCTTTAAAAAAAACCCAAACAACAGTGAAATCTTGCTGGGGCAAACCCATCCCAGCTCCCAGGCTGTGGATGGGCTGTTGGATGGATTCCTCCTGGCCAGGGTGGGCACAGGGAAGAACCAGCTCCCCTCAGCCTGAATCCCTGGCTGAGCCCATCCCATTTCAGAGCTGTGCCCCCTTTGCCAGGAGAACACCAGTCCTGGGTGCTGCTCCAGGATTCTGTGGCTTCATTCCAGGCAGGAGAGTGGTCCTGGCTCAGAGCCCACCACACCAAGGCTCAGCTCATCCTCCAGCACCAGCAGCTCCCCTTTCTGCCCAGAAGGAATCAGCCTGGAGTGTCCCTTAACTGGGCTACATCTCCCCTGGCACAGCAGAGGAGATTTTTGCCCCCGTGCTGCCCAGATTCTCACATCTCTGCATCTCCAGGATGTTCATTAGGAATTCCCCACGTTTGTCCCTAATTACAGCAGCCCAAATGAAAGGCTGATCAGCAGCAGAGTCCCCAGGGCTCCTGCAGCTCCAGGGGAGCTGGAGCTGCCTGTGGTGGATCCTTGCTGGATCTGTGTGGTTATTGTGGATCCTTGCTGGATCTGTGTGGTTATTGTGGATCCTTGCTGGATCTGTGTGGTTATTGTGGATCCTTGCTGGATCTGTGTGGTTATTGTGGATCCTTGCTGGATCTGTGTGGTTATTGTGGATCCTTGCTGGATCTGTGTGGTTATTGTGGATCCTTGCTGGATCTGTGTGGTTATTGTGGATCCTTGCTGGATCTGTGTGGTTATTGTGGATCCTTGCTGGATCTGTGTGGTTATTCCCGAGCTGCTCCCCTCGGGCAGGGTCTGAGGGCAGCACTGGGGAGTGCCTGAGTTCCCTGGCAGCCTCAGGCAGCTCCAGGTGCTCACTGGGGAAAGAATCATTAATTTGGGACTGGCCTGACAATGCTTCCCTGGCCCCTGTGCCTGCCAGCCCGGGAAATGAGTCAGCAGAGGAGCAGGAATTGCTTTTTGTGTACAGCACCTGAGCTGGTCCCTTGGCAATGAGCTGTTCCCATGGATCCCCAGCCCCCAGGAGCATCCTGCCTCTCTGACTCATCACAGCCTCCTCACAAGGCACAGGGGGAAGGGGAGTTTGTGTCTCCAAGTCCTGGAGCAGCTCCCTGGGGATGCCAGAGGGTTTGGACAGCCCTGGAGCCCTGGCAAGCAGGGATTGTGTGAAGAAATCCAGCCCAGTTCTGGATGTCTGGGCAGCTCTGTGCAAGTCCCACCTCTGGATGTGTCCACTGGACCCTCCCATGTCCCTGCAGAGGGGAAGGTGGGAGGTGAGAGGAGGGAACTGAGGAAGGACCTGGGACAAATCATCTCCAAGGCTCTGCCCAACACCCAGAACTGGCCTGTCCTTCTCCTGGCATCATCCAAAACCCCATCCTGCTCCCATTCCCTCCTCCTCCTCGCTGTCCTGCCGTGTTTGTCGTGTCCAAGGTGACAGCAGGGACAACTGTGCTGGAAACAAAGCACATCCCTGTGTGACACCCCCTGTCCCAAAGCAGTGACAGCCCCAGCCCAGCTCTGCATCCCCCTCTGCCCTCACAGAGCAGCTGAAGAGGAGGAATTCCTGCCCCAGGACCCACCAGAATGAGCTGAATCCACCTGGGAAATAACTGAATTTGTCTCTCACGCCCCATTTGGAAGGAGGAAGGTAAAAGGAGGTGTGGTGACACTAAATACATCAAATAAATGTGCTCACTTTTGCCGAGTGGCTCAGTAATGAAATGGGAACACAAACAAACAGGAGATTCAATTCCAGTCCCATCAAATTTGGCAGAAATGCATTGAACTGGCGTTTTTATAAACTCAGAGATGCCTCTGTTACCAGAAGGGATCAGCAGGTGTAGGAGCAGGTGTGTATAATGAGAATGAAATTCTGGGAATGTGAAGTTTATGAACAAAACAAAATGAAAACCCAAGGAAAGCAGTGCTCCCTTCTTTCCTTCCTGAGGCATCTCTGAGGCTGCTATTGAATCCCAGAATCCCAGAAGGGTTTGGGTTGGGAAAGGACCTAGAATCCCCTTCAGTCCCACCCCAGCCATGGCAGGGACACCTCCCACTGTCCCAGGCTGTCCCCAGTGTCCAGCCTGGCCTTGGGCACTGCCAGGGATCCAGGGGCAGCCACAGCTGCTCTGGGCACCTGTGCCAGCCCTGCCCACCCTGCCAGGGAACAATTCCTGCCCCAAATCCCACCTAACCCTGCTCTCTGTCAGTTTGAAGCCATTCCCTGTGTCCTGTCTGTCCTGGCCCTCGGCTGTCTCTGTTGTGTGGAACATTCCCAAAAAGTGCTCGCCAAGCTGGGATTTAATCCCTCTCTTCCTGTGGGACTGCTACAATTCCATATCTCCTTTCAGGCTTCTCCTGCTTCCACAGCCTTGGCTTTGCTGCAGGCAGCTATTGGGAGTTTAGGAGAGACCACTGGGAGATGCCTTTAAACTTTGATTTATTGCCTCAGTCCCAGGGGTGAGAACATCCTCACTGCAGTCCCCAGGAGTTTGTGCTCAGTGCTCCCAACACCACAGTTCCCAGGTCTCTTAAGGGTTAATTAACCAACAAACTACTGCCACAAGGAATATTTTTACTTTCACACCCTAATTCACTTATATGACCTTTTTAATTAATCACCTAATGACACACAAGCTTACAGAACTACATCTTAAAAACCCTTGTTACCTTTATAACTATTTTTATATCCTTCACTTTAAACTCCAAATCTTTCTGCTACTTACCCTAATAAATCTTTATTTAAGCTACAAACCCACGTTCCTGCTCATGGTCTCCAGCTCTGGAAGCCTTTTCCAAGGCCTCAATTTGAACCCTGTGTTCATTTCTGTGTTTGATTTTCAGAATTTCCTGTGCCTGGAATTCCCACAGGCAGGGATGTCCCCCTGCACTGTGAGGGGCTGGATAAACCCCCCGTGCTGCAGGGAATAAATCAATGGCATGGGACAGGGCAGAGGCAGGGATGGAGGTAATTGGACCATCAGAAAGCTGGAAGTGACACGGGCAGAGCTCCCTGAGGAGGCAGCCAGGAGCAATCCATGGCTGGGCTTACAAAGGAGCTCCTGGGAATGGAGAGAACAGAGTTATCATTCCCTGATAGGAAGAGCTGAGCCTTTGTCAGAGCAGATAATTGGGATGTTCAGTGGCTCCATGGAAGTCCTGCCCTCCTAATTGCTGCAGCACCTGCCTCCTCTGGCTGCCACAGAGCTCCAGACCTTCAAGGAGATAAAACAAATAGAAAAGGTTGGAAGTTTCCTGGCTTGCAGGCTCCTGCTTTGTTCAGATTCCCGAGGAAAATGTGCAGGGACAGCTTGGAGCCACCCCAGCAGGGCCACCTGGAGCTGCTGTGCTGGGGGGCAGGGGGATCACACTGGGGGCTGCAGGAGCAGCCAAAGGGGGAATTCTCTTCCTCCAGGTCCCAGAGGCAGCTCCTGAGGCAGAGCATCCCTGATCTCCCCTGGATGGGATGCTCTCCCTCAGCCTGCTCTGTGCTCCCACAGGGATTGACTGGGAAGAAAAGCAGCAGCCCCCAGACCCTGGAAGCCTCCCCAGGTGTGTCAGAGCAGTTTGGGAAGCCCAGGAGTCCTGGAATTCCCTGCAGCTCTGCAGAGCTCCCATGGGTGCAAGGACATCCCCACCTCAAGGCACTTCCAGAAACAGCCTTGGTCTGGTCCCTCTGCTCCCTCAGCCTTGGCAGGGATTTCTGGGCTGGGTTCCTGCAGGTTCCATTTTATTTCTTAGACATTTCTAAGCAGTAATGTTTTAATTTTATTTTATTTTTTTGGTCCCCTTGTGAAGGAGAATTCTGGGAGCTGAGGGCTGCCTTGGCATAAGGAATCTTCCCACATCTCCTGGCACGTTTCCCTGCTCTGTCTTGGTGAGGCAGAGGGAGGGAATTGCTTGGTTGGGAGTGCTGGGCTCACAGTTGGCCTTGGTGAGGGATGAGAAGTGTTTTCCAAGCCTGACAATTCCGTGGCTCTGAGCAGGGAGCCTGGAGGAGCCTCTCTCCCTCCTGGATCTCTGGGGCTGCTCTGCAGCCTTGGATGGGGAAAAACCCAGGCACAACAGCCTGGTTTGGGGAATTTCAGCCTGAATCCAGAGCAGGGAGCTCAGCAAAACCAGGGAATTGTCTGGGAATGGATCATCCTTGCACTGATGTGATTTCACTCCATGGAGGGCTTTGAGCTGTGCTGACCTCGAGTCTCCTGCACGGGGCTCAGGCTGAGACCATTCCCAAGGAGCTTTTCCTGGGGGATTCCATGGGAGCCTGTGGGGCTGGGGCTGCCCTGGATCCCTGGCAGTGCCCAAGGCCAGGCTGGACACTGGGGACAGCCTGGGACAGGGGGAGCTGTCCCTGCCATGGCTGGGGTGGCACTGAAGGGGATTTCAGGGTCCTTCCCAACCCAAACCCTGCTGTGCCTCTGGATCTCTGGATGGTCTGGATCTCCCAAAGGCTGCAGAGGCCAGAAATGAGCAGCAGCAGTCACTGAACACGTGGATCTGTCCCCAGGCCTGGAGTGAGCAGGGACCAGGGGATTCCCCTTGGATTCCCTTAGACTTGGCTGCCAGGAATGCTTTTTTTTTTTTTTTTTTTTTTTCCAGGGAATAAAAATTTCTCTTANAATGCAGCCAGGCACATAAAAATGCAAATAAGCACCCGGTAGGAATTTTAAAAGCACATAATCCCTGGTAATTTTGTGGCAGGGAGGTGCCTGAATACAGACAAGGATCTGAATGCAGGTTCCAGGCATTTACAGAACCAATCCCAAGGGATGCCCCCGTGCTGCTGAGATGCCCACAGAGCTCTCCTGCCCTGGAACCAGTTTAAACTCCACTCTGCTGCTCCTCTGAGAGGCTGCTGGGTCTCCCAAGGACTCCTGGCACACAGAAATCCCCAAGTTTCCTTAGAGCAGCACTCCCTGTGATTGCTGCAAGGAATGTGGCTGTGCCAGAGGCACGGTAACAGCTGAAAGCTCTGGCTTTGGAATATTCAAATGACATGCAAAATGCATGCAGAGGCATTACTCATTAATTAATCTAAATAATTGACTCTTTTCAGAGTTGTGTCTGATCTCCTCCTGCAGCTGCCTGCTTTGCTGGGCCATTGTTTTGTGGACATCCACGGGAAAGATTTGGGGAATGCACGAAATATTGAGCATTTGACTGTGGCAGGAGGAATTGTGCTTTTTATCCAAGGCCTCCAGAAACAATTAATTAACATTAGAGCCTCCAAAAAGGGAGCTCTCCATAAATCACTGTCACTACACCAACCTGCTTGAGCCTCTGCAACAACAACAACAACAACAACAACAAAAATAGTTGTTTTATGTGCACAGACATAGCTGAGGCATCCATCCCTGCATGATCAAAGAGGGATGGGATAAATACATTCCTTGGGAAAAAAAGAGCTTGCAGGCAGTTTACACTCCAACAAGGCTTGGAGTGCATGTTTTCCATGCTAACAGAGCAAATGTCTCCATCCTCAGTGAGATCCTGTCTGCAGCTGTGATTTGGGAGGGAGGGAGGGCTCCAGGCCTCCAGCTGCTCCATAGGATCCATGGAATCTGTGGGATCTTTAGGATCTATGGGATGTGTAGGACCTGCCTGAGGTTTGATCCTGCCAACAGCCACGTTTTTATCATTTCAACCCCTTGGTGATGATAACATTTTCTTTCTTGCTCTGCAAGTGCAGCCAGGTGGAGAATTTGGGTAGGATTTATGGGAAAATGGAGAAGTTGGATAGGAAATATGGGGAAATGGAGAGTTTGGATAGGAAATATGGGGAAATGGAGAGTTTGGGTAGGAAATATGGGGAAATGGAGAGTTTGGGTAGGATTTATGGGAAAATGGAGAGTTTAGATAGGAAATATGGGAAATGGAGAGCTTGGATATAATTTATGGGAAAATTGAGAATTTGGATATAGTTTATGGGAAAATGAAGAGTTTAGATAGGATTTATGTGGAAATGGCCTATCAGAGGTTGTTACCTGGTGATACCACAGCTCTCTTTGGTTGCAGACAATATCCAATCTGTTTTACAGGCAGTGATCCCAAGGCCAGCCCTTCCCAACCTCCTGGAGGGGGACGCAAGCAAGGAACTGATCCCAGCTCCAGTGCAGCCAATGGTGGGAGGAGATTCCCAACTCTGGTCATTCAAACAACAACAAAAGGAAGAATATTTTCCTCCAAGGAACACCTCCCAGCAAAGGCAGGGGCTGTGATTTCTGAAGAGCTTCCATATGTGTTTTAAACTCGGCTTTGGGACTGCAGCCATCTGTCCAAATATTGAAATTCCTCAGCCGTTTCCAGTGGGCGTTCATCAGGCACAAACATCCAAGGGAGCTCCCACGCCTGCTGTGTTCCTGGGCTTGGGCCACAGCCAAACACCATTGACACAATTTTCTTGCTTTTGCATCTTCACTTCTTTATTTTTTTAATTTTTTTTTTTTTTTTGGCTGCAAATCCTCTCGGAGTGGGAGCAAAACAGAGCTGTCAGCGTGGCAGGGAGTGTGTGCTGAGCAGCCACTGCAGGTGAGGACAGCACTGCCCCTGGGATGGAGAGAAGGAACATTCCCAGGCACACAGGGGCTCCTTGCTGCCTTCCCTGCCCCTCCAAAAGGGCTGGAGAACCTCAGGAGGGTCTGGGCACACAGGCAAGGCCTGCTCTGTGCCACTTCACTGAGGTTTCTTTCATATTTTGACTGAAAAAGTTCTTTTTTATTTTTGCTTTTCTCTCCCAAGTCTGGCTGTCGTTTCAAGGCGAGGGAAATAATTAAAGTAGGGAAGGGGAAAAGTCAGCCCGGAGCTCCCTGTGAGAGGGCTCAGCAGGGCAAGGACAAAATGCTCCTGGCAGCTCCAGAAAGGATCCTCCTGCCCTGGAAAGGTCACTCCCCTCCCAGCTGGAGCTGAGCCTCCACGGCCAGGGCTGTGCAAGGAGCTGATTTCCACATTCTGACCCAGAAACGGAGCCAGTGCCTTTCCAGGCTGCTCCAAAGAGCAGGGATTGCAGGGAAGACATTCCCAAACTGAAGCCAGAATGGAATTCTTGTGCTTCCCCACTTTTCTCTGCCCACCAGGACTCACTTCTCTTGCCCCACACTCGATATCTGGCTTGGTTTGTTTTGTTCATCAACTCAAAATAAAAAGCTCTTCCTTTTCTTTTTTTTTTTTTTTTTTTTTTTTTTTTTTTTTTTTTTTTAATCCGAGGATTTGGGAAGTTTGTAACATGTTAAATCTCTCTCTAATCTCATAAATATAAATGACAATATTGTGATGAGCCAAAGAGGTGCAGACAAAGCAGGATCATTAAATCTGAGACTTTTAATGGATAATACATCCCTTCATCTGAGACTGATGAGGAGAACTTTCTGTGTTTTCCCTCTCATGGAGAATTGGGGGTGAGAGGAATGAAATGCCTCCAATGCTGCTTCTGTGCAGCTCCAAACACCCAGAACTGCTTCAGGGACTGCATATTCCCAAATTTTGGGCAAGGTCTGATTGGGACACGCTGGAAAATCAGCAAGTGAGATTTGATGGTCCCAGCTGGGTCTGGCTGCACTGGGCTTCATCCACTGCTTCACCCAGAGTTTGGGGAGCTTCTGCACACCAGCATTTCTCTGTTTTCCCTCTTTTTAATCAGGAAAACCTTCCCTGAAGGAGGACGCCCAGGGAGGTGTGTGCCAGGCCCTGGAAGTTTTTGGGGTCCATGGAGGACCTGATGAGCTGCTGAAGATTGTCCTGCTCTGAGAGGAAGGAGGGGCTGGAGACACCCAGAGACCATTCCATGGAATCCTGGAAAATCCCCAGTGAGAAATCCCCAGTCAGAAGGGACCCACAAAGGTCCTGGAGTCCAGCTCCAGGTCAGGGCACCCCAACAATCCCACCCTGTGCCTTCCCATGGGCTTTCTCTCGGAACAAGCCAGGAACCCCTCAAACACCACCTTCCCAAATCAATGGAGGAGCCTGCAGAGTCCAGAGCTGGGTGCAGGATGTTCCCTGGAGCAGCTGCAGGATCCCAGAGCCATCCTCTGTGGAACTCAGGCTTTGGTGCTTGGGGTCTGAGCTGTTCTCTCTTAGCTCCCTTTAGAGGAGGAGGAGGAGGAGAAAGGAGAGAGAAAAGGAAGAAGAAACAATCCAAATGATTTTCCCTCTGTCTGTGGGAAGTGCAATGAAAACTCTGGTCCTGTGCTGGGTCTCTCCTTGCATTTCAGCAGAGAAGCTGCTCTTCCTCTGCTCATTTTAGGGATTCTGGGGATCCAACTTCCCCACCCTGACAGGCAGGGGCACATGGAGCAGGCCCAGGTTTGGGATTCAAGGGAGAAGCCCCAAGAGCCACCAGAAACCCCAGTGCTGTGGACTGGAATGCAGCTGAGCTGTGGCTGCACCCACAGCAGCACTTCACGGGAAAATTGCTGTGTGGAATCCATTGCTGGGATCCTTTCCCACCTCATCCCACCCCAGCCCACGCTGGGATGCTCAGGGGAATCAGGATCAAGCACAGCAAAGCTGTCTGACAGCATCAAAGATGATGTCTGATGGGCAGAAATCCATTCCTGAGCAGACAGCTGTGCCCTGAGCCAGCCAGGGGATGAGATCCACTCCTCACAGAGTGGGCTCTGACATCCCCTCCTCCTCCTCCTGTACAAACACAGAATTTGCATTGATTTGGAAGCCTTGCAGCCTTTGAAATCGTGTGTAATTAAAAATGCTCCCTTCACAGGAGAACAGGGGGAAGGTTTGAGCAGGAATTGCCCCAGGATTTGCTGGAATTCCAGCTGCAGGGGCTGGGGGGGTCCCTGTGGGCACTGCCAGCCCTGGGGGCACTCCTGGGACAGGCAGGGAAGAGCTGGCACCCACCTGGGCTCATCCCACCCCACCCTCAGTGCCACAGCCATGGAATGAGCTGGGTTGGGAGGGACCTGGAAGTGGAGTGTGAGCTTTCATCCCGGTTTTTAATGCTGATTCCTTCCCCTCGGAAACAATCTCTGAGAGCCCTGCCCTTCCTGCACCCCTGCTGGCACCCTTGGGTGGGGTCAGGAGGGAATCTCCAGGCTCCTGCCCTTCCTGAGATGCTCCTGTCACGGCCATTTCCACTTTCCCAGTACAAAATCATCCCAAAGCATCTCAGTCCCTGCTCTCTGGAATTGCTGTTCCTCTCATTCCTGCACTCTCTTTCCTAGGAAGCCTTCACCTGCTTCTTTTGTGATTTCCCAGGCTTATAAATGAGGACATTTATTTCACATTGCAGGCAAACTTGTTTGGAGTAGCAACAATCGTAAGAATAGGCAGCAGCTGTGAAAGACATTTTATTTTTCTTTCTGAATAGCAGAAGTTTCTCATTTACCTTCCAGACACTCTGGGAACACGCTGCTCTGGAATTAAATACATGTTACCAGCAAAGAAACAGTGGGTGAAAGGAGGGAGGCATCGCTTGAAAATCCATTTCACTGCTTCCCAGCAAAATAAAGGACTTGGGAAAGGTTGCAGACAACTCTGCTGTGGTGCCCAGATTGGAATCAGCCTCTCCAATGCCACGGGGAGTTTCTCACCAGGAGAAAACCCTGCCTGCTCCTGACTTTGTGAGCTGGCTCAAACATGACCTGATCCTTCTGGAAGCCACCAGCACAGAGCCCAGGGGCCAGAGGTGACCCTGCAGCCAGGGAAGGGGGCAGGGATGGGATGCAGGATGTGGATGGGATGCAGGATGTGGATGGGATGCAGGATGTGGATGGGATGCAGGATGTGGATGGGATGCAGGATGTGGATGGGATGCAGGGCAGGGATGGGATGCAGGGCAGGGATGGGATGCAGGGCAGGGATGGGATGCAGGGCAGGGATGGGATGCAGGGCAGGGATGGGATGCAGGGCAGGGATGGGATGCAGGGCAGGGATGGGATGCAGGACAGGGATAGGATACAGGACAGGGATGGGATGCAGGACAGGGATGGGATGCAGGACAGGGATGGGATGCAGGGCAGGGATGGGATGCAGGACAGGGATGGGATGCAGGGCAGGGATGTGCTGTGAACTGGGCCAGTCCCACTGAAAATGCTTTGCTGTGGTGGAACTGGGAGCTCATGGACACCAGGACACCCTGGAGGGGTGAGGATCTTTGGTTACACCTGGATATTAAATCTGCATTAACATGATTTGGTGAAATCTGCTGCTTTTTCCTTTGTCTTTCTATTTCCAGGGGCCTTCAGAGAAGGGATTGTGCCGATGCTGAAAGCAGGAAGAGTCCTCTCTCCCTGTGAACTCCTGTATTGATTGAAGGATTTAATCTTGACTTTCTGGATGTTTATTTTTGCCTGTTGTAATAAATTCTAATTAAAATCTCTGTGTGGATTTTTCATGGGGTGGCTCTGCCGTTTGGGTCTCAGGGTGCTTTGCATTTCCTGATATTTAATCACTGCTGCTCACAGGCACTTCTCCCTCTCAGCTCACCTTCACTATTGCTGCTCACAAAAATACAAGTTTATTAACCAAGCTGGGAGCTCAGGGGAGCAGAGCAGCCCTGCAGCTGCTGGCTCTCAATTTCCAAGTGTGCATTACCCAGAGCAGCTCATTGGAAATGCAGGGGGGGAACTCATCCCTGAATGCTCAGGAGCACAGAAATGGAACCATCAAAGCACACAGGCCCAGCAGAGCTGGGGGCACTGGAGCCCAGGATATCTGGAATTGTCCCCTGGGATCCTGTGGGATCCTGTGGGATTTCCTGGCTGAGGAGCTCGGGGATAGCACAGGGCTTGTGCTGCAGGCACATCCAGAAAGGAGGATCCAGAATGGAAATAAACTTGGGAGAAGGTTTTGGTTGAGGGAGGAGATGGGGACAGAAATCAGCTCCTGGCCCCTGCTGTCACCCCCAGGCTGAGCTGTGCTGTGGCACCAGGCAGGGGTCACCATTCTCTGAGCTGTGCCAGGGAAAAAAACTCCAGAATTTGGCTTTAATTTTGGCCAGGAAACCATCCAACCCCCCCCCAAACACGGAGCCACTTCAGGAGCTCATCACCCCGGAGCTCTGCTGAGGTTCTGCACCTTCTGCTTGACCCCAGAGCTCTCCTGACCTTGCTTGTTTGCCTTTCTCAGATTTTTGGGTTTGTTCTCCCTCCCTTTCCCTCCCCCAGCTTGGCAGAAGCATCCATTCCACGTTTGCATTTTCTCCACAGGATGAAATCCTTTTCTATCCACGAACCATCTGGGCTTTGTTGGGCTTTGTTGAGCAAAGCTTGGATCTGGAGCTGCAGCTCCTCAGCCCTTCCCCAGCACAGACAGGCAGCACCCAGTGCTGACAGCTCCAGCAGATCCCAGATTATTTGCCAAGGGATTATTCATCCAATATGCCCATTATTCATGGAGTAATTTTCCCATTATTCACCACATTCTGCTGGCCCAGCAGCTGCATCCCAAACCTGGCAGCTCCTGCTGCTCTGCAATGTCCAAAAAATGATCCCATCTCCCCAAATCCAGCCCTGGAGGGGTCTGACCTCTGGACACCCCTCTGGAATCTCAGGTCCCTGGGCTCTGCTGGGCCAGCCCTGCCCAAGGCTCAGCTCTGTGCTCATCAGGGCTGCTGAAAATCCCAGGAATTCTGCTCCAGGTGCTCTCAGGGCCCCACATTTTGGGTCACCCAGGCTCAGCTTGGGGTGCAGCCCTGACAGCAGAAATCCTTGGGGATGAGGACACAGGGGACAAAGTCTCCACCTTTGTCATGGAAGCAAAAATCCCATTCCAGGTGCTCCCTGTCTCCCCCTTCCCCACAATATTCCTGGGTATTAAACCTAACCTGGCTGCTGAGTTCAAACTCTTCTCTGTTAAAACACATCAGTTCATTTATTTTATTTTTACCTCTTAATTCTCAGATTCATCTCTGGATTCATTCTGAAGCACAATTATCATGCAGCTAATGAAATAAGTAATATTTTTCTCATTCCAAGAAATCTCGTTAAGCTAATTAGCAGGCTCCTCTGGCAGCAGAGGTTGGTTTTACACTGTTAAATGTGTGGGGTTTTTATTTCTGTGCTGTCCCTTCCCTCCACGTGTGAGGGAGGGGGAAAGCCAGGAGCTGTGTCCTTGGAGCAGGGATGGGCAGGGGCCGTGTCCCCGTGTCTGATGTGAAGCCTGGGGGGACACAGCTGCTGTCCCTTGTCCCTGCTGTCCCTTGTCCCTGCTGTCCCTGCTGTCCCTGCTGTCCCTCCAGCCCCATTCCCGAGGTTCTGCCCCCCCTGCAGGGGTTTGGCTCTGCAGGAAGGGGCAGGGAGCAGAGCCCTGGCTCTGTGCTGGATGCAGCCTGCAGGGAGGTGCAGTTGTGTCCCAAGCAAACCTGGACACCCCCGTGTCTGCTGATGGCTCAGCTGGGATCAGCTCCTGACACAGTGACATTGCATCCAACAGAAAATAAAACCCCACCTGGATGCTGCTCCCTGTGAATCAGAGCCAGGAAATCAGTCCTGGGAATCCTCACGGGGGCTCTGACATCCTGAATTTCCATTTGGAGCCTCAGGGACCGGTTTCTGCTCCTGATGGCAGAAAAAACCTGAGGAAAAAGTTCAGGAATGAGCACTCCATAATTCCTTTAAAGATGATATGGGCCAGGCACGAGAAGCTGCTGCTGAGGGCACGTGGGCAGCGCTGCAGGCAGGCAGAGAGGTGATAACGAGGAGCAGAATTAGCAGAGAATTGATAAACGCGGTCCAGCAGGGCAGAGAAATCCACTGGGGGCTTCTGCAGGAATCAATGAACAATCGAAGCAGGACTGGAATTCTGAGGGAAATTTTAACAAGCAGCTCCAGTGAAGCAGTGGGATAAGAGGGAAATCCCTTGCATGGACTAAAAACTCATTAGGAGGGGAAGCAATGGGCTGGAATAAATGAAAGGAGGTCCCAGGGACTTGGACTGCTCAGAATATTCATGAGGGATCCGGAGAAGGGATGGGCTGTGGTCTGCAGGCATTTTATTATTCATGGGAATAGCAAAGAAAATTCACTGGACAAGGGTTTAATTGTAGGGAACGACTGTGCAGGGAGGGAGCATTTGGGATGCTGGGGGAAAAGCAGGATTCACTCCCCAGGCTCCTTTGACTCACCCACCCCAAGCACAGGCAGCTCAGGGCTCTTTGCTGGGCTGCCCCTGGAAGGAATCCCTGGCAGGAATCCTCTGCACAGATTCCTCGTGGGAAAAACCTCCCAGGAGGGTCCTGGGGACCAAAGGGAACAATCCCAAACTCCAGGGAGCCCCTGGCAGGCTGCACCCCCGCAGCCCCCCCAGCCTGGCACAGCCCTGGGGGTGCCTGCTCGGGGCCAGGGCTCTCTGCAGACCCCCCTGGCTGCCCAGGGCAGCCTCACCTGCGCCTGGAAACAGAGCAGGGGAATGAGGGAAGATCCCCCTGCTTCTGGGGCTGAGGAGCATCATTTACAGCAGCCCTGCACAGCCACGAGGTGACAACCCCTGTGACAGATGTGCAGGGCTCTCTGCTGTGCTTTGGCAGCAGCACAGCTCCTCTGGGATGAGCAGGAATTGGTGAGGAATTGATGAGGAGCTGTTCCTGGGGGACAGCAGCGAGCCCTGCTCCTCTCAGCCCCCCTCAACCTTCGGTGGCCTCGCCTGGGGCACCCACAGGAGGCTGCACTGCCAGCCCTGTCCTTTCCCTGCCGTGGGGATGGGCTCATTAATCCACAGTTACCTTCCTGCCCTGCTTTGGAGATGACATTTACTTCTGGAGCTCCTCTGGCTGCTGCTCTTTAGTGCTAATTAATTCTGTGCTCTGCTCGTGGCTGG
Source organism: Aegithalos caudatus (assembly GCA_013389925.1). NCBI lineage: Eukaryota > Metazoa > Chordata > Aves > Passeriformes > Aegithalidae > Aegithalos > Aegithalos caudatus. The sequence goes on along the minus strand of WEIU01022697.1, from coordinate 288,673 downwards.
GGGAGCCTGGGCCACCCGTGGAGCTCCTGCTCCTTCTCCTCTCACTGAGGCACCAATAATTGGCCTGACTCCCTCTGCCCCTTCCCCAAGATGCTTCCTCATCTGCACAGCTCTCAGGGATGGCAAATGTTAATGTGCAATTGATGGAGCAGAGGAATTCCTGCAGGGAATCTCTGATCCGTGAGCTGGGGCAGGCAGCGGCCACCAGCGAGGGAGCCCGGGTGACAGCAGGGACATGGCCAGGAATTGGCACTCCTGAGTGCCCCTGATTGCTGAACACAGCCCAGCACAGCGGTGCCCAGCACTCTGCACATCCCAGGGGGAAAACTGAGGGGCTGGCAGGGAGATCCTGCCAGGGAAATCCCTCCTGGCACGGGGCAGGCCCTGCCGAGGATCCCAAACCTTCGGATGCCAAG
>WEIU01022697.1:277444-288087 GCA_013389925.1 Aegithalos caudatus | reverse complement strand
GAGGAGGAGGAGGAGGAGGAGAGCACGGAGCAAACGCTGTCAGAAATCTGAGGTGCTCCCCTCAAGGGCGGCTGTGCCTGAGTGACTGCAGGGCTGTGGGTTTGGGGGATGGAGCTTTAAATCTCCCTCAAAAGTCCCTTTAAATCTCCTTCAAAAGTCCCTTTAAACCTCCCACAATTCCAGCTCCAGGGCCTGCAGAGCGTGGCCAGCCTGGGAGCAGCCAGAANTTCCATTTGGAGCCTCAGGGACCGGTTTCTGCTCCTGATGGCAGAAAAAACCTGAGGAAAAAGTTCAGGAATGAGCACTCCATAATTCCTTTAAAGATGATATGGGCCAGGCACGAGAAGCTGCTGCTGAGGGCACGTGGGCAGCGCTGCAGGCAGGCAGAGAGGTGATAACGAGGAGCAGAATTAGCAGAGAATTGATAAACGCGGTCCAGCAGGGCAGAGAAATCCACTGGGGGCTTCTGCAGGAATCAATGAACAATCGAAGCAGGACTGGAATTCTGAGGGAAATTTTAACAAGCAGCTCCAGTGAAGCAGTGGGATAAGAGGGAAATCCCTTGCATGGACTAAAAACTCATTAGGAGGGGAAGCAATGGGCTGGAATAAATGAAAGGAGGTCCCAGGGACTTGGACTGCTCAGAATATTCATGAGGGATCCGGAGAAGGGATGGGCTGTGGTCTGCAGGCACTTTATTATTCATGGGAATAGCAAAGAAAATTCACTGGACAAGGGTTTAATTGTAGGGAACGACTGTGCAGGGAGGGAGCATTTGGGATGCTGGGGGAAAAGCAGGATTCACTCCCCAGGCTCCTTTGACTCACCCACCCCAAGCACAGGCAGCTCAGGGCTCTTTGCTGGGCTGCCCCTGGAAGGAATCCCTGGCAGGAATCCTCTGCACAGATTCCTCGTGGGAAAAACCTCCCAGGAGGGTCCTGGGGACCAAAGGGAACAATCCCAAACTCCAGGGAGCCCCTGGCAGGCTGCACCCCCGCAGCCCCCCCAGCCTGGCACAGCCCTGGGGGTGCCTGCTCGGGGCCAGGGCTCTCTGCAGACCCCCCTGGCTGCCCAGGGCAGCCTCACCTGCGCCTGGAAACAGAGCAGGGGAATGAGGGAAGTTCCCCCTGCTTCTGGGGCTGAGGAGCATCATTTACAGCAGCCCTGCACAGCCACGAGGTGACAACCCCTGTGACAGATGTGCAGGGCTCTCTGCTGTGCTTTGGCAGCAGCACAGCTCCTCTGGGATGAGCAGGAATTGGTGAGGAATTGATGAGGAGCTGTTCCTGGGGGACAGCAGCGAGCCCTGCTCCTCTCAGCCCCCCTCAACCTTCGGTGGCCTCGCCTGGGGCACCCACAGGAGGCTGCACTGCCAGCCCTGTCCTTTCCCTGCCGTGGGGATGGGCTCATTAATCCACAGTTACCTTCCTGCCCTGCTTTGGAGATGACATTTACTTCTGGAGCTCCTCTGGCTGCTGCTCTTTAGTGCTAATTAATTCTGTGCTCTGCTCGTGGCTGGGGGAGCCTGGGCCACCCGTGGAGCTCCTGCTCCTGCTCCTCTCACTGAGGCACCAATAATTGGCCTGACTCCCTCTGCCCCTTCCCCAAGATGCTTCCTCATCTGCACAGCTCTCAGGGATGGCAAATGTTAATGTGCAATTGATGGAGCAGAGGAATTCCTGCAGGGAATCTCTGATCCGTGAGCTGGGGCAGGCAGCGGCCACCAGCGAGGGAGCCCGGGTGACAGCAGGGACATGGCCAGGAATTGGCACTCCTGAGTGCCCCTGATTGCTGAACACAGCCCAGCACAGCGGTGCCCAGCACTCTGCACATCCCAGGGGGAAAACTGAGGGGCTGGCAGGGAGATCCTGCCAGGGAAATCCCTCCTGGCACGGGGCAGGCCCTGCCGAGGATCCCAAACCTTCGGATGCCAAGGGGGGAGATGCATCCAGAGCCTTCCCAGCTCTCTGCAGGGCTTGGTGCTGTTCTCATCTCCTGATAAAGAGCAGGGAAATCAAATTTCCAGCGAGGGGAAATGAATGTTCTGCTGTACAGACACCTGAGCTCCCCTGGCAGCGCCAGCAGCGCTGATTTTAGTGCTGTGCCTCTCACAGGTGTGTGCTTTACACCTTATAAACCCAGCAGTGTTTGATGGCAGGGGAGGGAATTCCCCACGGATTCCGAACGGTGGATGAGCAGAAGCACCCAGTAAATCAGCAGGAGGAGGAGGAGGAGGAGGAGGAGGAGAGCACGGAGCAAACGCTGTCAGAAATCTGAGGTGCTCCCCTCAAGGGCGGCTGTGCCTGAGTGACTGCAGGGCTGTGGGTTTGGGGGATGGAGCTTTAAATCTCCCTCAAAAGTCCCTTTAAATCTCCTTCAAAAGTCCCTTTAAACCTCCCACAATTCCAGCTCCAGGGCCTGCAGAGCGTGGCCAGCCTGGGAGCAGCCAGAACCTCACACAAAACTTCTCTGCTGCTGAGCAGGGTTGGGGTCAGGATTAAGGTTAAATTTGAAGTCAGGGTTGGGTTTGGGGTGAGAGTTAGGGTTGCTTAGGTTGGATGTTAGGGTTATCATTAGGGTTTGTGTTGGGGATTAGGCAACCCCACACCCACAGACCACGAGCAGTTCTCAGAGACCACCTCATCTCCCAGGATTTAGGAGAATTCCATTACAAAAATGAATATTTATGGTATAGGAAGGATTTAATCACCCAAGCCTGAACGTCCCATCAAAGCAGAGAAATGCCCAAATGCTCTGCCTGACATTTGGGGTTCCCTGTGAATTAAATGTAGTGAGACACATGATTTCATGAGCTTGGATGCAGAATCATGGAGTGGTTTGGGTTGGAAGGGAGCTTGGAGATCACCCAGTGCCACCCCAGCCATGGCAGGGACACCTCCCACTGTCCCAGGCTGTCCCCAGTGTCCAGCCTGGCCTTGGGCGCTGCCAGGGATCCAGGGGCAGCCACAGCTGCTCTGGGCACCCTGTGCCAGGGCCTGCCCACCCTCACAGGGAACAATTCCTGCCCAAAATCCAACCCAAATCTTGGAGATCACCCAGTGCCCCCCCAGCCATGGCAGGGACACCTCCCACTGTCCCAGGCTGTCCCCAATGTCCAGCCTGGCCTTGGGCACTGCCAGGGATCCAGGGGCAGCCACGGCTGCTCTGGGCACCTGTGCCAGCCCTGCCCACCCTGCCAGGGAACAATTCCTGCCCAAAATCCAACCCAAATTTCTCCTCTTTCTCTCTGAACCCATCCCCCTTTGTCCTGCCACTGCAGAGCCTTGACTAAAGCCCCTCTCCAGACCTCCTGGAGCCCCTTTAAGCCCTGAAAAAGGCTCTAAATTCACCCTGAGCCTTCCCTTCCCCAGGTGAGCAGCCCAGCTCTCCATCCCCAGTGCTGCCAGCCCCTCCAGCACTGGGAGCAGAGGTTGGCACAGGGCAGGGCAGGGGCTGGCAGTGCCCAGCTGGTGCTGCCCAAACCCTGCCAGACCCCCGTGTTTGTGCCCTGCAGGCTGGAGGAGAGGGGCAGCTCCTTTGTGCTGCCTCCCGTGCTGCAGAGCCAGCCTGCAGCCATTCTTTTTATTGCTGATGCTGCTTCCTATGGAAACAATTTCGTGCTAATAAGCTCCATTTATAATAGTAAGGACTGGTTGGGTGGGATAATTGTCTCTAAATGCCATTCATGGCTTTGTTGCTTTTCCTGCGTGTGGCTAATTATTCTGCATCTGAAATAGCACCCGGAGAAGGCGCTGAATGCCTGTGAATGGGGCTCTGAGCACTCCAAAGGGATGAGGCAGGGAGTGATGGGGAATATCAAGGCCCTGATCCAGCAGACAATGCCCTGCTCCTGTGTCTGTACAGAGCCACAGCCTGGGCAGGGAAATGGAGCCTCCTCTGAGCCCGGGGACCTGCAGGGAGGGACCAGAGAGCTCCTGCCACAGGGTTTGGAGAATCCCAGGGTCCTGAATCCCTGAATCCTGAATCCCTGAATCCAGAATCCCAGAATCCCAGAATCCCAGAATCCCAGAATCCTGAATCCCTGAATCCTGAATCCCTGAATCCCTGAATCCCAGAATCCCAGAATCCTGAATCCCTGAATCCCAGAATTCTGAATCCCAGAATCCCAGAATTCTGAATCCCTGAATCCCAGAATTCTGAATCCCTGAATCCCAGAATCCTGAATCCCCGAATCCCAGAATCTTGAATCCCAGAATCCCAGAATCCTGAATCCCAGAATCCCAGAACAGATTTGGTGGGAAGGAACTTTAAATCCCACCCCCAGCCATGGCATGGACACCTCCCACTGTCCCAGGCTGCTCCAGCCTGGCCTTGGGCATTCCCGGGATCCAGGGGCAGCCCCAGCTGCTCTGGGCACCTGTGCCCACCCTCCCAGGGAAGGATTTCTCCCCAATATTCAGCCTGAATTTCCCTTCTCTCAGCCCAAAGCCATCCCTGCTGTCCTGGCTCTGCAGTTCCTGAGGAAAGGTCCCTCCCCTGCAGCCCCGCTCAGGTCCTGGTGGCCAAGGATGGAGCTGGAACAGCTGGAACAGCTGGAACAGAACAGCTGGAACAGCTGGACCAGCCCCTGCTCTGCCCACCCCTGGGAAAGGCCCCTCCAGGCCCTGCATCCCTGGAGCAGCAGGAACTGCAATCCATGCCTGGTGCCCCCACCACGGCCAGGAGGGTGATCCCATCCCTCCCTCGCATGACTTGAGCTGGGATTAACTTCTAAAGCTCATCCAAGCTGAAAACAACCCCATTTGTCACTGGCCCTCAGCAGCTGAAGGAGCTGAGGAACCAGGTCTGGCCCATGCTCAGCGTGCCCTTCCTGGTGGGAAAGCTGATCCCTTGGATGCTGGAGCCATGGATCACTATGGTAACATCATAATTGACATTTCTGGGGGATTATGGAGTCTGAAAGTCATAAACTTAATGAAAGTATGTTTTTATTGCACTTCAACTTCATCTCTGATTAAATCAAATTTGCATAATGGAAAGTTATTACATTTCCACGTTTCTAATTTCCCTTCCACTCCCCCCCTTCCCTTTTTCTGCTCCTTTTGCCAAGCCTGTCTCAGGTTTTGTTTGCAGCCAGGGCTCTGAAGGTCGCCCCAGCCACAGCTTGGGTGAGAAATGCTTTTAATAATTGGTGCCAGAGGAGCCCAGGGAGGGAAGCCCTGGGAGCTGGAGGCTTTTGTGGAGCCCTGAAAAGCCTCCCCAGCACCCCTGGTACTGAGTGCTCCTCTCAGGAGAGAGGTGCTGCTGAAAGGTGATTTATCAGGGACGGCAAGAGCTCTGCCCGTCCCCAGCCTCACCTTTCACGGCATTTTAAGCAGTGAGTGTGTTTTTATTTTCAATAAACAGAGCTCCCAGCCCTGCCAGCAGGTGAATGATAACGTGTTCCCTGCTGTGACCCTTCCCAAAGGCAGCTGGAAAAAGGCTGAGCCTCCTTCCCTTCCCTTCCCTTCCCTTCCCTTCCCTTCCCTTCCCTGTGCTCATTTCTGTGTTTGGGCACAGGGGTTTGAGAATTCCCAGTGCCTGGGATTCCCCCAGGAGCAGGGCTGTGAAATCCAGGGCTGTGGGAGCATTTCCCTGATATCCCTGGGGGAATCTCTCCTTTAGCAGTCCCTGCAGGTCCAGCCTGGGGGGATTTTGCTGCCCTGATTCTGCCCCCATCCAGGGATGTCCTGGAAAGCTCTGGGCTCCCTGGGTTTCCTGAGCCCAGAGCAGCTCCCCCAGCTCCTGGGGCAGGGGCAAAGCTGGAGCCTGGAGCCAAACTCCTCAGGATCTCCCAGCTCCCTCCTGCTCCATCCCCTGCCCAGCCTGGCCCAGGGCTGTGGGGGCAAACCAGGGGCTCCTCCTCACCCTGGCCCCTCATCCCCCCCAGCAGAGGAGTCACAGCTTCCCTGTCCCCCTGGATTATGTTTGGGTTTAAAAAATAACAAATAAACCAACCCAAATCTGCTCTGCTCCTCACCCAAGTTAGGATTTACTCCTCCCTGCAGCCCTGAGCAGCAGGGATCCAGTTCAGGGAATGGAAAAGAATCACCCCATCTCCTGTTGGGGCTGGAAAAATCCCACTGGGACATCAAATCCAGCTCCAGGCCGTGCATCCATGGCAGGAATGCTGTGCTGGAGTGGGAAGGGAATATCCTGGGCACTGGCAGAGCTGTGTCTGTTTGCCTGCAGGCAGGGAAGGTCCAGCCACAGAACACCAGCTCCTTGGAGAGCACTCAACTCAACGCTCTTCTCTCACAGAAATACAAAAAAAATTGAAAGAATGAAAGAAAGAAAGAGATCTCAGCTTTCTGTGAAATTTCCAGCCCCTGCTCCAGAGCACAGAAGAGCTGGAATTATTCAGAGAATGAGTCTCCAGTGTTCCTTGTCTTATCAAACCCAGCCCTTTTGTCTCCAGCTCGGGCTCAGGAACAGCAGAGCTGTGCATGGAGCAGAGCTCAGCTTCTGCCAGAGCCCCAGAGTGGAAAATTTCAGCACAAAGATCCAGGTCTGGCAGAGGAGGAGGAGGGAGCTGAGGCAGCTCTGACATTCCCAGTCCTGCTGCTGTCCCTTGGACATTCCCATGCTGGAGGGCTCTGCTGGCTGGGGCAGGGATGGAGGACAAATCCCAGCTCCATGGGAGATTTTCCAGGCTCTGAGCCCCGGATCCACACAGCAGCTCTGGCACCAACACTGTCCCTGCCTTGTGTCACCCCGTGGGGACAAAGCCAGGCCAGAGGCTGGTGGCAGAGGGCAGAAAGGCCAAGGGGGCACACGGGGATGGGGAGGCTCTGAAATTCAGGGAAAGGATTCCCACGTGTTCCCCCTGAGCCAGGGAGTGCTGGCCTGGGCATGGCCCAAAGCACCCCATGAGCCCCCCCAGCTGGGGGCTGGGCCAGCCTGGCCACCAGTGTCACCTCTGTGTGACACAGGGACACTGTGATGTCCTGTGCCACCAGTGTCACCCCTGTGTGACACAGGGACACTGTCCTGGGCCACCAGTGTCACCCCTGTGTGACACAGGGACACTGTCCTGGGCCACCAGTGTCACCCCTGTGTGACACAGGGACACTGTCCTGGGCCACCAGTGTCACCCCTGTGTGACACAGGGACACTGTCCTGGGCCACCAGTGTCACCCCTGTGTGACACAGGGACACTGTCCTGGGCCACCAGTGTCACCCCTGTGTGACACAGGGACACTGTCCTGGGCCACCAGTGTCACCCCTGTGTGACACAGGGACACTGTCCTGGGCCACCAGTGTCACCCCTGTGTGACACAGGGACACTGTCCTGGGCCACCAGTGTCACCCCTGTGTGACACAGGGACACTGTCCTGGGCCACCAGTGTCACCCCTGTGTGACACAGGGACACTGTCCTGGGCCACCAGTGTCACCCCTGTGTGACACAGGGACACTGTCCTGGGCCACCAGTGTCACCCCTGTGTGACACAGGGACACTGTCCTGGGCCACCAGTGTCACCCCTGTGTGACACAGGGACACTGTCCTGGGCCACCAGTGTCACCCCTGTGTGACACAGGGACACTGTCCTGGGCCACCAGTGTCACCCCTGTGTGACACAGGGACACTGTCCTGGGCCACCAGTGTCACCCCTGTGTGACACAGGGACACTGTCCTGGGCCACCAGTGTCACCCCTGTGTGACACAGGGACACTGTCCTGGGCCACCAGTGTCACCCCTGTGTGACACAGGGACACTGTCCTGGGCCACCAGTGTCACCCCTGTGTGACACAGGGACACTGTCCTGGGCCACCAGTGTCACCCCTGTGTGACACAGGGACACTGTCCTGGGCCACCAGTGTCACCCCTGTGTGACACAGGGACACTGTCCTGGGCCACCAGTGTCACCCCTGTGTGACACAGGGACACTGTCCTGGGCCACCAGTGTCACCCCTGTGTGACACAGGGACACTGTCCTGGGCCACCAGTGTCACCCCTGTGTGACACAGGGACACTGTCCTGGGCCACCAGTGTCACCCCTGTGTGACACAGGGACACTGTCCTGGGCCACCAGTGTCACCCCTGTGTGACACAGGGACACTGTCCTGGGCCACCAGTGTCACCCCTGTGTGACACAGGGACACTGTCCTGGGCCACCAGTGTCACCCCTGTGTGACACAGGGACACTGTCCTGGGCCACCAGTGTCACCCCTGTGTGACACAGGGACACTGTCCTGGGCCACCAGTGTCACCCCTGTGTGACACAGGGACACTGTCCTGGGCCACCAGTGTCACCCCTGTGTGACACACAGCAGCCATGGTTCTGTGTCCCTCCAGGAGCAGGATCTGCTCTCCAGCACTGAGAATTCCCACCCATGGTGCTCAGATCCTGGAGCAGCCAGGGAAATGGGGGAGCTCTGCCCGGAGCCTCTGCTGAAGCCTGGACAGCAGAACCCAGGCAGGAACGGGTTAAAGTCAGTGCAGCCCTGGGATCCAGAGTAAATCCTCTGTCAGCAAACAAACTCTGGCAAATCCAGGTTCCTCTGTGTGTTCCCAAACGATCCTTTAAGAGTTAAACAAAGCAGTGACTGCTGCCTTTCAAACACAGGTGACCTTTCTGGTGGCTCCTGTTCCCAGCTAAGTGTATTTTCCTGGCGTTTAAAAGACTTGGAGGTTTGGGAAGTGAATATTTGGAGTGTGGGGTTTGAAAATAACCTGGAGAGCAGAACTCCAATATTGACCAGAGGCTGGATGAGCTCAGGCTGGGATTCCTTTGCCAAGGCTGTGAGGCTGCAGCTCCTGGGGCTGCACCCAAGGCAGGGGCACCAGGAGGGAGCCCTGGGTCCTGCAGGGCACGAGGCCACCCTGAGCTGCTGCTGGGGGATTTTCATGGAACATAAATCCCAAAATGGGCTGGGAGGGTAAAGATTGTCCTTAAAGCCATGGCAGGGACACCTCCCACTGTCCCAGGCTGTCCCCAATGTCCAACCTGGCCTTGGGCACTGTCAGGGATCCAGGGCAGCCACAGCTGCTCTGGGAATTCCATTCCAGCTCCTCCTCACCCTGCCAGGGAACAATTCCTGCCCAATCTCCCATCCAGCCCTGCCCTGTGTCAGTCTGAAGCCATTCCCTGCCTCCTGTTCCTAGGGATGGGAGTCACCACCAGGCCAGGGATGAGCTTCCCTGTGTGGGTGGCCGAAGCTGACAAGGAAAGCCCTGCCGAGGTGGGACCCGTGCCCAGCCCCATCCTGCTGAGCCTGGAGAGCCTCCCGGGCCCTGGATCACCCAGGAGAGGAGAGGCACGGAGTGTGTGAGGCTCCAGATAGCAGGGATGGAGGGAACAAACACCGGGGAGCGTTAGCAGGAAGGGAGGCAGCAGCAATCCCTTGGCTGCTCGACAGGGAGCTGCCAGTTCTGCAGGAGGTGCCTGCAGCCTGCAGAGCTGGATGGGATTGTCCCAAATCACCAGCTTTCCATCGGAAAAATCCCATTTCTCTGCCCTCTGGAAGAACACCGGCCCAGACACTGCTGGTGGAGGAGGAGCTGTGGGGTGGAGCAGATGCCTCGAAAGGAATAAACATTTCCAGATCTGCAGGGGAGGCTGCGGAGCCTCACCCAGCTCCCCTGGGCTGGAACACGCTCTGGGCTGCAGGGAGATGGGGGAATTGGGGTTGAACACCCTCAAATTGGCGAAAAAATCCCATTTAGAGGAGCAGACTCTGCTGTCTGTACCAGCTTCGGACACTGGTGGGACTTGTTAGCAAAACCACTCCAGAGCAGGGAAATAAAATCCTTGACACCTCTGCTGGCATCGGGGCCAGCATTTCCCGCTCGGGTGCACCGGGGGTTGGGACTCCAAAGGGACAGCACAGTGGGAAAAGGGCGGCAGTGGCTGCTGGTGGCACATCCCGGGTCCCCAGGAGCAGCCCCGGGCCCCCGGAGCATCCCTGACCCCCGGGAGCATCTCCGGGATCATCCCCGGGCCCCGGGAGCATCTCCGGGAGCGTCCCCGGGCCCCGGGAGCATCCCCGGGAGCATCCCTGACCCCCGGGAGCATCTCCGGGAGCGTCCCCGGGCCCCGGGAGCATCCCCGGTCCCGCGTTCGGGCCGCTCCGGGAGGCTCCCGCCCTGGCTGCGGAGTGTCCAGGGCAGAGNACTCTGAGCCCGGGGCTCCCCGAGCCGGTCCCGAGCCGGTCCCGAGCCGGTCCATGCAGGACCAGGGGTCCGGGCAGTGCAGGACGGTCCAGCTCGGTCTGAGGCGCTCGGTGGGTCCCGTTCGGTCCCGTTCGGTGCCGGGGTCAGTGCCGGTCGGTCCCGCTCGGTCCGTTCCGCTCGGTCCCGGTTGGTCACTGCCGGTCGGTGCCGGTCGGTCCCGGTCGGTGCCGGTCGTTGCCGGTCAGCGCGGGTCGGTCCCACTCGGTCCCGGCCGGTTCTGTTCGGTCCCGTTCGGTTCCGTTCGGTTCCATTCGGTTCTGTTTGGTCCCATTTGGTCCCGTTCGGTCCCGTCCGGTCCCGTTCGGTCCCGGTCGGTTCCGTTCGGTTCCGTTCGGTCCCGCGGGCGGTGCCATACTGCCCCCTAGCGGTGCTGGCCGCGGGCCGTCGCCCCCGGGCGCTGCTCCGGGACCGCGGATCCCCTCCCCGATCCCACCCCGCTCCCTCCCGCTCCCCTCCCCCCTCCCCCCC
>WEIU01022697.1:245118-264178 GCA_013389925.1 Aegithalos caudatus | reverse complement strand
TCCCCTCCCTGCACCCGGGATCCCCCATGTCCCCTCCAAGCCTCCCCTTATCCCCCTGCAGCCCCCAGGGACGGCAGAGCCGCTCGACCCCTGCCCATTCCCGGGAGAAGTTTTGGAAGCGTGGCGGGGATGGATCCGAGCCCCCCGGGTGGTGCCTTCACCGCGGGGCCGCCGGGGCCGTGCCGGGGAGCGCCGGCGGCAGGCAGAGCTCTGCACATTCCCTTTTTTATTCCCTTTTTTATTCCCTCTCCAAATCCCCAGCACTGTGTCCTTGCCGGCCGGAGAGGCGGCTCCGTGTCCCCTCGGTGTCACTAATGACAGGGAACGTGGCACAGAAAATCCGGCTTCAAAGCAAAAGCTCGGGCTGCAGCTCCCCTCCTCTTGGACAAATGCGTGTTCTCTCTCAGTTCATATTTATTTTATGATGAAAAAGTCCCTCCAAATGATGAGCTCTGCTTGCGTGCCACGAATCCGAGAGCTCCCCGTGTCTGAACATAAAAATTGGTGAGAGGCTTCTTTAGAACAGCAGTGAGCATCAGGGGGGAAGACCTCAACTCTAGCAGATAACACCTCCTGAAATTATTTTAATGAAGGTTTTTTTAATCGGAACTCTTGAAATCATTGACCGTATTTTTAAGGCTGAATTTCAACTTCAATCAACAGAGACTGGGGGGAGAAATATCAGTTTTTTAGGAGGGAAAAAGAGATGAGTGACACAGATTTTATTTATTTGGGGAGATGTGTTTTATTTAGACTCCTCCCTGCAGTGAGGACAGCGAGGCTGATTTACACTTGCTGAGGGTCTGGCCCACTTATTCCATTCCAAATCCCACCTGCCCCTGGTCCCTGCATGAATAAAACTTCACAGTGTTAAAAACTGCACACAGCTGTGCAGAGGCAAGGCTCCTGCCAGTGGCTTAGCCAGAAAATCGGCTCTTTTAAGTCTTTTGTTAACTGAGGGATGGTTCCCCAGCTGCCCGGCGCTTCTGGCTTCCAGGCAACTTTGCCTGGGCCTTATCTTCACACTAAATTTGGAAATCTGGGTTGGATGTCCATATGTTACTTCTGCTCCAGCTCCAGCCTGCTGCAGGGTCGGATCCTTCACCCTTGGAAATCAGAGCCAGTGTTGCCAGACTTGTCTGGATCCTTCCTGATGTTTTCGTTTCTTTGATGCTTGCTTTGCTTTATTTAGATAAGTTCTGGTGGAATGATTCACCTGCGTGTAGAAGTATGAATGGCAGATTGAGTGCTCGGGAAGCTTGACTTCCAGAGCATTTTAAGGAGTTGATTGACTTCTATAATATGGTAGCTGGTAAAAGATTATACCTTTCAGAGCTGTGTTACCTGAACTTGATCAACATCACACGAGGGTTTAAATATTGTGAAGTGCGTCTCCTGCCTTGGGCTGAACGCTCCCGGTGCTCTGAGCAGAATGTAAATACCAGGAGAGGAATGGTTTGTCTTTGTCTCTGACAGCTCTGGGGACTAACAGGGAAGGAGGAGAACAGGATGGGGTCGGATCTTTCTGTCTGTTTGAGGTCGTGTCAGCTGGAGTGAAGCGTCACCTCCAGAATAATTCTCTGTGGTGATGGAGAGTGCATTAAACCTCGGTGTGAGTCCTCTGGGAGGAGGAGAGCAGCAGCGTGAGCAGAACTTGGTACAGGGGGCTGCCAAAAGCCTCTGGGGCTCGCTGCTGTCCCACAGGCAGGGAGGATCAATGAGAACTTCCCTGCACCTCACCACGGGCAGGATCACACCGTACATTTCACTGGCTTGTAAAAGCTCCCCGAGCTGTGCCGTGTGTGGATGTTATCCCTCTGCTCCTTCCTCGCCCAGCTTTTACAGAAAATCCTTATGAACTCACTTGGAAAGAACATTTTGAGGGAGGCAGGGCTCATTTAATGGCTTTTGGTGGAAGGAGGGTTTACAAATTCGCAGGGGAGCTGTCACTGTGCCGTGGAAGGGAGGAAGGGCTGTGCGTGTGCAGCTCCGAGCTGGGAGCAGCTCCCATTTCCAGGCACATCCCTTTAAAGCACAGGCACTGCTCTGATCCTGGGCTCAGCAGTGGCAGCCACTGAGACAGTCGTTCCTAACAGCAGTTAAGTGGAAATGCTTTGAAAACCAGGAGCTGAAATATTCTCATTTTACAGAAACGCTTGTAGTGCTTTCAGTGGAACTGATTTTTTTTTTTTTTTGGGTAATTATAGGAACTTCCAGCCTGGCCACATAAAACTGCCTCTTGCTTTGGGGGTGACACAGCCAGAACTATTGCTGGGCTCCAGGTAGAAGCTGGGGCTGGTTTCTGAGCGTTACACCCAGCAATATTGTGTGTGCTGATGCTCTCTTTGCATTGGTGAGGACAGCTTGTTTTCATCTCTTTGCCAGGGTTGTTTTCTTTTCTCGAGCATTTCTTAAGTGGAATTTAAGAAGTCTTTGCTTCACTTTCAGTATGGAGATGAGTTAGGGAGTCTTTGAGCAGGGAATATCAGCTGGTTCTTTCCAGAGATGGGTGAATTTTCCTGTAGCAAGAAGGGGAGACTGGGAATGTTCTCATTCCATGGCCATGACCCTGCATCCCCACGCCACAGAACAGAAATAATTCCCAGCTGTAGCCCTGCTCCACGACCCCTGCTTAGCCTCAGCAGCAGCCACTGCTCTCTCTGCTGAGCTGGGAATGCACAGATTGGAGCCTGGATAGAGTTGGCAGCTCGGGGTTGAAATATCCCAAGTGCATCCCACTGGTCAGAGGGACAGAGTGACACAGTGGCAGTGCTGGCCCTGGGGCACTGGTGGGAGCCCAGCTGCTCTCCTGGGAAGCAGCACAGGGATTTTTCCCAGCAAACCAGCTCTGTGTGCTGCTAAAAGGCCTTAGCTGGCCTTGCATGGAGCGTGTCTGAGGGGTGGGAAAGGGAGAAGGGAAGCAGGCTCTGTGCTGGGCTCCACTTCACCCTCCTCCCCCAGCGTCTGTGTCCCTGCAAAGCGGGGAGATATCTGTGCTCCCCTTCAGCCCCTTGGCATCTCCTGCCCTGGGACTGAGAGCTGCCAGCTTTTCTGAAGGAACATCCTCTCCCCGTGTCGGGACCACAGTTAAATTGATCCATTGCTGCTCGTTTCTGCTCCGTGGCTCGGAATTCCGACAGGAACCGGAGGCGATGGATCTGTGTGCTCACAGATCCAAGGAGCTGCTGCTCCGTGGCAGCCTGACTTGAAATGCAGCAGGGTTTGTGTTCCTGCAGGCTGCAGCTCCCTGTGCTTGCTGAGGGCTTGCTGGAGGGAGCTGCTTTCAGGTGTGAGGGTGATGAGGAGTGCCTTTCTCCAGCCCTGCTCTTTGAGACAGGATCACAGGCAGCTCCTGCAGCTCTGCTCTCTGCTGCTGGAGCCAAACAATCAAACTCCATCCATCCCCAGGGCAGGGAGGCAGTGCTGTGAGCACACCTGGCCACAGGGACTCGCTTCTCTTTCTTGGATGCTGTTCCTGCTTTCAGTCTCTTTCCACTGATGTGTTTTTGTGCTCTGCCTTTTTTTCTCTCCACCCTGGCTCACCCGGGTGCCTTTCAGCTGCTCTTTGCCCTGCTCTGAGGTGTTTCATCCTGGTGCTCTCTCAGTCTCTCCTCTGAAGTGCCCTGTGCCTCTCACAGGCACAGAATACAGGGCCACGAGCACAGGTCAGGCTGAACTAAGAGAAACCAGAAAAAGGTGCAGCCATAAAACCACAGAATCACAGAATGGATGGGCTTGGAAGGAAGGTTAAAGATCACCTCATTCCACCCCCTGCCCTGGGCAGGGACACCTTCCCCTGGTGACCTCTGAGAAGAGACTCAGAGCTGTTTGTTCTCTTCCAAACCAACCCCTGGCTGGATTTGGGGTAACTCCAAAGCAGGGAGAACCCCTGGACCTTACCCTGTCCTGTTTGCAGGGTGAATTGCCCAGATGCAGACCCAAATCCAGGCCAGCTGTGTACCTGTGTGCATGTACAAAACATTTCTCCTTCTGTTTCACTGGGAAAGCTCCAGTCTGGAGCTCTGCTCCTGGGTTGCAGTTGGACATTTGGGTTTTTTTGCCGTGTTTTCCTCTTTGAATCTATTTTATGAAGAGATTGACTCTGTGGGAGCACAGAGGCTGCCTGGCCACTGACTTCCTCTGGATGCTTCTGGGCTTCTCCTTTCCCTTTGAACTTCTCCCAGTACGAGAGGCCAGGCTCAGAAACAGCACTGCCTCCACCAAATCATCTCAGTGCCTCTAATTCCCATCCTCCTTGCTAATTAACTTTTTCTATTAGTCCAACTCCATCATAAGGTGTCGAGGGAATCCAGTGTAGCTCTGAACTTCTATTTCTTTTATTTTGTAATCTCTTATATCCTTAAGTAGCAGCAGTTGATCTCTGTGCCTTTGGAGATCAGATGCCTTTTAAAATTTCTGTTTTGTGTAAGATCTGAACTTTCTGAGGAAGATGAGATCAGGGCATTTTTTTTTGCTTGCCTCTGCCCCCACTCTCCCAGGCTGGCTGTGTTTCCTTAGATCTGTGTGCACTTCCTTGCTTGGAGGGCTCAGCCATCCCTTCCCCAAGTGGATAAACACGGAATTCTTCCATGGTAAATGCTGTGCTGTGCTTCACAGCCTCCTTTGCTGGGAGGGCTCTTCAGGCTTAGGGCCCTTCAGAGGCAGTGCAGCTCTGCTCAGTGAGTTCCAAGCCCCTGACCTGTGCTCAGAGCAGAGGACTTGGTGTAAAACCAGAGCCCCTGTGCCTGGACCTTCCCTGTGTGTGGCCATAATGGCAGCTCCTGGAATGTGGGAACCTCCCAGGGCTGGGCACACAGGGCCAGGAATATGGGAATCTCCCAGGATTGGGCACACAGGACCAGAAATGTGGGAATCTCCCAGGATTGGGCACACGGGACCAGGCTGGCAGCTCCTGGAATGCTGGAGCCTCCCAGGCTGTCCAGCCCCAGGTGTGGTCAGCTTTGGGAGCTTCCCAAGGCACAGAGCAGGTGTGGGGACAGAGCCAGGCCATGAATAATGCAGGGCTGCCCCTGTGAGAGTGGCTGGTGACCGAAATGCTGTCCCTCAGAGAGAGCTGGCCCTTCCAGGTGAGCTGGCTCCAGGCTGGATCAATCCATCTCCCAGAATAACTGCCTCTCTCTTTCCCAGTTAGTAGCAGAGCATAGGGGACTCTTTAACCTGGCTTTTTTTTTGAAGAACTTGCAGTGAAATCCTGGCTGTGCTGGAGTTATTGGAGTTCTGCCACCAGCTCCAGCCCTGCTCTGCTTTTAGCAGCTCTGCTCTCCTCACTGTGCTCTGCCAGACACATTTGGTCATTCCTCTGCCATTCTTCCCCAAATTCACAGGGACTTGGAACAGGAAATTCTGTTTTCTAGCACCCTGTTTTTAGAGTCTGCACGAGAGGGGATTTTCAGAAGGCAAATCAGTGGAGTTCTGAGCTGGACTGGAAATAGGGAGCTGTTCCCAGTGCCTTTCCCACCCAGCATCCCCAGAGCCCTCACTCCAATCTCATTCCCCTCAGGCCACATCCCAGCCTGGCAGAGCTGTCACCAAAGCTCCCCTTGTCCTCAGCAGGAGGGACACCTGTGTCCCCCCTCAGGCTATTAATTAGTGCTGGGAATCTCTGGATATGGGGAAAATGGGACAATACCTTCCCAAAAGGGCTGTGGGGAGGGCAGGGAGCAGGTTCTGGTTCTGGGCTGGGTTAGAGGGGCAGGGTGAGCTGCAGTGACCTGGTCACCCCCAGCCTGCAGCTTCACCTCATCCCTGACTACAAAGCCACATTCTGGGATCAAAGTCAGTCTGTCATTTTGGGATCAAAGTCTGTCATTTTGGGATCAAAGTCTGTCATTTTGGGAGCAAAGTCTGTCATTTTGGGATCAAGGTCTGTCATTTCCCCTTCCAGCACCAGGCCCCAGCTGATGCCCAGCCTTGCTGCCCCACTGCTTCCATCCACCCCCTTGATTCCTTTGCATTTACACCAAATCCTTTTTGATTTTTCCTTCTGAAAACAGCCCCAGCTCCTTCCTTGCATGGTGTTCATCCTGCTGGGTTTCTTCCCAAAGTCCCCAGTTAGTGCAGAGTGCCACCAGAGCCATCCCTGGGAGCAGGACCTGGCCTGGGCTGCCCAGCCACGGGACACATCCATGGGTTTCTGTCCCTCCCTGGAGCAGCAGCCTGGCTGCCCTGGGTCCAGGGGGAACAGAGATGACATGAGGGAGAAGTGTCACAAATCCTTATCTGTGCAGGGACAGGGACACACTCCAGCCAGGGAGGCTTGTGCTGCTCAGATAAGGGAGGTGGCGTCACAGGGAGGTTTCTGGAGTGTCTCACATCCCTGTGCAGGTGATGAGGGTGCTGCTGACATCAGTGGCACTTATTGTACCCAAAGGGCTGCACACAGGGACCCAAAATCCCAGTGATTGTGTCCTCCCTCAGGGGGGCAGCGAGCCAGCTGGCCCAGGGACTGTCACCAGCCAAATCCTCCTCTTTTAAGTGGGACTGACCTTGCAGCACCTCAGGGCTCTGTGGAAATGGACTGGATCCCACACAGCACCGTGATTGAACTGGCACAAAACCAGCTCCATCCAAGCTGGGCTTTCTCCTCCCCTGGAATGTTTTGTTCTGCTGCTTCTGAGCAGCCTTTTCCCCTCTGCTGGGCACCAGGAGGGAGAGGAGTGGGCACTCAGGACACTCAGATTGGGGTGCTCAGGGGATGAGAAGGTGACACCTCCAGCTCCTCACCCTGTGCCAGTTCCTCACCAAACACCAATTCCTCAGTGCCAGTTCCTCACCAAACACCAATTCCTCAGTGCCAGTTCCTCACCAAACACCAATTCCTCACCAAAAACCTATTCCTCAATACCAGTTCCTCACCAAACACCAATTCCTCAGTACCAGTTCCTCACCAAAACCCAATTCCTCAATACCAGTCCCTCACCAAACACCAGTTCCTCACCAAAACCCAATTCCTCAATACCAGTCCCTCACCAAACACCAGTTCCTCACCAAAAACCTATTCCTCAATACCAGTTCCTCACCAAACACCAGTTCCTCCTCTCCCCAGGAGCAAACAAAAGGAGCCTTGGCCTGGCACAAGGCTCAGCACCCCTGTCACAGTGGGACACGAAATAAAGGTGCCTGACTCCAGTTCAAAGGCAGAAGAGAATCAGAAGCTTTATTTACAATTCATTCAGCCTTTTTATAACATGCTGGGCTAGAAAGGCACATTGTTAGTGCATAGGATTGACACCTCTCTCCATTGAGTAAGTAACAGAAACAACACCTGGGAGAGAGGTTGTTGTGGGAAAGGAAAATATTGTTTATACAAAGTTATTTGGGAAAAGGAAAATTGTTGGAAAGTTTCCCTTGGGAAGAGCTGGCAATTCTCAAATTCACAAATCCCTCTCTCAGGGCTGCCACCTTCACCCCTCTCTGGCCTGGCTCTGCACTCCCTGTGCTCTCCTGTCCTTGCCAAGGGGAATCCCTTCACCCACAAGGATCAGTCTGTGCACACACAGACAGCCTGTGATGGGCTACAGCCTCCAGCTCTGCTCTCCCTACAACCAATAAATAATCAAAAAAGGGTAAAAATGTCCTTATTCTGTACAGGCTGGTGCTGAATGAATGAGATCCTCCAAGAGCTCCTTCTGTGGAGCACATTAGCATTGCAGTCCAGGGATGCACAGGGATGCTCTGGGATATGCACAGGGACAGGAGTCTGGAGGGGAAATGATCTGCAAAATGGAATGGACCCAGGTCCCAAACTCTTTCCCATATGGAAGCCCAGAAATGTGGCATTTAGGGCTGCCAGTGGCCATGAGCAGCACCAGCATCCCTCTTGTTAATTTGCAGTGAGGGGATATCTCCTCCTGACATCTTCTCCAGTCATGTTCCCCCTGCTAGGAGAAAAGAGCTTTTCAAACCCCACCAGCTTCCAAGTGCCCCTGTCCCTTAGAGCCCACACAAGCCAGCCCTTCCCTGCTTTTCCTAAGGCTCAGGAGAGAACTTGGGGCTGCCCTAGGAAAATCAGGGCAGTCCATGCAGTGATTGTGTCTGAGATATTCACAGAGAGGGGAAAAAAATCTCAGAGAATCCAAGGGGCAAACATTGGCTGCAGCTGGACTGGGTGACATTTCTCCTTCCTGGGAATAGCAGGGAGAGCTGAGCC
Source organism: Aegithalos caudatus (assembly GCA_013389925.1). Classification (NCBI taxonomy): domain Eukaryota; kingdom Metazoa; phylum Chordata; class Aves; order Passeriformes; family Aegithalidae; genus Aegithalos; species Aegithalos caudatus. Next base: position 256,008 of record WEIU01022697.1, on the reverse strand, counting down.
ATGAAAGCAATCCCTGATGAGCACAGAGCTCAAGGTGGGCTCAGAGCTGTGTTGACATCAACCCCTGGAAGTTGCTTAATCCATTTTTCTGGCTCGTGGTTCTCCTTTACAAAGCACTGCCAGCACTGCTGGGGTTTGAGCTTTGTGTGTGCAGGAAAGCAGGGATTTCAGGGCGTGGGGATCACACTCCTGCTCTGTTTTTTAAAGGAGTTTTTCTGGGGCAGGGCAGCTTTGGTGTCACTTTTAGGAGGTGGCAGCAGTGGCTCCTGATGGAGGCAGAGCTTTGTGTGCCAGGAACAGTTTGTCTGCTCTGGGAGATGATGGAGAGCTACCACAACCCTGAGGTGAAATAGAGAGAGCAGAGGAGACACCAAACAATAGCCAGGCAAGCCTGGAAATCCTTGCAGCAGATACACAGAGAGAAACACAGCTTTTAAGCCATATTTTTATTTTATTTTATTATTATTGCTACGGTTGCTATTTTTTTTTTCCTGTTTATGGTAGAAACCCAGCTGCTTCTGGATTCCCAGGCTGTGCAAGCACAAACACTGAATTCTGGCTGTGTGAAAATACATTTCCCCCCTTTTTTTTGTGTCTCCCCAGGGCTCTGGCCGACATCCTAAGGCAGCAGGGACCAATCCCCATCGGACACTGTGAAAGAGAGACAATCTCGGCCATAGATACCTCCCCCAAAGAAAACACCCCTGTCAGGACCTCTTCCAAAAACCACTACACCCCTGTGCGCACCTCCAAGAGCAACCCAGGTAAGTGCTGCTGCCTCTGGCTGTGTGTCCTGCTTTGGGGAGCCTGCTGTCTGCCAGGGAAAGCCAGGGCTTCCCTTGGAATGGGGAATGCAAACCCCCCTTCCCTCTGAATTGTCGTTGGTTTGAATTTAAGGGGCTGTCAGGCAAAGATGTGGGAAGAGGAATAGCAGTGCTTTAGTAGGAATATTAAAAATAAGGATGGACTAGAAGAAAAAAAAAACAAAAAACAAGCAAACAACAACAACAAAAAAAAACCAACCTAGAGACACTGACAGAGTCAGTGCCTCCCTCTTGGTCAGGGTGTTGGGAGCAGTCCCAGTAAATCCTCCTGCAGTGCCAGGTGTGGTTCTGCTGGAGCAATGATCCTGCAGCAGGGTGTCTGAAGGTGCAGTGGTGCTGGGATGGCTCTGGGCTCCTCTGGGAATGCAGTGCACACAGGCTGGGCTGGGCTCTGATCCCAGCTTTGATCCAGCTGGGAATGCTGGGCTCCTCCCCCTGGGATGCTGGAATTGTCTCAGGCCTGCAGTGAGCCTGGATGGTCCCTGAACAGCAGAGATCCCTGCAGGGAGGATAGGTCCTGGCAGGGATAAAGAAATCACCTCCTCAACTGGTTTTAACAGCTGGCAAATAGAATAAACACCTTTGGTTACATCGTGCATTGCAACCCAAGACAGAAACCAGCAGAACTGCAGCCTCTGCAACAACAGCAGGCTTTGAAAAGATGAAATAAAGCAAGATTTATAAAGCTGAAATCAGCCTGGCAAATGGTTTTGGAGGCAGAGGGGCAGAGCAGGGTGCAGGCATCCGTGGTGAGGGCTCCTCCAGGTTTCTGCTGAGCAGGGTGGCTTGTGAGAAATGGGTTTGTAGGGAATTCCCAAAGCCTGGCTGAAGGCTCCCAGAGCCTTGTCCCTCTGTGTGCAAACCCTGGGATGAGCTGTGTGACTGGGAGAGGCCCTGGGGTGGGACAGACATTGCTGGGAGAGAAATGGAACTGGAAACAAGTTCCAAAGGATGGCCTTGCAAAGAGATATTTTGGAGAATTAGAGCTGTGGGAGATGCATTGTAGTAGGTGAAAGATGTACCCACGATATTGAAAGATGTACCCACCAGGGGTATTTTTAGATGCTTGATTTAGAAGCATTAACAGCATTGTGTAGCAAAAGCTGATAGGCCAAAAGCCACTTGTAATTTATTGTAATTAGGAAAGAGTTTGGCTCCTGATGGTGGTGGTGTGAATTGTAACATCTGCACCATCTCACCCTTCTCATCATCAGACTGGAAATGGAATAAAAGTCTCTAAAAGGCCTCTCAGGAGCCCCATCTCTGGGTCAGAATAAAGCAAAATCCCAGAGTGGCTCCTCCTCTCTGCAGGCACTTTACACATTCCCCACTGCTGAGGGGGAGTGCAGGTGGTGCTGGAGCTGGTGCTGGGCTGTGTTTGCTCCAGGACACATCTGCTGTGGGGCAGTGCCAGGCACACAGCAGCTCAGCACACAGCTCCAGAGGGCAGCTCAGGCACAGGGATGCACTGGGCACTGCACAGGGTGCTCCAAGAGCTGCTCCAAGGCCACTGCCCTGGGAATTGGGGCACACTTGGGTTGTTTTCAGCTCCTTTTCATTAAAATAAAATAGGAATTCTTTTTGCCTTGATTTCCCCGGTGGCCCAGGGCTTGCAGGCTCCTGGCTACAGGCATTGCTCTGATTTATCTCCTGCTCTGGGGTGGTGATTGCCTTTGTTCAGTGGGGTGTGGCAGCTTCTCCATCCCTGCTGGGCTGGGATGTGGGGCTCTCTGCACAGGGATGTGCCCTCCTCACTCCCAAGCTGCATGTGAGGGTCCTGGTGGCTTTTCCTGCCCAGTGTCACCCAGTCCTGCTGGGATCCCTGCTGGGGAAGGCTCTGATGGAGTCACTGGGAGCTGTAGGCTCAGCTGGGAGGGGAAAGGCCTTGGGATGAGGCAGGGCTGCTTTGAAGGGCTCTGGTCAATGTCCCTGAGGACTGCACAAGAGATGGAGGCAAAGAGGCTCAGGAGGGACAGGCAGGATGTGAATAAAGCCCAGCCTGTGTGAATAAAGCCCAGCCTGTGTGAATAAAGCCCAGCCTGTGCTTGGGTGATGTTTGCCTGGGCTGTGGGAGGGGGAAAAGCCATCCCAGTCCTGCTGGGACAGGCAGGAGTGCAGCAAAGGGAGATTTCCCCAAAGCCAGGCTCAAACAGAGCCTCCCTCCCTGGAGGCTGCTCCCCTGGGGCACCCAGCTGCACTGAACCAGGGAGAATTCACCCAAAAAACCCTTGTTCCTGGCCCAGCTGAGGCCACCATCAGCTCCCAGATCATGGCAGACACAAAGCTGATCACTGCAGAGACAAGGAGCTCATAAAACAGATTTACAGGAAATGTTTGCTTGTAATGTTTGCTTGTAATGTTTTATGGTCAGAGCAGGGCGATGCTCTGGGGTGTCTGTGCTCAGTTACTGAGCTAAACTTCAGATTATCATTGGGATTAGGAAATTGTACAAGGGGTGCTGAAACCTTTCAGTTGAGAGGAAGTAAAACTTGGAGAACAAAGTATGTGTGCTAGCTTAAATAGAATAAAGATGGGCAGCCCTGGTGTGGAGCAGAAAATCACCAGTGCTTGTTTGGTGGGGAGAAGGAGAAGAAAAAAAAAAAAAAAAAAAAAAAAAAAAAAAAAAAGAAGAAAATAGGGACAGCTGGAGGAAAAAGAAGCAGTAAAATATGGAATAGCAGGATCCAGGCAAGGCACTGCTCACTGGTGCTGCAAATTGGCTGAAGGAGGCCAGAGCTGCAGGGTTTCTGTGGGTTTTTGTGGGAAGCTCTGGTGGCTGTGGCTGGTGAGAGGAGCCCAGAGCAGGAGGGGATGAGCAGCCAGCAGGGATTGTCCTCGTCACACACGGGGCTGATTGAGTCCTGCCTTTGTTTGACTTGGAACTTTTGTTTCCAAACTTATAATTGGAAGGGTGCCCCTAAGTCTTGCTAAATAAACCTTGGCTCCATTTTTCCATTAGGCTGGCTGGGTGTCAGCGAGCAGGGTGATTGTGGGTGACAGTGACAAATGGAGCTGAGCCGTGCCTGAGGCTGCAGAGCCCCAGCACAGCAGCCTGGGCAGCTCCTGCTGAGGGCAGGGGGAGAGGAGCCCACCTCCCACTGCTCCCACTGAATTCCAGGCTGGTTGGGGCTGGGAGGGATCTCCCACCCCAAGGATTTATATGCTGTTGTTGTATTCGTTCTCAGAGTATCCAGCTGCCTCTCCAAGGGGATGCTCTGGTCTGGATCCAGCTCCAGAGGTGCCAGGGCAGGGCTGAGCACGGGGAGACTTTGCTGCTGCTCCTCCCCTGTGCTGGGGACCTGCAGGTGTGGAAAAATGCAATGAATGCAGCACGGGGAATGCAGCAAAGAGCTCAGGGCGCTCTGGTTACCCTGATCTGTCTGGGGAAGGCTTTAATGAGTCTGGAGGCATCCAAAGTGCTGCTCTCAGCAGTGCCTCGCACCCCCAGGCACAGCCAGGGCTGCTTCTGAATGGGAACAAACGCAGGGGAGGCCTTTCATCTTTATGGGAATGGTGGCAAACACCTCCAGCCAAAGCAGAGCAGCGTGGGGAGCACTGCCAGCCTGGGAATGGGCTCCCTGCCCCTGGCCCTGCTCCCCAGGGCTCAGCAGGGCTCTGGCACCTTCCTAAAGTCCAGGGGATCCAGAGTCGTTCCAGGTTATCACTGCCTTGCCTAAAGTCCAGGGGATCCAGAGTCCTTCCAGGTTATCCATGCCTTTCCTAAAGTCCAGGGGATCCAGAGTCCTTCCAGGTTATCACTGCCTTGCCTAAAGTCCAGGGGATCCAGAGTCCTTCCAGGTTATCACTGCCTTGCCTAAAGTCCAGGGGATCCAGATTCCCTCTGGTTTTTCAGTGCCTTCCCCTAAAGGCAAAGGAATCCAGGTTCCTTGCAGGTTATCCATGCCTTTCCTAAAGTCCAAGGGATCCAGGTTCCCTCCAATTTTTCAGTGTCTTCCCCTAAAGGCAAAGGAATCCAGATTCCCTCCAGGTTATCAATGCCTTTCCTAAAGTCCAGGGAATCCAGATTCGTTCCTGGTTATCAATGCTTCCCCCAAGTCCAAGGGATCCAGATTCCCTTTGGTTTTTCAGTGCCTTTCCCTAAAGCCCAAGGAATCCAGGTTCCTTGCAGGTTATCAATGCTTCTCCTAAAGCCCAGAGGATCCAGATTCCCTCCAGATTATCAATGTTTCCCCTAAAGCCCAGAGGATCCAGATTCCCTCCAGGTTATCCATGCCTTTCCCTCCTCCATCCTTCCCCCTTTCCCCTCTCTCCCTTCCCCCAAACCACCTGGGCTCTGCTTCAAACTCCTTCCTTCATTCATTCACGGCATTTGCCAGCTTCTCCCCCAAATCCCCAGCAACTACAGGAATTAATTTGCCGAGGATGAGCGCCGGGATGTGTGTGGAAGGCGTTCCATCCCTGCTGTTCGCCGTTTGTGTTGTCATTTACAGCTGTTCAGGGAATACAAAGCAGGTGTAAAACCATCCCCCGGTCGTTTTCCGGCCCCTGCGCTTTCTGTGAGAAAGTACTTAAGGTGCAGGTGGGGGAAGAATTAGGGAAAGCATCTGGAAAACACCCAGAGTGTCCCAGAAATGGGGCTTTGCTTTTCTCCGTGCTGCTCCTGCCGTTCCCTGACATTTGAAATGAAAGGAACAGCACCGGCTTTGAAACCTTGAGGATTTGTAGGAGCTGAGGCAAGTCAGAGCCTCTCCATCTGCTTTTCCTGCCAGCACATCCCATGGTACAGAGCCCCCGTGCCTTCCCTCCCAGGAAAATCCCAAAAAAGGGTTATTTTAATAATGCATTTCCTGAGCCACCCGAAAATGTCAGAGTTTCTCTCGCAGAACATCTCGAGGGGAAGAGTTACTCAGAGCCCTGGCACCCAAAATATCAGTGCCAAGGGGGATCTGCCCAGCAGGGAGGGGAGAGATGGGACTGCTGGGTGGGAGAGCTGAGAGTGTCCTGTGGGATGGAGGATTTGGGATCCTCTCCTTGGACAGCAGCTGCTGTGTCCTGTGGGATGCAGGATTTGGGATCCCACCTTGGGCAGCAGCTGCTGTGTCCTGTGGGATTTGGGATCCTCTCCTTGGGCAGCAGCTGCTGTGTCCTGTGGGATGCAGGATTTGGGATCCTCTCCTTGGACAGCAGCTGTGGGATTCAGGATCCTCACTTCCACCATGGGTGCACACAGATGCTCCTCATTCCTGTGTCCCCAGCCAGGCAGAGATTGGAAAGCAGCTTCCAGCATTCACTGGGAATTTGGGACTCTTGTCCCAAGCAGCTTTAGAACCCAGACACAGGAGAAGGGATTGTAAAGCCAGGAGAAGGAATGCAAACAGCTGAATTGCCCTGCTTCCAGATGGATCTGTTTAACCACTAAAAATAATTATTTTCTTATTTTTTCTTAACCTTGCTGCTTTGGACATCCCAGCTCCCCCTTCCAGGGCTGCCAGGGGTTGGGAATATTCATCTGGGAGAGGTTTGGCAGCCCAGGAGCCCAGCCCATGGTCCCAGAGCCTCCTCCTCCCCTCAGCCACCCCAGAGCTGCTGCCTCTGGGTGTTGGTTTGTTCTGCTCTCCTGAGCCTCTGACTGAGCTGGAAAGTTTCAGGGTAATCTGTGTAAAAGAACCTCTGGGAAAACTCTGCCCCACTAACAAGGCACAGGAGACAACAAAATATCCCCAGCACTGATTTATTTGCCAGTGAAGCTGGTGGGGGCTGAAAAGCAGCAGCACTTGCAGTGATTTCTGGTGTCTCACCAAATATCCCCCGTGACTGATGTCAGGGGTTTGTGTGTTAAAGCAGCTAACAAGTGACAAATCTGAAAGAAAAAAAGATGGAAAAAATAAATCAGAAAGTCTGGCTGTTGTGGGGAAACAGAGGAGGAGGTGGAGGGAGGGAGTGTGTACACACAGAGGGGATAATGACCCTGGCAGGATCCACACAGCCACAGCCCAGCAGCATCCAGAGCCACGGGACCAGCAGCAGGTGCCTGCTCCTGCTGGAATTTGGCATTCCCTGGGCACAGAGCAGGGCCACCAGGCCAGCATGGGGCTTACCAGCCAGGAGATAGCTGGAAACTGGGGATTGCCATGGCAACGGCTTTATTTTAATTTTTTAATTTTTTTTTTTAAGCTGGACTAATGGAAGTAGCGAGCAGGAGGGAGGACTGAAGCAATAGATTAACTCTGGAACAAATCCTCCCTCCTTCAAGCAACCTGGCCTGCTGAGAGCTCCCCAGCAAGGCCCAGGGACAATGTGGAAGTGCACTGAACAGGATTTCCTGGCCTGTGCTGCAGTGGAGAAGAGGCACTGATGTGGAAGGAGCCAGGGAATCCTGTGCAGGCTGTGCCCAGCACGCTGGGGGCACTCAGGGGCTCGGGGGATGCTCTGGGTGATGCTGAAATTGCTCCCCAGCAGCTCCCAGGCCCCCCCTGAGCTCCACTGGGAGCACCAGGCCTGATTTCCCAGCTCCTGACCTGTGCAGAGGGATTGGGAATGGCAAAGTGCTGCTCCCCAGAGTCCCAGGGGCAGAAATGGGCACGGGTTCAGACCCGAAGGGGGAAGGTGAGGCCGTGGCCCTGTCCTGCCACACTTCCCCAGTTCCCAGCAGCTGGAGTCAGAGCAGTGCAGGGCCACTGGGATGGAACTGGGAGCTCCTTCTCCTCCTCCTCTGCCATGGCCACTGCTCTCTCCTGGCTCCAGGGCTCACATTCCATTCCTCCTCCCTGCTTTAGCTCCTCCACAGGGAGGTGCAGGGCTGGAATGCAGGAGTGCAGCCAGGAGCAGGGCTGGCACCACAGAGCTGAGCCCCTCAGCCTGGAGCAGAGGTTGTAGAGGTTTCCTGTGAGGATTTCCACAGGGTCTGGTGTTTCAGATGTGTTTGGGTGCTCTGGGAATGTGGTGTCCCACTGGGATTGGCTCTGAGCACCCTCAGGGCTGCAGGCACTGTGAGATGTGGCTCAGGCCACAGGTTTGGGCTTTTCCAGGACACACATTTGACACCAGGGTGGCAATTTACAGTCCAAACTCCTACCTGCAGTTGGAGTATTTTACTTAAAGCTTCTCAGAGTTTCCTCAGGGAGCAAACCCAACCAGGCCCAGAGTCTTCCCAGCTGTGCCACTCTGTAGCTGTGCACAGGTAAAATCATTTCTGTAGCAGGTTTGAGTCTCCCTGTTTGCCTCCCCGTGCCTTGCCAGATCAATTATTGTTTGTTACCTCCATTAGATCTTCAGGAGAAAGGCAGAAACAATCTTTTTCTTCCATTAATCAGAGCAGTTTACAGCAAACATCAATTTAAAGTGTTAAGGCCAATTTGCAACCGGTATTGACAACAATTAAATTGGCCTCCAGAAAGTTGCTTTTTGACACTGTGAAGAATGAAATCTTTATAAGCACACTCTGCATGTTGAGCCTCTCCTGGTTCCTGATTGCTGATCCTATCACACTCCATGGAAGTGTAAACAGAGGTGAGGAGCTGGAAGCAAAGCTTCATTAGGAGCGTGCCAGAATCAGTAAACTTCCCCTCCCCTCCTGCTGGACCCCTGCCCAGATATTGCAATTTAATCCATGCTCTGCTTCCATCACCACCAGCTTCCTTTAGTTCCCAGCTGGGTTGTTTTTCTACTTTAAACTGCACAAAAATGTGCTGGAAGAAAGGTTCTCTGCTCTGTCCTTGGCATTGGCACCTGGAGCAGTGAATTCCAGAGGTGCCAGGGGCCACAGCCCTCAGGAGAGCAGTGGCCACGGGCTCTGGGAGGCTCCAAGGATGGATGGATTTCCATGGATTTCCCTGCCATGGAAATCCAGCCCAGCCTCAGGAGGGGACAGTGCAGGGGCTGCTGCAGAAGTGACCTGGGGAAATTCCAGCTCAGTCCTTGGGTGGGATGAGTCCCTCACCTTCTTTCCTTGGGAAGGCTGAGCTGGAGCAGGGACTGCCCAGAGCTGGAGAATAAAGCAGGGATTGATTGAAAGGGCTTTGGGTACACCTTGGGCAGGGCAAGAGCCTGGGCAGGGATAAACACAAGGGGGACACAAAATGGGCACAAAATGGACACAAAATGGACACAAAATGGACAAAGGGTCACCAGGTCTCACACTTTGATCAGTTCTGGTCCATTTGCACATTGGGGTTGAATTGTCCCATTCCAGCTCCATCCTTGTTCCCCCCTCAGAGGCTCTGACATGGGCTGGGCACCTGAGAGGCTCCCCTGGGGTTGTTTGTGAGCAGCCCTAGGAGGGAGCAATGCCCTCCTCCAGGAAAGGACACATCCAACCTCTCCTGCTGTTTGATTTAAAACATCTGAGGAGGAAGGGAAAGGGAGCACATCTGTCACAATCTCACTTACAATCAGGGAGGTTAATGGAAAGATTCCTTCAGGCTCTCCAGGGCTTTGGACAAGGCTCTGTGCTGCAACATTAGCAAATAATGAAGCTCCCATCTCGTCAAATCCTCCTCAGGAAAATAATTCTAAAATATGTGCCTGGCCTTTTGCAGCTCTGCCCCAAATCTGTCCCTGGTTTTTCAGCTGTGCCAACGCCTCTGTCTCTGGTGTTAAATCACTGCTGTGGATAAGAGCTGCTCTCTAAGAGCACCCCCAGAGATCTTCCACCACTGCCAGTCCCAAGTGCTGCCCCAGGGCTCAGAGAGTGCCAAAAGCACTGAGATAAACATTAAACCTCTCCTTGGGCAGCAGCTGCTGTGTCCTGTGGGATGCAGGATTTGGGATCCTCTCCTTGGTCAGCAGCTGCTGTGTCCTGTGGGATGCAGGATTTGGGATCCCACCTTGGGCAGCAGCTGCTGTGTCCTGTGGGATGCAGGATTTGGGATCCTCTCCTTGGGCAGCAGCTGCTCTGATCTGTGGGATGCAGCAGGTGATTTTCTACCCAGTGTCTGCCAGCTGCAGAGAAGCAGAGGCTTTTCTGAGCTGCAGGGACATTTGTTCCTGCCCTGCTTGGGCCTGAGTTCAGTGTGAATCTCAGGATCATTAAGGTTGGAAAAGACCCCCGGGGTCATCATCCCCACCTCCTCTGAGGCTCAGTTGGACTCTGGCAGTTTGGGGAGAGCTGAACTCTTCCCACAAACACAAATTCTGCCCCAGGAGCTCCTGCCCTCCCCTGTGGGCTGTGGTGCTGCTCTCCCAGCTCCTGGAGTGCCCAGGCTGTCCCCTCTGGAGCTGCCAGCCCTGGGACTCCCTGGGGACTCTCTGCTGGCACCCCCAGCCCCCAGCCCGTGCTCAGGGGCAGGTGACACCTCTGAACATCCCTCTAACATAATTGTCAGACTGGTACTTGGTGGAGCTGATGAAATATTTACCTTGGAGCAGCTGTCAGGCCATTAATGTTTCACTGGCTGCTGCCAGCCCGCTCCTGATTTACTCTGCTGAATTGTTAATGAGGTTTAATTGCAGTGCCCTCTTCACTGGGGCACCGCAATGAGCCACAACCCCTCTGCCCTCCCCTGAGGGGCTGGAGCAGGGGTGGCACAGCACTGACCCCCCAGCAGCCCCCCAGGACCCCCATCCCACCCCTCCAGCCTGGCCTGGGGGCTCCAGTGCCCCCCAGCCCTGTGACAGGCTCAGGGCACGGTGGCACTGTCCCTGTGGCTGGCCTTGGGCACACCAGGGACAGGATTGCTGCTGGGAGTCCTTGGAGCTTTTATTGCAGCATCAGTCTCATAGCAGGGCTTTGCATGATTAAAGGATGGCAGCAGCTCCTGTCCTGCCAGCAGCAGCCCAAGATTTCTTTGTTTCAGGGCATTTTAAAAGTTTTCCAGCCAGTAGCACATTGCTAAAGCTTACAGAGAATTGTTCTGGGCAGTCACAAAACACACCCACACCTGCTCCAAACAATGCTTGCTTCTATGCTTTCTATTAACAACAAACAATATTCATTACTAAGCTTAAAAATTACTTACACAGCCCTGGGCACATCCTTGGGCACATCCCTGGACACATCCTTGGGCACATCCCTGGGCACATCCCTGGGTACATCCCTGGGCACATCCTGGACACATCCTGGGTACATCCCTGGGTACATCCCTGGGCACATCCCTGGGCACATCCT
>WEIU01022697.1:214924-244552 GCA_013389925.1 Aegithalos caudatus | reverse complement strand
CTGGGCACATCCTGGGCACATCCTGGACACATCCCTGGGCACATCCTGGACACATCCTGGGCACATCCTGGGCACATCCCTGGGCACATCCTGGGCACATCCCTGGCCCTGCAGGCACCAGCTCTGCCCTGCTCAGGGAGGCAGCTCCTGCTCCTGAGGCCCTTTGCTCTCCTTGACCTATTTGCTCATTACCTCCACAAATGGGATTTTGATTAAGGAATTTTCCTAAGTAATTACTCTGGCATTAGCAATCCAGCCAGACAGAAAATAGTCCAAAAATGCAAGGTGGCCTGGTGGGCTCTGAGGGCTCTTTGCTGGCTGCCAGGGAGGGGAGAAAAAACAGCCCTGGAGGGCAGCTGGACACAGCTTTGTCCAGTTTGGACCAGTCTGAGGGCAGCTGGACACAGCTTTGTCCAGTTTGGGTCATTCCAAGGGGCAGCTGGACACAGCTTTGTTTCAATGATTCTACAATTCCATGACTAAACTCCATTGTTCCATATTTCAATGACTCTACAATTCCATGATTCTATAATTCCATGACTCTAAACTCCATTATTCCATGTTTCCATGCTTCTACAATTCCATGACTCTGAACTCCATGACTCCATGTTTCATTGATTCTACAATTCCATGACTAAACTCCATTATTCCATGTTTCCATGCTTCTACAATTCCATGACTCTGAACTCCATGATTCCATGTTTCTACAATTCCACAATTCCACCATCCCATACAATTCCATGACTCAGACAAATGCCACTGTCCCACAGCAGAAGCTGCTGCAGGAGGGGCCAAGGCTGAGCTCCCTTTCACTGGAGGAGCACAAAAATCGTGGTGTCACCTTTGGGATGAGGGCAGTGGCTCAGTTCCTCCCTGTGAGGAGGAGCCCTTGCAAACCAAGCCAGCATTCCCAGCATCTCCCTCAGCCCTCAGCAGCTCTGGGGAGTGCTGCCAAACACACAGGGACTCATTCCAAGGCTGGCCAGGGGAAATATAAATATCCCTCTGCTTAATTCTGGGTGCCACCATCCATCAGTGCCTGCCTGGTGTGATTTAGCTCCTTGCCACCTCCTGGCAGCTCAGAAGCATTCCTGTGGGAATGTCACACTTTGTTTCTTTCCCAGGTGGGGGAAAGGGTGGTGGGACCATGAGGGGCCAGAAGTTGCCTGGAGCAGTCACTGTGGGCTGGCTGGGGGTGAGCAGAGGTGACAGCAGGAGCTGCCTGGCTGCTGGCACTGGTGTCCAGGAAAGGCTCATGGGATCCTGGAGTGCTTGGCTTGGGAGGGAATTCCTTGATTTCAACTCCTCTGCCATCACCCAGTGGGTTCATTGGGAATGGGCTCCTTCATCTGGCTGCTGAGCTGGGAACAAGGGCAGGGACAAGGACAGGGCCATGGGCAGCTGCTGCTCAGGGCAAAGCGGGGAGGAAGAGGCAGGAAAACAACCAGGAGGGCTCCCAGAAGGTTCCCAAACCCCTGCAGGTGTCACAGGAGAATGAGGGGGAAAGATCCCAAAAGATTCTGAGTCACTGAGAGTGATATCCCCTCTCAGAATGATTTCAGAAAGGATCTGGACACTTCAGCTCTCAGTGAACTTCAGCAGGCACCATCTCCATCCTCAGGAAGAACTGACAGCTTTTCCCTGCCTGTCCTGATGTCAGCAGGATCTGCCCCTCAAATCCTGGCTTTTCTTTCCTGCCTGCAGCTCCCTTTGGGATGGGAGTTTTGGAAGTTGTTCTTCCCGAATCCTTTGCTTCCAGAGGGAAGCAGAAACCATGAATGGCTGTGTTTGAGGGTGTGAAACAGAACAACTTGCACCCTTGGACTGTGAATTCCACACACCCATTTATTTACTCACAATTATAAACAGAGCACTGCATGAATATTCATGAGGAGGCTCCCAAGGCCCAGCTGAGAAAATCAGTGTTATCACCAGTTCCCAGTTCCCAGGCTGAGGCACAGGCAGAGGCACTGCTGGGATTGTGCAGTTGGACAGAATTCCTGTAATTTGTGCAGTGGGACAGAATTCCTGTCAAAGTCTGCTCCAAGAGCCCCCAATTCCTGAATCCCCCAGTTCCTGAATCCCCCCATTCCTGGATCCCCCCCATGTTTAACAGGGAATTGTGCAGTTTTCCTGTAATTTGTGCAGTGGGACAGAATTCCTGTAATTTGTGCAGTGGGACAGAATTCCTGTCCAGATTGGCCCCAGATCCCCCAGTTCCCGAATCCCCTCATGTTTAACAGGGAATTGTGCAGTTTGACAGAATTCCTGTAATTTGTGAAGTTGGACAGAATTCCTCTAATTTGTGCAGTTTGACAGAATTCCTGTCCAGCTTGGCCCCAGATCCCCCCGTTCCTGAATCCCCTCATGTTCAGCAGCCTGGCTATCTCAGCTGTCCCACTGGGAGTGGGATGTGATCCCAGGCTCTGGATGCTGGCAGAGATGAGCAGCAATGCCCCAGTTCCCCCTGCAGCCTCCTCTCCTTGTGGAGCACTCAGCTCCAGAGGGGACTGGGGAGCACCAGAGAACCCAGGGCTGCCACCCAGGGCTGATGTGCAGCCCTCATTTCCCTGGAATGGCATCTGAGGCACACCTGGACAGCTTCAGCTGTGCACATCTGACCCTCCAAAGGTGTTTTGTTATCAAGGAATGTTTATCTCCAGCTCCAATCCCTGCTGGGACACTCGCTCCCCGATATTCTCCCTCCACCTGAGAGGAGCAGGTTCTGCCTCCCCTCTGCTGACAGCCTGGAAGCCTGGGAGCTGTGATCAGCTCTCCCTTTGCCCTTAATCACTTTCCTTAGCCTACATAATGAAATTCCATCAGGTATTGCAGCTAATTTTTGAGGAGCTCCCGAAGAACAGGAGCCGGTTTGGTCGCAGGCGAACAGAACAAATTAATTAGGAGGGGAATATTAGGGCCTCTCTAAATGAGATCCCAGCAGAAGCAGCACAGCCTGGCTGGCTCTGCAGCTCCTCAGCCCCCACTTCCAGGGGTACAGAGTGTCCAGGGAGGGATGGGGCTTGGAGAGCCCCTGGGATTCCCCCCAAAGCAGGACACAGGGAGCTGCTGGGGCTGAGTTTCATTAGGAGAGAGGCTGGGCCAGCAGATTCCCTCAGTGTGCTCTGGGAATGGCTCCAGTCCTGTCCCTGCAAATCTGAGCCCAGGGAAAGTGGGTGTTCCAGGGATGGGGCACCCACACAGGGCTGTGACATCACCCAGAGCAGTGACAGAGCCACCCAGAGCAGTGACAGAGCCACCCAGGGCAGTGACAGAGCCACCCAGGGCAGTGACAGAGCCACCCAGAGCAGTGACAGAGCCACCCAGGGCAGTGACAGAGCCACCCAGGGCAGTGACAGCACCCAGGGCTGTGACAGAGCCACCCAGGGCTGTGACAGAGCCACCCAGGGCAGTGACAGAGCCACCCAGGGCAGTGGCAGGTCTCTTCCAACCCAACCCAAACCATCCTGGGGCTCTGTAAAGGGCACCATCCATGAGACCCCTTCCTCCTGCTGTGCTGCAGAGCAAAGGGGTCCCTTTAGTGCCTTTAGTGGCTTCAGTGGCTTCAGTGCCTTTAGGGGTTTAGGGCTTTAGTGGTTTAGTGGTTTAGGGGTTTAGTGGTTTAGGGGTTTAGGGGTTTAGGGTTTGCTCTTTGGGGACCACCAGAGCTCCAGGCTGTGTCCCTGGGGAGGAGAGGAGCCCATGGGAGCAGGGCTGCTCCAGCCCTTCCCTGGGTTTTGTGCAGCCCAGGAGAGCTGGAGAGGGGCTGTGATTTATTTTCTCATCCATTTAATCCCCTGCTTTTGAAAGTGCTTTTATCTGAGCAGAGCATGAGCTCATCACTGCATTTCTGCCCCCGCTGCCGGGACCCTGGAGCGCTGCACTCCTGGGCTTGGCTTTCACAGGGACATTTTTTAAAGTTAACACAACCTAAAAGTGCTCTTTCCTGAAGCCTCTTCCAGCCTGTTCCAGCTCACAGGGGGGTTCAGAGTCAAGGACAGCTGTTGGAGTTAATGGAGTAAACAATTAACAAAGGAGATGTGCCCTGGGTCACAGCAGCCAGCACAGCTCCGAGCTTCACTTTCTCCAGCTTCTCACCATGCCTTGAGTTTTAGATTTCATAACTTCCAGGTTCTGCACTGGTACATAATTCTGAACTTTATATGGTGTTGGAGAGTTCTCCTCACAGTTTATACAGAACAATCCCTTTCCAGCCCCAGAACCAAGGACACCAGTGCAGCTTCAGGCTCAGAAAGCTCAACCAGCAGGGAATGGCAAAGTGGGAGGGTGGGACTGCACAGCCTGCACCTGGAATTGGGCAATGAACCCCAATATGGAAATGGACCAAAACTTACCAAAGTGTGAGGCCTTATGACCATTTGTCCATTTTTTGTCACCACTTTGGGTCCGTTTTTTGTCCATTTTGTGCCCATTTTGTGTCCACCTCGGGTTTATCCCTGCCCAGGCTCTTGTCCTGCCCAAGGTGTACCCCAAAGCCCTCTCAATAAAATCTGCTTTATTCTCTCAGCTCTGTGCAGCCTCAGCCTTCCCAAGGCACCACAGCTCTGTGATGTGGGGAACAGCCCTGGAAGGATCACTCCAGCAGCACCAGGAGCAGGGAGACTGAGGATTTTCCAACCACCCCCCCAAAAATGAAGGGGTTTTTCCTTTTCCTGCAGAGATGTGCCTGGCAGTGTCTGTGCTGAGGAGCTGGGTGGGAGGGCTCCTCCCTGGGTGCAGGGCTCTTTTCCCCAAGGCAGTTTGTGATGAGGCTGAGCTCAGATCTCTTCTTGCATCTTGCAGAAGTCTGTCCACACCAGTCCCTGCCTGCCCTTCCCGGGCTGATGTAATCTGTGCTCAGTAATAACATTTCCAAGAGGTGGAGAGCAGCATTTTAGTTCAGCTCTAATAATTCTGTTAAAGCAGAGGCCGGGGCTGTAATTGCAGTTTGTGGCCGAGGTTGTTCCATATGTGTGTTCTGTGGGATGCCTTTGTAATGAAATGTTCCCTCCCAGCTCCCTGCCCTGAAGAGTTTGCCTTCATTGTGTGGCAGGCAGAGCACTCTGCTCTCCTGGAACCAGGGGAGAGGGGGAAATGTTGGATTTTGCCTTTTTTGTGACCCGGACATGGGGCTCCTGAGAGGTTTTTAAAGACTTTTATTCCATTTTCGGTTTCATTAGAAGGGTGAGAGGGTGCAGATGTTACAATTCACACCATCACCAGCAGAAGCCAAACTATTTCTTAATTACAGCACATTATTAACATTTTTTGGCCTATCAGCTTTTGCTACACAATGCTGCTAATGCTTCTAAACCAATCATCTAATAAAATACCCCACGTGGGTGCTGCTACAACACATCCTTCATAGCTTTATTTCTCCAAAATACCTGGTCTGTTTGCAGGGTCATCATTTCAAACTTGTTTCCAGTTCCATTTATCCCTCAGTACTTTTCTCTCTCAGCAATGTCTGTCCCATCCCATGGCCTCTCTCAGTCAGAATATTTTATCTCAAAGTCTGCACACAGATCCATGCTGTGTGAGCCTTCTGCCAGGCCCTGGGAATCCTCTAAGAATCCATTTCCCAGAGGAAAGGAGGGACATTCCCCCTTGCTCCCATCTCTGTTGGGATTCTGGAGCTGTGGAAGGGTTTTTGTGCTCCTTTACTGTGGTGCTGGGTCCTGGGGGCATTGGAGCAGAGCCTGAGCCAGAGCAGGGAGCAAAGAGCAGCAGAAACTCATCCAGAGGGTCAGACACAGGGCTCTGGAGCAGCAGGTAAACCTGCTCCAGGCAGGGGAAGCAGAAGTGCAGGATCCCTGTGCCCTGGGGTGGGGCAGGGATGCTTGGCCCCAGGGATGTTCGTGCTCTGGGACCCCAGCAGGAGCAGCCCCAGGGCTGGGATTTCATTCCCAGAGCTCCAAATGTGCAGGCAGGGAGCCCCTGGGCAAACCAGGACACGTGGAGGGGTCACAGCTGCTGGGAGGAGGATTTGGGATGCTCTGGGTGACAGCTGGGACCCAGAAACTCCAAACTCCCCGTGCCCAGGGCTGAGCCCAGGGTGGGCAGCAGGGAGGGGAGGAGGATTCTGAGACCCCACCTGCAGAGCTGCCCCCAAACCAGATTGTTCCAAGGAAAAAAAAAAACAAACATTCCCAGAGTTCTCCCAGAATTTTGCAAGGCCGAAAGAAATTATCACAAGTGAGCAGGAATAAATAAAAAATAAAATAATAAAAAAAAGCAAACCAAAAAGCAAACGTAGCATCCTACGATACATCCGTGGAAAGGGAAAAGTCTTGCTGCTTGAAGTCTGCAAATTTGAATTTCTCCTGGGAAAATGCAAGTCCTGTTCAAATGCTAATGGCTCGTTATCACAGGGAGGTTTTAATTGAACTACAATGTTCCATAAGCAGGGGCAGAGCAAGGTTCAGGGAGCAAATGGCTGATGAACAATCCTCAATCTGCCAGTAAATGTTTGCTTTTTTATAAACTTCCCCTTCTTGATCTGCCCTAAGCAGATTCTCCGAAGGGAGCTGTAAAAGGCAGCTGATTTCAGCTGCAGGTAGCAGCAACATTTGTGTGCTTCTTTTATCCTGGTTTCCAACAGGGGATTTATGGCACTGCATCCACCACAGAGGCAGGCCCTGAGAGCACAGGAATTCCTGGGCTAGGAGCAGAAATTGGCTCACTGGAAAGCAAAGATGCAGTAAAGAAACAAAAATTGGCTCATTGGCTGTGGCTGCCCTGGATCCCTGGCAGTGCCCAAGGCCAGGCTGGACACTGGGGACAGCCTGGGACAGGGGGAGGTGTCCCTGACATGGCTGGGGTGGCACTGGAAGAGCTTCCAGGTCCCTTCCAACCCAAACCATTTGGTGATTCTATGAAAAATCCCTGAAACAAAATGAAAATCACTCAATTCACACCTGTTTTTCAAGGAATTTGGCATTTTTTTTAGCATTTTTTTAGACAGCTGGGTGCTGCTCCTGGTGTTACCCTAACCCTGGGGTTATCCTAACCCTGGTGTTATCCTAATCCTGGGGCTATCCTAACCCTGGGGTTATCCTAATCCTGGGGCTATCCTAACCCTGGTGTTATCCTAATCCTGGGGCTATCCTAACCCTGGTGTTATCCTAATCCTGGGGTTACCCTAATCCTGGGGCTATCCTAACCCTGGGGTTATCCTAACCCTGGGGCTATCCTAATCCTGGGGCTATCCTAATCCTGGGGTTATCCTAACCACTGCTGGCCTTGGGGACAGTGCCTGCCTGCAATGAGGGAGGGAAACTTCCAGAGCCTCCCTGAATCCACAGGGGTGACCCTGGGTGGGAACAAACAGCTTTTGGTGCCAGGCTTTGCAAAACAGAGCGGGGCAGTGGGACCAGTGTGGGCCAGGCTGCTCCCCCCTGGATCCTGGATGCCTTCCTGGCTGCCCTGCCCCAGCTCTGCCCCACAGCCCGTGCAGAAATCAGGGAAAAGTGGAATTTCCCTGGGGGTGAGCTGCATTCCCAGCCCCTGAGGCCGCCCCCCTTCCCTCCCCCTGCACCTGTCTTATCTCTGCCTCTCCCTGAAATAATAGGAACAGGAGAATTAACAACGTGAAGAAGGGAGGAGGTGATAAAGAACATCTGAAAAATCGTCTGTGTCCTCATTCCAGGGCTTTGCATAGAAACAGGGAGGCAGGATGCTTTTTATTTTCCTTTATTAACATATTAAAATATTAAAAAGCTGGGTGTCTCTTGCACCTGCTCTGTCACCAGGGGCTGAGAAAGCTCTCAGGAAATCTCTTGAGGAGCCTGTGGCACTTGAGGAGCTGCTCAGGGATGCCATGCATGGAGCAGAGCAATTCCCAGCCAAAATCCAGCTTTGCTGTCCTGCTGTTTGTGGGGACAGGGGTGACATTGGCACCTGGGGACAGAATCCCTGCCCCAGGATCCCTCAGGACAGAATCCCTGTCCCCAGCATCTCCCAGGACAGAATCCCTGCCCCCAGGACAGAATCCCTGCTCCCAGGACAGAATCCCTGCCCCCAGGACAGAATCCCTGTCCCCAGGATCCCCCAGGGCTCTCCTGGTTTCCTTACCTGTCCCACCTGAGGGTCTAGGTGATGCCAGGCCCCTGGCAGGGATGATCCCAGGGCAGGGGCACACACCCAGTGCCCTGGACCCGAGGCAGGGATGAGCCAATTCCCAAGGCTGGGATGTTTGGGTTGGTGCTTTGGGATTCCCCTCTCAGATTCCCTTCATTCCTGAGGAATTCCCAACATTTGCAGTTGTTCTCCTCCATAAATCTTTGCCACCCAAGAGTTCAGGCTTTGGTTTTGCTGCCAGCTGTGGTGTCCTGTGCCACCCTGGGGGTGCCATGGATTGTGCAATGCACTGAGGGGGGACAGCAGGGCTGGGTGGCACATAAATAAAAATATAAACCTGGGTTATATCTGTATAATATGATGTATTATATACAGTAAATCTATATTATCTATATATTATCTATATTGTATCTGTATTATCTATATAGTATATAGTATATATCTATATAGTATATAATGTATATCATCAATCCATATAGTGTATAATATATATCATATATCCATATAGTATATAATATATATCATAAACCCATATGGTATTTGCTATATCTCACCAATCCCAGCCAGCCCACAGCAGCTATTTCCATCCCACAGCCCCTGCCCTGTCACTGGTGTCACTGGTGTCACTGGTGTCACTGGTGTCACTGGGCTGTCTCTCTGTCCCCTGTCACTGGTGTCACTGGCGTCACTGGTGTCACTGGGCTGTCTCTCTGTCCCCTGTCACTGGTGTCACTGGTGTCACTGGTGTCACTGGGCTGTCTCTCTGTCCCCTGTCACTGGTGTCACTGGTGTCACTGGTGTCACTGGGCTGTCTCTCTGTCCCCTGTCACTGGTGTCACTGGTGTCACTGGGCTGTCTCTCTGTCCCTGGCAGGTCACTATGGGAAGGATCCTTACCGCAGTGCAGGCCCAGACCTCCACAACTTCATCTCCTCCGGCTTTGTCACCTTGGGAAGAGGACACACGAAGGGTACAGTGGAAACCATTTTTTGCTAAATAAAACAAAGGTTGTTTTCAATCCAAAGCTCTGGGTGCCCGGGGCTGCGGGGCCGGCGCGGGGCTGGCAGGACCTGCGGGTCCTGGCAGGGCACTGCCAGCCCCAGTGCCCTTGTGGTGGGACTGTTCCTCCAGCTTTGTGTTTTCCTGGCTGCGGGGGGGCTCCCAAAGGACAAGGAGTGGCCACTGGCCCAGGGCAGGCACTGACCACCTCCAGACCGTGGGTCTGGAGCTCTTTTCTTTGACTTCTGGGCTTTGCTTTTATTTCTTTACTCATTTCTTTTGATTGGGGTGGGGGTTACGACGAACATTTTATAAAATTATTTCTTTTTAGCTCCCGAGGCCTATATCCCCTGTGCTCCTATAACCTGTGCCATAATGTACAAAACAGGAAAACACAAAAATACCCCTGTGCTGCTCTGTGTATGTTCTGTGTACATGTACTGTATATAAATATCTGTGGAGAGACAGCTGTAGCCCTCGAAGCCAAACAAGCAAAGCCCCAGGGGGGGTTCTGGTGCCACCAGAGCCGTGTCCTGGTGCCACCACAGCCCCGGGCCACGCTCACTGATGCCACTGTTGCCTCCCTGGTGAGATGTGCTGGTGTCCAGTGAGACGTGCTCCGAGCGTCCCCCTGTCCCCTCCCTCCCTGCACGCCCCCCGTGGCCTGGCTGGGACACTGGGGGTGCCACCCCTGTCCCCTCCTGTGTCCCCACGACTGCTGTACTCCCTCCCAGACACAATGTACGTGGAGATGCCTCTATAGACAATGTACTGTATGTGGAGCTGTGTCCTCGTCGCTCCTGTGTTGTTTCTGTGGATGGCCGTGACTCGCAAACCATTAAAGGACCTCGAGATTTTCCTTTTTTTATTCTTTCCTTTTTTGTTTTCCGACATTTCCTGCACTTTTTCCAGTTCTCCGCGAGCGTCATCCAAAGTAGTGTTGGTCCTGTAGAACTGTCAGACAAGAAACAAATATATGTATATTGTCTGTGTATGTCTGTGTGTGCTTAAATAAAGTTTACTGAGGCTGAGGCAGCACCCGTGGGACTTGTAATCCAATATCCTGAAATCCCAGTCCTGTGATCCAATACCCTGCAATCCAATATCCTGCAGTTCCAGATCTGTGATCCAATATCCTGCAATTCCAGATTTGTGATCCAGTACCCTGAAATCCCAGTCCTGTGATCCAATACCCTGTAATCCAATATCCTGCAGTTCCAGATCTGTGATCCAGTACCCTGAAATCCCAGTCCTGTAATCCAATACCCTGCAATTCTGGACCTCCAGTCCAACACCCTTCCATCCCAGATATGTCATCCCTGAAATTCCAGATTTGTCATCTAGTACCCTGGAAATCCCATTCCTGCAATCCAGTACCCTGAAATTCCAGATTTGCAATCCAGTGCCCTCAATTCCAGCCTTGTATTCCAATACCCTGCAATCCCATATTTGTATTCCAACACCCTCAATCCCAGGGCTGTATTCCAGCACCCTCAATCCCATATTTGTATTCCAATACCCTCAATCCCAGTGCTGTATTCCAACACCCTCAATCCCAGTCCAGCTCTGCACCCAGGGAAGGGAAGCAGAGGGACCTCAGGTGGGCTGGGAGCTGTGATGGTCCCAGGGAGCACCCAAGGGTGACATTGCACACCAGGTGTCCCCAGCCCAGCTCTGTGACCCTGTCCTGCCACAGCAGGAGCGTGTTTGGGCTCAAGGGCAGCCCAGCAGTGGTGTCCTTGGGGTGGGGTGTCCTGCTGGCCCATGCAGGTCCCTGGGCTGCAAACCCAGCCTCACCCCGGGCTCAGTTACCCTCACACCCCAGAACTGGTCCCAGTTTGCTGGAGGAAGGGCTGCTCCCAGTTCCTTCCCAGCTGAGAGCCAAACCTCCTTCCTTGGCTGCAGGGGCTCGGGGGCTCTGCTCTCCTGCAGGTGCACCTGGGGTTTCCACAGCTTTTCCAGAGCACATTCCCTGTCCCTGGGAAGGTGGGAGAGGGGGCACTGGGAGTGCAGCCTGGTTATCCACCACAGCCACCAGGCACAGGGAATTCCAAAGGGAATAAAAGGCTTTGGTTCTTCTCTGGAGAAATGAAAATCGTGGCTGTTCATGGACATCAGAATTTACCTTCCAGCTGCCTTGAACAGTGCTGTAATGTTCATTTCCAGTTTCTCAATGGCAAATCCCCCCAGTGCTGAGTGGTGAGAGTGATGAGCACCTCACACCCGCTGCAGGACCTGCTTGTGCTCATGTGTGGCTTTGTCTTTGTCTGTGACACGACCTGATTGTCTGTTTGTGCTGTCCCAGGGGGGCTTGGGCTGTTACAAAGGACTGAGGGGGTTCTGTCGTTAGGATTGTGCCTGAAATGCGTGGATTTGGGGAAATACTGTGTGACAGGCTTCATGAGTTCAGCTTGAAGTGAGCACCCAGTATCTGTAAGGAGGGGTGAGAGCTCCAGCAGGGCTTTAGATGAGAGGGTTCTGTGCCATTTTGTCTTATTCCTGTTTAGATGAGAGGGTTCTGTGCCATTTTGTCCTATTCCTGTTTAGATGAGAGGGTTCTGTGCTATTTTGTCTTATTCCTATTTAGATGAGAGGGTTCTGTGCCATTTTGTCTTATTCCTGTTTAGATGAGAGGGTTCTGTGCTATTTTGTCTTATTCCTATTTAGGTGAGCAGGTTTTCACCTGTTTTGTCCTATTCCTATTTAGATGAGCAGGTTCTGTGCCCTTCTCACCTATTCCTGTTGGGATGAGCAGGTTCTGTGCCCTTCTCTCCTATTCCTGTTGGGATGAGCAGGTTCTGTGCTCTTCTCTCCTATTCCTGTTGGGATGAGCAGGTTCTCACCTGTTCTCTCCTATTCCTGTTGGGATGGGCAGGTTCTCACCTGTTCTCTCCTATTCCTGTTGGGATGAGCAGGTTCTCACCTGTTCTCTCCTATTCCTGTTGGGATGGGCAGGTTCTCACCTGTTCTCTCCTATTCCTGTTGGGATGAGCAGATTCTGCCCATTTTCAGTTCCAGTCCTTGTGTTACCATCTCCACTTCAGCCAAAGAACCTCACCCTTTCCTCGTGGAGAGGGCTCTGCCCCTGGACTCAACCAAGCCCGTGAAGTTTCTCCCAATATTTCTCAGCACTGGGAGACACATTTTTGGTGTTTTCTCAGCTGTCTTCTGTGCCGTGGCAGAACTCCAAGTGCTGAGTAATATTTAAGAGCTCATCTATTTCGGGCAGAAGACAAAGACGTGAGACATGCCAAAGTACCATGGAGACCAAATCAGCATATTCACACGTCTGACATCCCGGGGCTCCTGCAGGTGGGGATTTATGGCTCTTCCATGGCATTCCACCGGGCGATCCATCACTGCCAGCCGCTCTGCAAGGCGTGTTCCTCCCCCCGGGGGCAGCTCCCCTGCTGCCAGCCTGTCGGGATGCTCCGGGGATGCATCCCGGCTCTTCGGGCTGCAGAAATCCCCGTGCTGAGGCACAGAGCAGGGCTGATCTCACCCAGCGTTGGGTAGGAGGGATGTGGATGCTTGGTTCTGAGGCAGCAGCTTTAAATTCCGTGTGGAGGCAGCCCTGGGACAGCAGCAGCACCCCTGAGGAGCTCGGGGGGTGGCACAGGGCACCTCTGCCCCCTCCAGCCCCTGTGAGCCCTCCGGGAGGGAGCAGGAATCCCAAATTCCTGTGTGGGAGCACCTCCTGGGGAGGGTTCAGTGCTCCGGGGACGCACGGAGCCTGCTCTGTGCACAAACCTGATTTAAATCCCAGTTTTCCAGCCTGGTCCCAGCATCCTGCCCCTGTCCCCGGTCTGGGCTGTGCCCCCAGGGCTCCGCAGAGCTCTGGCACTGCCCAGGCTGGAGGGGATTTACGGTGTGCAGGCAGTGACATCCCTGGTGTGCAGGCAGTGCCATCCCTGATGTGCAGGCAGTGCCATCCCTGGTGTGCAGGGCAGTGCCATCCCTGGTGTGCAGGCAGTGCCATCCCTGGTGTGCAGGCAGTGCCATCCCTGGTGTGCAGGCAGTGCCATCCCTGGTGTTCAGGGCAGTGCCATCCCTGGTGTCCCTGGTGTGCAGGCAGTGCCATCCCTGGTGTTCCTGGTGTGCAGGCAGTGCCATCCCTGGTGTTCAGGAAGTGCCATCCCTGGTGTTCAGGGCAGTGCCATCCCCTGGTCCCCGGTGTTCAGGGCAGTGCCATCCCTGGTGTCCCCGGTGTTCAGGGCAGTGCCATCCCCTCTCACAGCCACCCCTCTGGACCAGCGCTGCCACCGCTCCTCTGGCACGTAAATACCGCTCAGAGACGAATGGCAGAGAAGAGATTTCCTGATTTGCGGCTCGTTAGCGGTTGGAGAGCTCCGGTTCCTGGCTCCAGCGCTGCCCTGGCTCCCTGCTGGCTCCCTGGGGCTCCGCTTGCAGCTCCGCGTTCCGCTTCCTTCCCCGAAGCGCCGCTCCGTACCCTTCATTCCTTATTTTGGGGTCTTTCATTACATCTGTCACAACTTCCCCGGCCCAGCACAGCTCCAGATCGCGCAGTGAATCAGCCCCGAGCTGGGATTTACTGCCTGCCCCCATCATTAGTAATCCACGCTTGCAGCACGCTCGTTATCACAGGCACAGCTTGGAGCATCGTTTCTTTCCCCCCACACCTGCACCCGTAATAGATTCCCAAAAACCCCGAGGGTTTAGGTGTGCCGGCTCCTTTTTGCTCATTAAGCACTTGTCAGACATCCCATCAGCAGAGAGCCGGGCGCCCAGCCCGCCGCATCCCAATGAGGCACTTTGTGTTTCTCCGGGAGGGCTGGGGACGGCGCCTCGCCGAGGATCGCCCGCATCCTGATTCCACATTAATTCCCAGCCTTGCATATTCTGCCCCGTAATCGTATCGACCGGGAGATGGGATGCTTGGGATGTGCAGAGGGCCCTGGGAGGCGTGCAGGAAGATTCCATGACGCAAGGGGACATTTCAAGCCTCTCTGAATTATTGAAGTGCCCTCAGACGTGGCCGGTCCCGTTTCTCAGCGGGCTCTGGACGGCTCTGGCTTTTATAGCCCTGGGTGGCAGGAGAGGGGGATACCGTGGAAAAACATTCCAGCTGCTGTGGGAAGGGATGGGGGACACTGGCAAACCCCCCCTCTGTCCCTGGGGTCACCCTCTGGGATAACAGAGGCGAGGGGCCGGGTCCTTCTGTGCCAGGCTGGGCGGGAACGCGCACACAGAGTTTTGGGATGTGGCTTTCCAAGAGTGTCCCACCCTGTGAGCAACCAGCAGCAGGGCTGGCAGCTGCCCTGGGAGCCCCCCTCGAGCCTGCTGCTCCTTGGATCTGCAGGGAAATGGGCACAGAGCACAGGGATCACTGCAGGGCATCCAGGAGAGCCCTGTGGCTGCTCCAGAGCCAGCTGGGAGATGGAAAGGGAGCCTTGCCCACGGGCAGCCTCAACACTTGTTGTCTCTTGGAGATCCCATTGCTCACCCATCCACTGATTTGGGTGGTTTTGACTTGTCCTGATCAAAGGGGTTCCTGGGGGACAAGGACAGGACTGGGGTTGTCTCTTCTTTCTCTCCTAGAGGCAGTGAAAGCCAAAATCTTGTGTTTGAGGCAGGGAAAGGCCACCAAGGCTGGGTGTTCTGGCATCTGGGAGGCCACAGGGCTTCCCTGGCTTTGTGTGTGACAAACCCAGAGTCTCCTGCTCCCCTGCCCAGGTAAATCCCACAGGTTCTCACTGCCCTGGTTGCCCGTGTGCTGCCCAGCCCTGCCAGCTGCCCCCAGCCCTGTGCTGAGCTCTGTGGATGGCTCTCAATCATCTGGAGCCCCAGAATGGATCCCTCCTCTTTCTGCTGTGCCAGGAGAGGTAACACCATGAGTGACAGTGGCTGAGGGGAGAAGAAAGGAGCCCTGCCTGTTCTGGCTGCCCTCTCACAGGGAGTCTGTCAGCTCCCAGGGATGTTTTGGCAGATACCTTTGAAAGCTGAGCTGAAAGCTGGGGAAGAGCTGGCAGGTACAGCCCAACTGTCTGTGAAACTGGAGCTGCAGCTGCTTGCCACCAGCTCCTCTTTGAAGAACGTGTTTTCCTTATTTATGATCAATAGCTGCTGTGTAAAAAGCCCCTATGATTTCTTGCTGTGGTGTCACTGAGGATCTCAGGCTGGTTCTCTCCCCAAACAGGGAATTTAACCTCAGTGAAGGCTCACCCTAGAGCTGGATTGATGTGCCTTTGGCAGGGCTGCATCCACTCCTAATCCTGCCTGCCAGCTGTAAATAAGAAATTCAAATATTATGAAAAGAGCTGGGGAGTGCTGGGAGCAGAGAGGGGACTTTGCAGGGAGATCTGTAATTCTGAAGCATCTGTGATCTCTCCACAACAACGTGGTCACAGTTTGGCAGGTGGAGAGCTTGAGCACTCCCCAAAAATCCACTGCTACAGCAAAGCCAGGGTGCTGTGCACAGTTTATCTGCCAAAAATTCCTTGGGAGAGGCTCCTTGGGATGAACTCATCACCAGAGAAGGGTTTTTGGAGACACGGGGCTCAGCTTTGCCTTCCAGGTTGACTTTCTTTGGATGGTTCTGGCTCCCAGGGGAATTATTTGGTCTTAGGAGCTCCTGTCCATCCTTCAGCAGTGAGGAGGACACTGGACACTGCAGGGATGTGCCCAGAAAATGCCACAGCAGCCACTGCACACAGTCCAGGAGAGCCAGACCTGGAATTCCTGGTTGCTTTTCCTCTTTGGCACGGGTTTATCCTCCCCTCTTGGCAGCAGGTGGGTCTCTGCCCACGACCAGTTTGTGTTTTGGCAGAGTCTGAGGGCCACAGGCTGAGGATGGGAACTGTGATTCCTGTGGAATCACAGAACCACGGGATGGGTTTGGTTCCAGGATCCAGGGAGAGCTCAGAGCCCCTTCCAGGGGGGCTCCAGGAGAGCTGGAGGGGTCTGGGGACAGGGGAAGGTTGCACTCAGCCCAAGGGAGTGGGGGAGAGGGGGACCTCACCCTTTGAGAGGGATTTTCCTCTGCTCAGCTCCTGGTGTAGCTGGGACAGCTCTGTCCTCCCTGGCAGCTCCATCCATTCCTCCCAGAGCTGCCCTGAGCCCGTTCCACCATCCCCTCTCTCCAGGCAGTGGTTTGAACACTCCCCAGGAGTCTGAGATCCCTCAGGAATTGTCCATGGCATCCTGGAGGATGTCACAGCAGCGTGGCCTCACTGCCCAGAGGCAGCACCAGGTCTCCAAAGCTTTCCTGGCTGGGAAATCCCAGCAGTGCTGCAAGCCCAGCTCTGAGCTCTGGCTGTGTCCAGGTGTCCTGGCAATTCCTGGGCTCTTTGCAAACCCTGCCTTTTCCTCAGGGGCTGCCCCCTGACCTCCTGTGTCCTGCCAGCCCTGCCCCTCTGGCTCAGGTGTAGCACCAGCCTTTGTTCCAAGGTGCCAGGAGCATCAGGTGTGAATTTCTGCTCAGACAGCAGGAGTGCACAGCCTATAAAAGGCAGGGCCTCATCTTCATTTTAAAGCAGGGAACTAAAAATAGAGCTGGTTCAAATTTAGGTGATGAGAAGAGCCTGAGGTTTGGATTAGGAGGTAGAGTGGGAATTGAGGCTTTGAAAGTGCCTGGTGAAGTGTCTGTGCTGGGGAGAGCTGTGGATAAAAGTTTGTGGTGCAGATTTGGGCCAGAGAAGGCAGCTGGGTGAGTTCTGCTGCTCCTCTCTCTGTGTGGAAGGCAAGGGTGGGGAAATGCTGGGGTGAGGGGGGAGAGCAGGCAGTGCTTTTGTGCCAGGGTGTGCCACAGCCTGGGTGTCACTGCCACAGCCCCACACAGAGCACCTGAGGGTCCTGAGGGTCCTGAGGGTCCTGAGGGACAGGGACACAGGACAGGGACACAGCCAGAGACACCAAACCAGGGAATGATGCCTGAGGTTTTCCCTTCCCTGTATCCCAGCTCTGTGGTGCTGAGGGTGCAGCTCTGAGCTCACAGTCAGGGCCACTCAGCTCTGCACACAGCAGGGACACAAAACAAATCCTGCTCCTGCTGGAGACAAGGACAACTTCCAGCCCCAAAGCACAACCAAGGGTGGCTGCAGGGAGGAACAAGAAGGGTGGGACCTCACAGCCTGGAGATGGAATGGGACAATTCAACCCCAAGGCGAAAATGGACCAAAACTGATGCAAGTGTGAGACCTGGGGACCATTTGTTCATTTTGTGCCCATTTTGGGTCCATTTTGTGTCCATTCTGTGACCATTTTGTGCCCATTCTGTGCCCATTTTGGGTCCCACCTTGTGTTTATCCCTGCCCAGGCTCTTGCCCTGCCCAAGGTGTACCCAAAGCCCTTTCAATCAATCCCTGCTTTATTCTCCAGCTCTGGGCAGTCTCTGCTCCAGCTCAGCCTTCCCCAGGCACCAAGAGGAGTGAGGGGAGCTGTAGGGATGTGCAGGGCTGAGGATGAAGTGTTTCACCCTCCCTGAGCTCCTGCAGCCCCCAGGGCAGGGCTCTGTCCCCTGGAGCAGCTCCTGCTGTGCCCCCACAGCCTCCCAGAAATTCCCTGGCTTTGTTTGTGACAAACCCAGGCCCTGAGTGCCTCCTGCTCCCATTCCCAGGTAAATCCCCCCAGTTCTCAGTGCCCTGGTTCCCCATGTGCTGCCCATCCCTGCAGGATGCATCCCTTCCCTCCCTTCCCTCCCTGAGGACCCTGGAGCCCAGCAGGGACAATGCTCCTGTAAGGAACCTGCTCCTGCAGCCCCGAGTGCCTGATGGGGAGCAGAATAAAGGACAATTT
Source organism: Aegithalos caudatus (assembly GCA_013389925.1). Classification (NCBI taxonomy): domain Eukaryota; kingdom Metazoa; phylum Chordata; class Aves; order Passeriformes; family Aegithalidae; genus Aegithalos; species Aegithalos caudatus. Next base: position 226,721 of record WEIU01022697.1, on the reverse strand, counting down.
CCCAGAGAAGGGGAGTTTATTTGTGCCTTTGTGCTTCTGTTCTGAAAGCACAAATAACGTCCCTCGAGAAGTAGCACGGAGTCCATCAGCTTCCAGCTGCTCAGAGCTTCCCTGAGCTGTGCCTGTTCCCATCCCCTTCTGCAGGAATTGATTGACTCAGAGATAAACACATCAGGCCATTGCTTTCCTCTCCTCTAAAGCCTCTGCTTGTCCTGCAAGGTGCCTCAAATGTCAAAACTCCAGAGCTCCCCAGAGAGGGGAGAAAATCCTGGCAGGGAAAGCAGGAGGGGAGCCCACACCTGGGGCTGCTCCCTGCCCCACATCCTCCTCCTTTCCCAGCAGATCCCAACCCCTGCAAGGCTCCCAGCTCAGACCTTGGCCATGCAGACCCCAGAGGGATGAGATTCACATTAATTAGCACCTAAAAACGGGGCTCTCAGCCTGAATCGTTTGGCTTTTAGTCACACTCTGGGCCAGCTCCTGGAATCCTGCTTGGGCTGCTCAGAGAGTGACAAAGGTGGGCTGGTGACAAACCAAACCCAGGCTCATGACAGTGCTGATAAGAGCACTGGGACACCAGGGATAGCAGCACCCAGAGTGGATTATCTCCATTCTCCTGGGACACTGACTCCTCATAAAAGGGATTTTGCACTCCTACAACATTCATTCTTGAAAGCAAATCCCGAGGTTACAACGTCAGTGCTGCACAATTCCCTTCCCTGCACACAGCAGGGCAGCCCTGAGAGTGCAGGGCTCTGAAATGTGGGAACTCCAAGCCCAGGCTCCTGCTCTGCAGAGGGACTGAGCCCTTTGAAGGCTCCTCTGATGTCCAGCAGCTGCAAGAAGTGTTCAAGGCAGCAGCACTGAACAAAATGAAAGGTTTGAAGTGAGATAAAGGCTGCAGAGAGGAGCAGATGTGCCCCCAGCAGCACGGGGAGGGGAGGGGAGGGAAGGGAAGGCTCCTGCCTGGCACAGCTGAGTGGAGCTCAGGAGGATGCCAAGCAGGGATTTATTCTGTCAGCAGCAGCCTGGGCCAGGTGGCATTTTCACACCTGGAGGGAGGCAAAGACACCCCAGCTCTTTTTGGGAAAGAGGCTTCAGTTTCCAGAGGAGGACGAGGCCCGTTCCTGCCACCCTTGTGCTTTGAACCAAAGGCAGCACCAAAAATCAGCATTAAATGGACAAACCCATGAGCTGCAGGGTTGGAAAAACCAAGCTGGGGGGATTTGTAGGGTTCTTTGGTTTTGTTTTTCCTTTTTGTCACCAGGGAAACAGGAGCAGAAATGACAAATGCTTTCGATTTGTCAACCTTTCCCACAGATATTTTTGGCCTAATGGTGAGAAACAAAGCACTTGTGGGTTTGAGCTCCACACTCCCTGCAAGCTGGGAATGCTGGCAGAGGGCACAGCTGGGGCTTGCTGTGGATGGGTTTTGGTCACTTTTGACAGAATCCACCTCTGCAAAGTGACAAAGTTTGTGTACAAAATGCACCTGGGGGTGTCTGTGCCCCCTGTGCTCCTCCCAGCTCCTGCTGCATGGGAGCTGCAGTGCTGTCAGGGAAAAGGGAGATGTTCCTGAGTCTGCCACAGGTACTTTAGGTTATAACTGTACCATCTCCAAAGATTACCATTTTTAAAAGAGCCACTTGCATGTTTACAGTTCTTTTTTTCCCCCATTACTTTAAATAATTTACTAATCTCTCGCTGTTGCTGTAAAACAAAATTACTGCTTAGAAAATTGCTCTTGAAAAGTGCATTGCACAGATTTCAAGGTGCTCTTTCAGAACATCTCCTCTCAGCTCCATCCCAGGAATTGTCACCCTGGCCTTGGGCACAGCCACCAGGATGTGTCACAGCAGCCCTTGTGGCACCTGGAAGCCCATCCTGGTTTTACTTTATAACAAAAGAGCCTTGTTTATTCCTGTCTAGAGGACAGGTGCCTTTGGGGGGAAAAAAGGGTTGGAGGAATGTCACAGAATTCCAGGATGGCCTGGGTGGGTTGGAGGAATGTCACAGAATTCCAGGATGGTCTGGGTGGGTTGGAGGAATGTCACAGAATTCCAGGATGGTCTGGGTGGCTTGGAGGAATGTCACAGAATTCCAGGATGGCCTGGGTGGGAAGGGAAGCCCAAGATAATCCAGTTCCACTGTCCCAGGCTGCTCCCAGCCCTGTCCAGCCTGGCCTTGGACATTTCCAGGGATCCAGGGGCAGCCACAGCTGCTCTGGGAATCCCAGCCCAGCCCCTCACAGGGAGGAATTCCTTCCTAGGTTTTTCTGAATACTTTAAAGATGAAAAATACGCTTTCCTCCTCTTTTGATTTGCAAAGTTAATCTGGAAGGAAGAGAGCTGAGGAGCTGGGAGCTGCTAGGACTTCCCTCAGCCCCGTTCCAGGAGCTGCTGTTTGGCTGGATGGATTAATCCTGCTGGGATGTCTGTGAAGAGCCGAGCTCTTTGATTATCCTCTTGCTATTTGTCAAATGCAAAGGACCGTGTAAAAAATCATTTTCGGCCTTCAGAACTCCTCTCCTTTCGCTCTGCTTTTGATGTCTGAAGAGAAAATAGCCCTGTGAAGCATCTGGATTTCTTCAGAGCTATTAAGGAGCCTTTCAGGGTCCCAGGGTGACAAAACAGGGCTGCTCTGACTCATCCCAGTTCAGAGTGGCTCCTTCCAGACACAAACAGCTCAGTGTGCAGCCACAAAAACACACGAATCAATTAATGTCTTCTCTTAACTAGAAATGCAGATAAAGCTCCTCCATCGTGGCAATGCAAATTCCTGGCTCCTCTTCCCTCTCCCTCCCCGTGCTCTTTTGTCTTTGCCTTCTTCCTTTCATTGATCTTTTCTGGATGTTGGCTCCAGGTCCAGCGGTGGGAGCTCCTAAAGGAGATAACCCCGGGCACAAAATCATCTCCTCCTTGTGCTGGGGGAGAGGAATTCCCTTCTCCATGTCCTCTCCTCCTGGGGAGGAGAATTCAGGAATGCTTGGGGTCAGTCTGAACACCAAAGCCTGCTGCCAGCCTGTCTAGCAGCTCCTCTTCACCCGCTGCTAGGTGATAATGACTCGAGGAACAGAATTAATTAATTAGGCTGAACCCTTGGTTCCGTGCTTGGTGCTTCTCTCAAGGTGGATTTTTTTTCTCTTTTTGCTTTTTTAATACTCAGGGAAAAAAAAAAAAAAAAAAGTTTCATCCTTTTCCCAGTAAGAAATAGCAAGGCAAGGATGTGCCTGTGTTTTATTAACCATTTAATTTGCCTGTGTTTTATTAACCATTTAATTTGCCTGTGATTTATTAACCATTTAATGGCTCTCTAGCAGGGTTTGGTGGGGCACTCAGGGTGTCTGTGTTTTCATTCACTTTTTAGTCTTACACCAAAGGGTGTTCATATTTTCTTCCTTTTTTTATTCTTAGATCAAACAGAAAAAGCTCCAAACACCCAAAACTTTTTTTTTTTTTTCCCACTTTTTGGTCTTAGACCAAAGACCAAAATCTCCAAACACCCCAAACTTCCTCAATAAACCCCTCTGGAGTGAATCACTGGATCCCCTAAGGCTGTGCCCTGTCCTAGGGATGCTCTGGGTCCCTGGGGCTCCTCCCTGACCAGGCTGGCACCGTCCCCATCCCCATTTTTGGGGGCTCATTTGACATTTTGTCCCTGGGATCCTGCAGGAGAGGTGAATCATGATCTCATCACAGACAAGAAAACCTCACCAGGGTTCCTAAGTGCTGGCTTTAAGCTGCTCTCAGGGCTTTAACACAAGGAATGCATTCTCCATCCCTCAGTTCAGTCCCCAGGTTACCCCTGCTCTGGATTAATTTGGGGTCAGACCAATGCAGCGTTGATTAATTTAAAAAATGGCAAAATCAGAGGATTACGAAGGAGGTTGAGGGTAATGAACAGCCCCATTAAGAAAACATTTATTATTCATGCATGCACGTGGGCACTCACACACAAACTGCTTTTCTGAATAAAAACACCGAGCCAGGAGACATGGGGGATAAATCCACGGAAATAGCAACAGGTTCAGAATTTAAAAAAATATATAAAATCCACTTTTTGCCTTGAAAATACCGTTTGCATAAAAAATGTGTGCCTTTCATCCAAATCTCCATTTTCCTTCCGAGGGAAAATTGCCTTTCCACGTTATTTCCTGTATCAGAAAGGAGTTGATTCCCCAGGCTGCCAGTGCAGCCCACGTTACAGAGCCACAGCAGCAGCCGAGGTTACCCTGATTCCAAGGAGGAACAGATTTCCCCAGGCCAGGCTGGACAGGGCTTGGAGCAGCCTGGGACAGTGGGAGCTGTCCCTGCCATGCCTAGGGTGGCACTGGATGATGTTTAAAGTCCCTTCCAACCCAAACCAGTCTGTGATTTTCTGATTAATTTATTATTATTATTATTATTATTATTATTATTATTAGTATTATTGGTTTTGTTGTTGTTGTTGACTTGGGGAGTTTCAGTGAGCTCAGAGCTCGGATCTGCACCGTGTGGCTCCAGGACAGGGAGCTGCTCCCCGAGGTGTGAGAGTCTCAGTGCTGATGGCACAGAAATTAAATTGTGACCCCAATTTAAACAGGTGACACTGCAGAGCCCCCGGAGCCAGCTGTGCAGGCTGGGTTCAGGTGCTCAGCTCAGCGTGGGAAGGGTTGAAATTGGCCCATTTTCCTCCATTGCAACAACAAAAAAAATTGGAATTCTCAGCTTGGATGGGGCTGCTGGTGCTCAGAGAGGTGAGCAGGGCAATTCCCATCAGCAGGGCCAGTCACAGCTGTGACCCCCTGAGCTCCTGTCCCCCCAACGATGCAGGGACACCTGGGGACCCTGCAGCCCCCAGAGCCACCCCTGCTGCCACTGGGACCTGCCCTGCTGGGCTGTGCTCCCCTCCTGCTCCCAGCCCTCACACAGCCACAATTAACACCAGGGCTCTAATTATTGCTATTAGCACATTAGGGGCATTATTCCCTTCCCAGGCAGCGTTTTTGTCTCCTGATTTGCTGTTTGTGTTGTGGCCAGATGCTCTGCCTTGCTTCAGAGCTCCCTTGTGCTGCTCGCTGCCACCTCCCCTGTGAAAAGTCAGCCCTCACCCCCAAGCACTCCAAAACCTAATTAGAGCAGGCATCAGCTACCAGCAGCTTCAGGAGCTGCCCCCACTCCTCAGGATAGCCAAGGTCACTTTGCCAGATTTCCCAAAGATTTGGGAGGACTCCCAACATTCCCAGTGCCTGTTATCCCTGTGTTGTTCCTGAGCCACACACACACAGCCAGGCAGGGCTGCTGTTACAAACCCTGGCTCTGCCTATCCCTGGCAGGTGTCCTTTAATTTGAATGCAATTTTTTAAAAATCCCAGGCTATAAATAAATGGCTGAAGAAGAAATATGTTGAGAATAAGAGATGTTGAGGGGCTGGAGCGTGTCCAGGGAAGGGTTTTGGGAAGGGTCTGGAGCCCCAGGAGGGGCTGAGGGAGCTGGGAAGGGGCTGGAGAATTCCTGAGGGAGCTGGGAAGGGGCTGGGGAATTCCTGAGGGAGCTGGGAAGGGGCTGGAGAATCCCTGAGGGAGCTGGGAAAGGCTCAGCCTGGAGAAAAGGAGGCTCAGGGGGGACCCTGTGGTTCTGCACAGCTCCTGCCAGGAGGGGACAGCCAGGGGGAATTTGGGATCTGCTCCCAGGGAACAGGGACAGGAGCAGAGGGAATGAGCCAGGGCAGGCTCAGGGTGGGCAGCAGCAGGAATTTCCCCATGGAAAGGGAGCTCAGGGCTTGGAAGTGCCCAGGGAGGTTTGGATCCCCATCCCTGGAGGTGTCCAAAGAACCTGTGGATGTGGCACTGAGGACATGGATTAGGGGTGACCTTGGGGTGTGGGCAGCCACAGCTCCTCTGTGCCAGGGCCTCCCCACCCTCCCAGGGCAGAATTCCTTCCCAACATCCGACCTGAATTTCCCTTTTCCAGCCTGAACCCATTCCCTTTTGCCCTCCAGTTGCTGCTGAGCTCCCTCTCCATGCCCCTGCAGCCCCTGGCAGGGCCCTGAGCTCTCCACACAACTTCTCCTCTCCAGGCTGGACAATCCCAGCTCTCCCAGCCTGGCTCCACTGGGGAGGGGCTCCAGGCCCTTCAGCAATTCCAGCTCTGCCCTGGACTCACCCTTGTCCTCCTCATCCTGGGGACACCAGAGCTGGGCACTGCTCCAGGTGGGCTCTGCCCAGGGACAGAATCCCCTCCCTGCTGCCCACATTCCTTTGGGTATTCCAGCACATCCAGGACACCCTGGGACCCCCAATCCCATCCTTTCCCTGCTGTAACCAGCAGCACAGCTGACACTGGTTTTAGTGAGAACAAAACCAGGCTGAGTTTTTAAAAGGGTCCATCTAATTCTCAATCTGGATCCCCCTGGAGCAGCTCCAGCACGTGGAGTTTGCAGTGTAACAGAACAGAGATGGAATTATTGCTCCCTGAAATCCACACACATTCTCCAAATCTGCCACTTTCTATTAGAATGCTGCAGAAGCCCTGGGAGAATGACAGCGTTTTTACCCAAAAGGTTAAGCAAAACATAATGAATGGAGAAGATGAGCTGTGACAGAACTGAAACAGGAATTTTCAACTTTTGAAAAACATCCAGATATTTAAGGGCCTTTTAAATGAACTGGAGATGTTGTGTGAAATCCATTTGGTATGGAAACACTGAAAGGCACTTTTAAAATTCCAAGTAAATCAACCTTTAAAATAAACACATTCCACAAACATTTTTAAGGAGTCAGTGCCCTGTGTCTGGAACACACTCCTGCAGAACCAAAACTTGGCAAACCTGCAGCTCCCTCCCTCCCTCTCCTCCTGGGAGCTGCTCCTGGGGCAGGGGTGGACACACAGCAGCTCCCAGGGGATGTTCCTTTAGGAATTCTCACCTCTCCCTGTGCCATGGGAGCTCATTTCCCTGCTCACAGCTCCTGGGGTAGCAGGGATTGTCCTTCAGCTGAGTTTTTGGGCTCTGACACTTTGCCCATTCTATGCTGCTCCTTGCCAAGGGGGCATTTTGTGCCATCCCATCATTTCCCTGTATCCAAGGAAAAGCCACTTTGGGGTCCTGCTCAGGAGGCAGGAGATGCTGTCCCTCGTTTGCCCTTGGCAGACACAGGGGGAAGGTTCATTCCTCCTCCTGCAGCACCATTATTTCAGCAATCTGATCTTTAACTGGTGGAAATTGAAATGTCTCCTCTATGGGAAAGCTCCAATTTTTCTTCCATAGGAAAAGCACAGATCTGAATCACAGAGATCACTCTGAGGGATTGCTCTGGGGAATGTGGGGATTTTACCAACCTGCCAGGAAGTGCTGAGGAACACGGGCAGAATCCACCCAGAATTTCTTTGACTTTCCCCCATTGCTGACTTTTCCACAGGAGCAGATTATCCAACTTTGTCCTTTCTTTAATGCAGCCCTGGAAAAGGAGCTGTGGGTTGAATTCCTGCTGATCCCACAGGAGAGAACATCTCCAGTGGTGGTTGGCAGGGCCAGGCTGTGCCCATCCCTCCCACATCCCACAGCAGCTGCATTTTAGGGTGAGCTGAGCCCCAAAACAGAGCAGGCACACCAGGTGTCACCCAGACCTGGAAAAGGAGGTGTGGATTGAATTCCTGCTGATCCCACAGCAGAGAACACCTCCAGTGGTGGCTGGCCAAGGCTAGGCTGTGCCCATCCCTCCCACATCCCACAGCAGCTGCATTTTAGGGTGAGCTGAGCCCCAAAACAGAGCAGGCGCACCAGGTGTCACCCAGACCTGGAACAGGAGCTGTGTGTTGAATTCCTGCTGATCCCACAGCAGAGAACACCTCCAGTGGTGGCTGGCCAAGGCCAGGCTGTGCCCATCCCTCCCACATCCCACGGGAGCTGCATTTTGGGCTGGGTTGGACTCCAAAACAGAGCAGACACAGCCCAGGTGCCCCCCTGGAGGTTCCTGGGGCAGGTCCCCAGGGGCACAGGCCGAGCCCCCTGGCTGTCCCTGCCCACCAGTAACACCAGTTTGTGGCTGGCACTGCCACGGGCCCCTGGCAGCTCTCATCTCCTGGGGAGGGTGAATGGCTCCCTGAATGCCCCAGATCCAGCAGAGTCATGTGGCTCCAGCTTTATTTGCTGTTATTGCTGCTTTCAAGTGGAAAATTGATATAATAGCAGCCCTTTCTCAGCACACAGCAGTCTGCACATTTGTACAATGTTCTTTGAGGACGATCAGCAGCCACTGGCATAGAAAAGTGACAGATGCTGTCTGCAAATAATGAGCTGAAGCAGTTTCCTTTGGAAGGGAACTTAAGCAAAGTCCCTTTGAGTTTGAAAAGCCAAAGAGGTTCCCATGCGTCCTCAGGAGCTGCTCAGAAATGGCATTTTCTAGTGGCTCATGTGGCATTAATTATTTTTTAACTGTTTCTCTCACACCAGCTCCTCTGGAGAGAGGGAATGACCCAGTTCCTGTTTACTGAGCCTTTGCTGCTGGGGACAGGCATGAAAGAGAAGGGAGTTTGTGCTTTATTCTGTTCCCTCCTTTCCATAACTGCACAAATCACAGGGATCAGGAGCACAGTCGTGGATAAAGCACAGCCCACACCTTTGGGATCCTTGCAGCTCACACCCAAATCCTTTCAGCCCTGAGGTCCATGGGGGTCCCACACCTTTGGGATTGGAGGGAGAGCACTGGGAGCTTCATCCCCAGCCTTTGATGCTCTCTCCTTCCTCCCTGCTTTCACACAGCCACAGCCCTGTGCTCCTGAGGGAGCTCCAGAAGGGGATCCAAGTCCTCCCATCACCTCTGAGTGCTCTGAGAAGCACAAATTACTGAAAATGAAGGATTCAAGGTTTCCTAGCTGGACATTTCCAGCCCTGTCAGTGAACTGGAGACACTCTAATGATGGAAATTCTCTTTCTGGTGCAGTATTGATGTTCCTGCACTGGGTGTTTTCTCATTATTGCCACAGTTCTGACTCCTGAGGATGGGATCAGGCTCTGGGAGCCTCTGTTCTCGAGCTCTTGGAGAGATCCAGCATCTTTCCATGCTTCTGTAGGGAACTGAACCACAGAGGTACCAGGTGGGGATTCTCTCCAGTAAAAACAGCCCTTGATAGACTCTCCCTCTCATTAGAAAGTCTCTAGGAATTGATTTCCTTCCAGCCTGACCTGTTCCCTTGGGCTTCTGGAGCAGTGGAATTCCAAGAAAGCCCAATGTGGGATGCTGTAATTCCCCACACATTGGCTGGGATCCGTGGTGGGAGCTGTTACCCAGCACATGAAATCACAAATGGGTTAAAATAACCAGCCAGCATCCCTTAAGGAACCAGGGGGTAGAGCTGAGGCACAGCCTCAGTCTTAATTCCCTGTCTTGTTTTTAAAAGCATCATTTGCTAAACTTTTTGTGCTGTTTCTCCTTGGATTCATTTTAGCTCTTTCCTTTCTGTCCCCTCGTGCACATCCATACATGAGAAGCATTTCTGGGCAGATTTAGAATGGTGCAAAGTTGTGGGAAATTAATTAACACTGATAATTATTGATGGATTCTGTAGATGAAACATGTAACAAAGGGGATTAAAATTAAGGGATTCTGTTTAATCCCAGTGCCTGAAGAGAGCTACAAGAAGGATGGAGAGAGACTTGACAAGGGATGGAGGGACAGAACAAGAGGGAATGGCTTCAAACTGCTTGGGAGCAGGGTTAGATGGGATACTGGGGACAAATCCTGCCCTGGCAGTGTGGGCAGGGCTGGCACAGGTGCCCAGAGCAGCTGGGGCTGCCCCTGGATCCCTGGCAGTGCCCAAGGCCAGGCTGGGATGGTGGAAGGGGTGGAATGGGATGGGATTTAAGGTCCCTTCCAACCCAACCCATTCTGGAATTCTGTTGTAATTCCAGATTCTCTCACGAGAATTCTCTGCAGTTTTGCCTTTAAAATCTCCCAGCTCTGTTCACAAAACTGAACACATTCAGTTTTCATTCAGGGTTGGGGTTTCCTTGGCTGGTTTTGCCCTTGGTTGGTCAGGGGCGGTTTTTTGCTGATTTCATTATTTGTTGTCTTGGACTGGAGGTTTTTCTGAGCTCTGGGATGTTCAGTGAGCTGTGCTCTGTGAGATGGAGATCCCTGGCACTGAAGGGATAATCATTTAGTGACAGCAGAGGACAATAAGGTTGCAGAGCAGAGAGAGAGTGAAAAATCCCCATCCCCAAAGTGGCAGAGCAGGGACAATCCATCTCTCAGCCTCGGCTGGCAGGGAGGGAATTGTCTGAGTGGGGAGCAGCCTGCCTGCTTCAGGGGGAAAATCAGCAGCTCCAAGGAAAACATCCAGCCCCTCCTGGCTCTGGAGCAGTTTGGGTGAAAACCAAACAGAGCTGGGAGGACTAAAGGCTCTGCAAGTGATTCTGCAAGTGCCCAAAGCTGAAAATAAAAGAGAAAAGGAGCGACCACGTGGTGGGAGGGTGAGGATGCAGCGATGTCACACAGGAATGTGGCCCGGAGACAGCTCCAGCTCCTCAAACACAACCCCTCCCATCTCCCTGCAGCCCTGCATCTGCTCTCATCCTCCTTCAAACTTCCAGCAGGGATGGAGGAGACATCTCCCGGCCCCAGTGACCCCAGAGCAGCAGGGGGACACGGGGGGCTCCTGCTCGGTGGCGTTTGTGTGCCCTGGAAGGGAATCCTGCCTCCCCCAGCAGCTGCAGAGGAGCCTCACACACCATTCCCACCCCAGAAAGGAGCTGGAAGCCAGCACGGGAGGAGGCTGAGAGGTTTAACCCTTCCTCGGCCGTGGAGAGGCTCTGGGGCCAGCAGGACGTGGATAATGAGCTCTGGAACATCCCTGCAGGGAGGGAAGCAGATCAGAAGGACGAGGACCTGGGGGACAGTCCTACGTGTGCAGATGGAAGGTCAAGGCAGCAGCTGGAGGAGGATGTGAAGCCCTAAAAAAGCAGCTGTGAGGAGGGGCAGGGGCTGTGCCCCGGCCTCAGACAGGGACACACAGCTCCTCTGCATTGTCGTGGGTTATTTTTGTCTGCGCCTTGGTGCCTCTGAAGGAAGGCTGCACACCCCTGCTGTCAGAGGGGCCACGAGCCGCTCCGGTCCGTACAATTTCCCAGCTGAAGAGGCAGAACAGGGCTTTGGGAAGGGGTCCCGTGGGATCGGCAGCTCTCCCTGCCTTCCCTTTCTCTGTGGCAGCACACGGAGAGGGAGGCTGGGCACGGAGGGTCCCTGTCCCGTGGGCACGGCAGTGGCAGTGTCCCGCTGTCCCTCGGGGTCCTGGCTGCGTTCCCAGGGGATGCCGAGCCCGCTTTGGGGCCCGGGTCTCCTCCTGCCGGGGAAATTGGCTCCTGGCCCGGGCAGGGCGGTGGGGCAGAGCTCTGCCAGCGGAGGGGAGATGGAGGGCAGAGCTGAGCCCAGGGCAGCGGGACAGGCAGGCAGGAATGCGGGGCAGGCAGGTAGGAATGCGGGGCAGGAATGCGGGACAGGCAGGCAGGAATGCGGGGCAGGAATGCGGGACAGGCAGGCAGGAATGCGGGGCAGGAATGCGGGGCCGGATTGCAGGACAGGATTGCGGAACAGGATTGCAGGATTGCGGGACAGGATTGCGGGACAGGATTGCGGGGCAGGATTGCAGGGCATCCTCCTCTCCCTCTGGCATCCCCGCATCCCACCCAGGGCAGCATCACTCCCTCCTCCTGCCGCTCCCTGCTCCTGCAGAGGCCTCTGCTCCCTCCTCCTCCTCCTCCTCCTGCCTAATTGCTCAGCCACCAATTAACGGGAACGGTGCCTTACCTTGCCTGCACGGGG
>WEIU01022697.1:202329-213098 GCA_013389925.1 Aegithalos caudatus | reverse complement strand
TTTTTTTTTTTTTCCTTGCCTTTAACAAGGATCTGGAAACATTTGCTAATTTCCAACTATTATAGTTCCTTCTATGAAATAATGTGAGCTCTCATTTGCATATAAGAAAACATTTTCTGTATTCACTGTGACTCTGAGCTGCCCTATTTATATCAGGAAATTGAGCTGAAGACTCCCTGTGCATTTCAAGGCTTTTCTCCTGCACAAGAGCAGAAGGGTTTTTTTCCAGCCCCACAGTGAATTTGGGGTTTTTGGGGGGGGGGCTCTGACCCTGGGCTCTGCACGAGGCTGAGGAAGAGCTCGGGGATTTTCTTGCTGAGGGTTCCACAAACATTTCCCTTGTGCCCTCTGCACTTCCAGATCTTTTACTTTCAATTTCGTTTTCAGTCTCACAGCCAAACCTGCCTGGTCCAGGAAAATCCCTGAGGTGTGAAATCCTCCTCGGCCCAAAGCGGGCACATCAGACACCCCAGACTCCTTGGCAGTGCAATGTGCTCAGTGACAGCACCCAGCCCTTCTCCTTGTCACACCCTGCTCTGCTCTGGCAGCAGCTCCACGGCAACACAAAGAAATTCAATTTAACCCGCAGGGAAAACCTGGATTCCTTCACCAACCTTTGCCTCCTCCGGGCTCCTCTGCAGGTCACGGCATTCCAGTGCTCCAGTGACTCACAGCTCTCCCACCTGGCAATTATCAGCTCAAAACAATTCCTGAAGCCTTCAACAAAGCTTTTTTTTTATTTTTTTTTGGGGGTGCAGGAACCTCAGTGACATCTTGCCAGTGAGTGCAGGTCTGCTGGAGTCACTGCTGCTTGGTGAAAATGCCGTGGCTTGAAGTGAGAAAAGTATAAATAGAGATTTTAATATCACTCAGTAATACATCACTGATGTTTTACAGACCAGGAGGGAGAATATGTTGTGATAATATAATAACAGTTCCTGGGGAAAGTGTATTTTTGGATGAAAAGTGAGAATAAAAGAAGAAAAAAAAATGTTTTGAGAATTGAAAAACGTTTCAACTTTTCAAAACATGGCACCCAACAGGAGGATATTCCAAAAGGGATTGAGTTGTTCAAGGGAATTGTTTGTTCCCTTTGGAAGGACGATTTCCCTTCCAGGCCTGGCTTTGGGCAGGTGGCAGTGGCTGAAAGGAAAAGCAAAGGAGGCTCCGGGACGGGAGCTGGGCTGGCCCCAGGGGTGGCACTGGGAGTGCTCCTGTTTGCAGCTGGCTCTGGGAATATTCCCGTTTTTATGCTAAAACTGCACCTGCTGAGTGCTCCCAGCCCTGCAGCATCCCTGGGACAGCGACCACGTCCTCCTGCAGCTGGGGAGATCAAGGCTCTTACAACCTCTGGGGATTTTTCTTTCCTAGAAACTCAGGAGTGGGGAGAATTTGGGAATCTCTGGGAGCCAAAGTGACCTCGAAAAGCTGGGAAGTGGCAGCCCCGGGGGCAGGGAGGGAGAGCTCAGAGCTTTTCCCAGCCCGGAGGAGCTGAGGGCACATCCCAGGGAATGCAGGGCTGTGATGCCAGGCTGTGGGACAGGGAATGGGGGCTGCACACAGAGCCCAGGGAGGGTTCTCCCTCCTGGCACAGAGCCTGGGAGCTCTCCATGACCCCAGTGCAGGATGCAAACTGGCACACACAGCCCCTGCTCACCTGGAAACAACCAGGATTTGTCAAATGAGGTAAAATGTAGCTTCTCACTTAAGCCAGAGGAGCACTGGGAGATGTTAGCATGGAGATTTTAATACTCAATTAATTAAAATTTAAAAAAAAAAGCCATCTCTCCCACTCTCAGGGGATTTGATTCCTTTTCTTTTAATGCAGGCTGGAGGTACCACAGCATTTCCAGATGATGTAATTAACCTGACCTATTTGGTGCCTCCACATTAATGTTCCTTTCTGACGGATTTACAACAAAGCCTCGCTATTAAAGACTTCAGAACAAGATTTATCATCATTATCTCGTTTCTCCCCGTTCATTATTCCCTTCCCCTCAGCTGGCAGTGAGTCAGGACCCCCCGGGCACGGTCTGACCTCTGCTCATGCAGTTCTCTGTGCCTTGCAGAGCCCTGAGCCCTGCAGGGCTGCCCGGGGCTGATGCAATCCATGCACGGGGCTGGGATCCTGCAGCTGCCACGGGTTATCCATGGGCACCTCCCTCCTGGCAGCTCCAAACCCGCAGCTCCCAGAGCCTGCAGAGCATTTCCAAAGGCATCCCGGAGGCTCCAGAGGGAGGTGAGAGTTGTTCATTAATCCCCGTTTGTATGGGAGGAAAAACACCCGGGCTGAGCACTGCTCTCAGCTCTAAGGGGTTTTTATTTGGGGACTACAATGGGTTTAGAGAGAATTCTGTACCAGAATCAGAGCATAACATTCAAACTTCTCTTTTTTTTTTTTAAAAAAAAAGAACAAACTGTTACAGAGGGAGCTGCAGACAGATTTCTGTGCCTGCCTTTACTTCAAAGGGCAGGGCTGAGCCCAAAGCCCAGGGCACACTTGGTCTCATTGATTGCCAAGGGTAGAACATCCTCAATGCATTGGGATTAAATAAACAGATGGGAAACCAAGCCCAGATTTAAATTTCTGTCGAGACAATGCTGAAAGTTTATTGACCCAGGGGTGCTGGTGATGGAGTTGGTGTTCCACATCAAGAGCTGTGGCCAGGCCTGTGCAGGACACTGAGAAATGGCCTCAATATTCTGAGGCCTCAGTTGGAAGTAAATTTTCAGGTCTAACAGCAAAAGTGCTTTGTTTGTTCCACTGGAAATCCGTGTGAAGATAAAGTTTAGTCCTTGCTTTGCTCCAGCACAGGGCAGGGAATATCCCAGGGGGTGCCAGTGTCCAGATCCCAGCCCCTCTGAGCACAGGATGCTGAGCAGGGCAGCACACAGCTCCAATTTAACCAATTAACAACTGGTTAAAGCAATTAACCGGCAGGACTTGCTCTCCTGGGAGCCTGGCTGGCTCCCTGCTGGCACAGAGCAGAGCTGTCCCTCCCTGTTACAGCTGAGGAATGGGAACTCCTCCTGTCACTGGACACAGGAGATTTATTGGAGAGATGAGGCAGCCCCAAAGCCAGTCCTGCACTCATTAATTGGCTGCAAAGCACAGCAGCAACATTTCCAGAGACATTACCTGCTGTCCTGGAGCCCCACAGAACTCATGAGGGCAGAAATCACCCCACAGGCTTTGTTCTGCTTTAAATTCTACTTTTATACCAGTGATCTGAAGGGAGAGGGGGTGATTAATGCCAGAGAGGGAGTGAGCTCAGGAGACAATCCATCTCCTCTGCATCTGTCCCAGCTCAGCCTGCAGGACAGAGCAGTGGGAGCAGAGCTGCTCCTGCCTGGGGCTGCCTCCCTGTTCCCTGGGTCCTGCAATAAACACAGATTTCTGTCAGAAGCTGCCAGGGCTGGGGGCAGAGGCTGTCACCCCCAGCAGCATCTCTGCCCTGCTCAGGGCTGGCACCACGGCAGGAGGCTGCTGTGCCATGCCCTGAGCACCTGGCACCTGCTCCAGGGATCTGCTGGATTCCCAGGAGTGATGTGGGTGTGGTGGTCCCAGCTGTACCCTGCAAACCTGGGGTTTGTGGCATGTGCCCCCACCTTTAATATTTAATATTTGAATATTTGAATTAACCCAGCTTTCCGTGGTGAATGGTTGGAGCAGTGGTGGGACACAGGTGGCAGGAGGGTGGCACAGGGGTTTTCCAGATTAATCAGAGCTTTATTCCAGATTAATCAGGGCTTTGTTCCAGGATTTACAAGGCCACACTTGTCTTCCATCCCTTGCCTGGACGTGGCACTCAGTGCTCTGGGCTGGGACAGGGTGGGGCACAGCTGGGATGACCTGGAAGGGCTTTTCCTGGATAATCCAGTGATTCTATGGAATCTCCTGAACTGGAAGGACCCCCAGGATCACCCAGTGCAGCTCCTGTCCCTGCACAGAGCCCCCAAACCCCACCACATCCAAACACTGCAGCATCCAGCAGAGGCAGCTTTTCCCCAGCCCCCTCTGGGGGAAGAACCTTTCCCCAAAATCCAACCCCAGCCATTCCCTGGGGTCAGCAGAAGGAAGGAACGAGCCCTGAGAGCCTCTCCACGTGTCTGTGCTCATCTCCAGTGATCCTGCAGCCCTGAGAGCAGCTCAGCCCAGCCCTGGCTCCCTGGAGAGCATCAGCAGGAGCACAGGGCTCCCTTTGCTCTCCCTGAGAATCAGCTCCAGTCAAATGCAGCTCAGGAGAGGAGCCCTGCAATGGAACAGAGCAAAGCTGCAGGGACTGCAATTAAACCAGGCCAAAAGTGTCCAGGGAAGGCCCAGGCTGAGCTTAAAATGTGCAGGGCTGAGAAGGGAAGCACAGAGCTCAGGAGCTGCAGGCTCTGCCCCACAAACCAACCCCAGGGCATCCTGCCCCCACTCCAGGAACCTGGAGAAGCAGGGCTGGGGATATCAGTATGCAGGAAGGAATCAAAGCAATGAATCTGCTAACAAATGAGGATTGCAAGAATAATTGATTCTGAAGGAGGAGCACAGCAAACAAAGGCCAACACATTTCTCTCCTCAGAACACTCTTGCTTCCAGAAGCCACCATTTGGAAATTCCACTCCATAAAAAAAGGAGAGGGGACAGTGTTGTGGTGTGAGCTCAGCTGAGACCTTGACCTTGTGTCTGTAGAGGAGCTGGCAAAAATCCACGAGGGTGGGGAGGGGCTGGGATGGAATTCCCAGAGCAGCTGGGGCTGCCCCTGGATCCCTGGAGGGTCCCAGGCCAGGCTGGAGGGGTTTGGAGCAGCCTGGGGCAGGGGAAGGGGTCCCTGCCATGGCTGGGGTGGGATGAGAGGAATTTTAAGGTCCCTCCCAACCCAAACCACTCTGGGATCCTTTGCCTTGTGGGGCTGAGTGTGGGGTCTGAGTTCTGAGAGAGTGAGGTGGAGAAAAAGAGCAGGAGGAGGAAGAGAAGGGGATGAAGAAGGGGATGGAGGGGGCTCCACCAGCCCTGAGACGGGGAAGGGCCAGTGCAGACAGAAATATGAGGAAATTCATAAAATGGTGAAGGGAGAGAGGAATCAAAAGCTGTTCCCACAAAACAGAGGCAGGAAATCTTTCCTCCAGAGGGCTGAGTGCTGGCTGTGCCTGCAGGGCACTGGGAGAGCAGGGCAGGGGTGGTGGGAACCCCACAATTCCCAAACCCCCCCAAGCTGGGAACCCACATCACCCTCCAGGCTGCTTTGGAATGCTGCATCATCTCCCCCCTGGTGCTCCTCACACTGAATTTCCGACCCCAAACAATAACCAAAAGTGATCTTTGCAGCTCAGAGGCAGCAGCTGAGCCACCACAAGGGAAGCCAAAGGCAGATATGAGCTCTCTGATTTAAAATTAAAACAATTGATCAATTGTCCTGGCTGGAATTAATAGCAAAACAAATAGGCCTGCAATATTAAACTGAAATTCACTGCCTGGATCTGGCTGCATCCAAATGTATGGGGTCTCTCAGGACAGCCCTGGATATTTATTGGGCCTGAATGAATTGAAATTTCGTACATAAAATGCAGATATTGGGCAATTTGAAAAGTAAAGGTCATTCTGAAAAGAATGGGGTTTTTTTTTTTGATTTTTTTTTTTTTTTAAGTGTGTGAATTTAGTTTCCAGAGCTGGTCAAGCTCAGTGCAGCCAAGGGCACAGTCAGGAATGGCAGCAGGGGCTGCAGGGAAGGTTTTATACTGTAATTAAAGAATCCTTAATTATGTTCTGGCTGAGGAGAGCGGCTCTGCTGTTTGTGTGGTCAGCTCCTCATGGGCTCAGCTTGAGCCTTGGTGGCAGAATTTGGGACTGGATTGGGATTGAACTGGGATAGAACTGGGATAGAACTGGGGTTGAATTGGGGTTGAATTGGGGTTGAATTGGGGTTGGACTGGGGTTGAATTTGGGTTGAATTGGGACTGAATTGGGATTGAACTGGGATTGAATTGTGGTTGAATTGAGATTGAATTGGGGTAGAATTGGGGTGGAATTGAGATTGAATTGGGGTGGAATTGGGATAGAACTGGGATTGAATTGAGGTTGAATTAGGGTGGAATTGGGATTGAATTAGGGTGGAATTAGGGTGGAATTGGGGTGGAATTGGGATGCAATTTCTCTTGCTGGTCCCTGAGTGTCTGTGCTCACCTGGGGGGGCTCACTGGGAAAGCAAAGGCACAACAGAGGGGATGAGGCCAAACTCTGCTCAGCCTTGAAAAGGGGCCCAGAGGAACCTCAGAATCCCAGAATCCCAGACTGGTCTGGGTTAGAGGGACCCCAAATCCCCCCCAGTGCCATGGCAGGGACCCCAAATCCCCCCCAGTGCCATGGCAGGGACCCCAAATCCCCCCCAGTGCCATGGCAGGGACCCCAAATCCCTTCCAGCTGGGAGACTTTTGGTCTGTGTTTAACAACGTGTTTCATTGCAAATTCCCTGTTTTTCCCTTAAATGACAATTGAAAGATGTTTCATAATGAGCTAGCTCTGAATGAAAATACAAATGCCTTCCCCTGAAGGACCTTGAGAGGAAACATTTCATCTGGAGTGCAGGGAATCACTTATTTGCTTTTCTGTGCCTTAAACGGATCAGCAAAATGAAGACGAGTTAATAAAATGGTTTTGATTCTGCCATTTTTTAAAATGAAAAATTCAGGCAACTTGCAAACTGCTGCAAATACCCCAGCTCCACTGCATTTAACCAAGACAATTCCTAGGGATTTTTCACTTCCAGATGCATTTCCTCCTTCCTGCTCCTCAGCTCCATAAATCCAGCGCCTTTTCCACCTCTCAGAGCTCCTTCTTGGTGACCTGGAGGAGTCTCTGGGATGAGCTTTCCCTGTGTGCCATGGGAAGAGGAGTGGCTTTGCCACCCAGGACGAGTTTTGAGCTGCACCCACCCATCAATGAGCAGAGAATGAGGAGCTGGTTCCCCTGGCTGAACCTGCATTTCTCTGGCAGAGGGAGAATTGGTGTGATTTCTCATATGTAAGTTAAATTTATGAGAGGAAGAGACTATTATGGGATATAAACTATTGAGGGAATGGATTTGTCTACTCAAGGCTGTCTGGTTCCACCATAAATTGCCTGAATGGACAGGAAGGAGCTGTTACACAGCACCTTTGGAATTATTTTCCCCCTCTTCTGCTTTGGGACTTGTGTAAGCAAAATGCTGTTCCAAGGTGTGAGGAGGAGACATTAAATAAATAAAGCCCCAATTGCCAAGATCTGGAGATTGAAAGTGTTTACACAAAATAACTCCAAATCTCTCCAGGGGCTGGCATGCAGGGAGCTGAGCTGGGGGAGCTCTGGTGTCCCAGAACTCTCAGGTGACAATTTTCAGGACAGGTTGTGCTGATGGAGGATGGACAGAAGGGTCCAGAGGTGTCCTGAGGGTGTTCCCCAGGGTCTGGCAGCAAAGGGGAGCAGCCTGGGACAGTGGGAGGCTGGGATGAGGTGTCCTCAAAGCCCCTTCCAACCCAAAGCACTCAGTGATTCCCTGAAAAACCCTCCCAGGGACTGCTGCCCACAGCTGGACACATCTGGGAAGTCTGGAACCAGGCCAGGGCAGCTCCACAGCCAGAGACTGAGATGGGCAAAGGGCCCTGCTGGGGGTTGTGTACACAGGGCTCAGGGCAGGGGGGTTGGAAGTGTAGAGTTCCAAAATATCTGAATGGAAAAGGATTTGTAGCAGAATGGGACTTGCCTGAGGCACAGGGAGAGCTGGGGTTGGATCCATGGATGCTGTGAGGAAAGGTGAGGCACAGGGAGAGTTTGGGCTGGATCCATGGATGCTGTGAGGAAAGGTGAGGCACAGGGAGAGCTGGGGTTGGATCCATGGATGCTGTGAGGAAAGGTGAGGCACAGGGAGAGTTTGGGCTGGATCAGTGGATGCTGTGAGGAAAGGTGAGGCACAGGGAGAGCCTGGGCTGGATCCATGGATGCTGTGAGGAAAGGTGAGGCACAGGGATCTGGATCTTGTAAGGAAAGGTGAGGCACAGGGAGAGCCTGGGCTGGATCCATGGATGCTGTGAGGAAAGGTTTCATGCTGATGAGCTGACATCACCCCAGGAACAGCCTTGGATCAAATCTGCCCCTGCTGCAGTGTTTGTTCCCCATGGCATGGGCTGCTCTGCACTCCTCTTGCCCTGCAGCCTCCCCCTGAACCACCACCCTGTCCCTGAGGCTCCCCTCACTCACTGCAAGGGATGGAGGAGGTTTAAATGATGCCCAAAATGCAATGTATGGATGAGCTGGGGTGTGCCTGTGCAGCCCAGCTGTGCAGCCTGGGTGACCTCCTGATGTCAGGGACAACAATCCATCCAGCAAGGTTAAAGGACTGGATTTAGATTAATTCCAGAGCTTGTCCAATAAGATAAAGCAGTGTAGTGAAGGTAAATATTTGCAGCTTTATTTGCTGGGAGATTAATGTAATTGGTTTGGATTCCTTCACATCCTCCAGCCTCTTCATAAACACTGCACACTGTTAAATGCTGCAATAATGAAGGCATTTTGTCTTCATCATCCTGGAGGGCAAGAGGCAGGGGAGAGCTATTCTTGCAAAATATTAGCCCAGTTTTGCACACCCCAGAGGATCTATTAATTTAGGTTAGAGGCTCTGCAAGGGCTGAGCTCGGTGAGCATGGGAAGCTTTCCACAACCCCACCTCCACCTCCTCTGGGCCTTTTCCCCTCTTTCTTCCTTTTCATTTCATTTTTTTCCCATACAGGCAGTGCAGAACCTGGACACAGAGTGACCCAGAGGGATCCAGTTTGTCTGGATTCCCTCCCCAGGGGCTGCCAAGGAGGGCTTGGGCTGCCTGGAAAATTCCACAGCTCCACAATGAGATCCCCTGAGCTCCAGGAGCTGGGAGATGAAAGGGAAGGCAGGGATTGATCCCATAACCAATGCAAGTTCCCTCTGCTCCTGTAATGGGACAGCAGAACGTGGTTTGTCTTTTAATCCTAGGCTGGGCATTGTGGGTTCATTTCCATCTGGGTCACCAGAAACTGGTGCCTGGGGAAGGCTGAGCTGGAGCAGGGACTGCACAGAGCTGGAGAATAAAGCAGGGATTGATTGAAAGGGCTTTGGGTACAGCTTGGGCAGGGCAAGAGCCTGGGCAGGGATAAACCCAAGGTGGGACCCAAAATGGACACAAAATGGGCACAAAATGGACACAAAATGGGCACAAAATGGGCACAAAATGGGCACAAAATGGTCACAGAATGGACCCCAAATGGACAAATGGTCACCAGGTCTCACCCTTTGACCAGTTTTGGTCCATTTGCAGTCCCTTTGTCCCCTGGCTGTGGCACTGACGTCCCTGCAGGGAGCAGGGGGAGCTGAGGCAGTGGGGAGGGGACCCTGCTGCCCCCCAGCACTGCCCTGCAGCTCCAAATTCCCTGCTCAGCCCACGGATGGGTGTCAGGGCACAGTCAGCACAAATCCCCCTTCCTGCACGCTCCCTCTAGGTGACTCCCCGCTGCAGTGTGGATCAAAAACATGCCAGAATGTGAACAGAAGGTAATTTTAGGTCTGTGATTTCTTTATAGAGATGATCATCAAATTTAGATCTGTTGCTGTCAGCACAAACCACCCACCCAGGGACCTGGTTTTCCTGAGGCATTGCAGGCAGCATTTCCCTTGCTGGGAGCTCTCTGGATGCCCCATTTCCTGCTGGCCCTGCCTTGCCTTGCTCAGGAATCTCCCATGGACCCATCCAGGTCCATCCCACCCCACAGCTCCTCTGGGACAGGAATAAAAGGCTCATGACAGCACAGAATTCTCTTTTTTATCTCCTCACTCTCCTTCCCCTCTCACAGGGCATTGAGAGGTCCCCACACCTGACACTGGACTCTGGTGTCATTTCTTGCCTGTCTGATCTGCCCTTCAATTCCCTGCACTTCTTTTGCCTTTCTTTGTTTTTCCCCCCTTTCCATGGCAGTGAGTTTCAGTTTAATCAGGCATTGCTTGAGAAAATTCTTCCTTGTGCATGTTCTCTTTCTCCAGGCAGCACTGACAGAACCAGAGGACACAGCCTCAGGCTGCACCAAGGGAAATACAGGTTGAATATTAGGGAAATGTTTTTCACGGAAAGGGTGATAAAGTACTGGAATTNNNACTGGGATGATCTGCCCAGGGAGGTGCTGGAGTCACCATCCCTGGATGTGTTTATAAAAGCCTGGATGTGGCACTGGGTGCCAGGGTTTAGTTGAGGTGTTGGGGCTGGGTTGGACTCGATGACCTTGAATTCTGTGAATTCTGTGATTCTGTGATTCTATGAATTCTGTGATTCTGTGACTCTGTGACTCTGTGACTCTATGAATTCTGTGATTCTGTGAGTTCTCCAAGCTGGCTGCAGCCATCCCTCCCTTGGGTGCCCTCTGCCTTTGCCCAAGCGTGGATGATGTGTCTGCACTCCCCCCTCTGTCATTTGGCATTTCTGAGCCCCTGCCCCTGCCAGCTGTGAGCTCCAACACAGTGAAAATGGCTCTGGACACACTTAAAGGAGAGCAGAAGGATTTCTGTGCCTTTGGGGTGTTTCAGCAGGTGTAAGGGACCTCCCTGCACCTTGCATGGATTGTTACTCTGGATTATACTTTGTTTTGACCTAGAGAGGGGGAAACTGAGAGGCATTTAAAGGCCTTTATTCCATTTCTAGTTTCATGAGAAGGGTGAGACAATACAGATGTTGCAATTCCATTGTACAGAATACAGATGTTGCAATTCTGCTGTACAGAATACAGATGTT
>WEIU01022697.1:160836-190708 GCA_013389925.1 Aegithalos caudatus | reverse complement strand
TCTGCCCTGCCCAAATCCATCCTGCCCAGCTCCCAGAGCTCTGCCCTGCCCAAATCCATCCTGCCCAATTCCCCAGAGCTCTGCCCTGCCCAAATCCATCCTGCCCAGCTCCCAGAGCTCTGCCCTGCCCAAATCCATCCTGCCCAGCTCCCAGAGCTCTGCCCTGCCCAAATCCATCCTGCCCAGCTCCCAGAGCTCTGCCCTGCCCAAATCCATCCTGCACTATTCTCTAGAACTCTGCCCTGCCCAAATCCATCCATTAGGATCAGCACTGCCAAGGGAAAAGCTTCCCTGGAAATCGTTCTGGGAACAATCCCCATGCAAAGCATCTCACATGGGGCAGGGGGGGCTGAGGAAGGCTCAGGGTTGAGAAAGGAAGCATCAGCCACCCCCCAGCTCCTGCAGTTTATCCTGGGATAAACTGGAGATCAGGGAGCCTGAGAGGCTTCCAGTGTCCAGCAGTTCACATTCCATGGGATAGCTACAATACCCTGTGTTGTATTGTAACAAAATTATTTATATTTTTGATTTATAAACTACCTTGGGAGCTTATGTAAGCTGCACCTGACACACATGGGAGGCGTTTCTGGGTCATGCTCTGTTCTCTCTCAGAGCTCAAGCCAGCTCCCAACAATTGAAGCAGCTCCAAGAGAACATTTTCCTGAGGCACTTGGTTTGATAATTATCCACCACGGGGTTCCTCAGCTGTTCCTGGCCCAGGTTGGGACAGGAAGCCAAGCTGGAGGGAGTCCTGTTGGAATCAGGGATTGCAGATAATGCAGGCCCTACATGAACAGCTTTCCTGAAGAAAAAGATGTTCCTGTTTGCCACCATGACCTTTTCCAGCCAGAAAAACTCAGGTTTTTCCTCCTCTCAGAGGGGGTTTGGCTTAGACCATGTCCCAACATCCCTCATCTCCTGCTCACCAAAATACCAAACTTCCCAGAGTTTGTTTTACTGGGGACCTTTCCCTCCTGAGGAGGTGCAGGGGGGAGGATCTTTGGTTTTCCCCATCAGTTTCCCCCCTGTCACCCAACACCGGAGTTACCTGGCCAGGAACAACCCCAGGAGACCCACAGGGGTGGGAACTCAGGGATTTCACTTCCACCAGGGGCTCTGATGATGGGCTGGTCACTCTGGAAACCCCTCCAGCCTCCTTCCTTCTCCTCCTGCTAGGGATTGGCACAATTTGCCATGGGAGAGGTTCAGGAGGGTCTGAGAGCTCCAAGAGAATAAAGGACACCCAAATCCCTGTGACACTGCCACTCCAGCCCACACCCAGCCTCATTTCATCAGGAGAACTTCTCCTGGATTAATGCAGATTCAGGGAGGGCAGTGAATATTCAACTGCCTCCAAAAGGGAAAGGGGGAAGGCACAACGAAATTTCAGGCTGAATATTAAGCAACAATTCCTATTAATTAAAAGCAGACTTCAAGAAACTGAGCAGAGAGCACAGTCAGGAGTGGGAGATGGAGCTGAATGAATATTCAGCACCTCCTTTTCCTGGCATCCTAATCCCACTGAGCTCTGGAATATTCTGGTTCTCTGCTGGTCAGGGTGGTCTGAATTGGAAATAAATTATGAGCTCCACAGAGTGTCATTATTGATGAACATATCCCAGCCCATAAAGGGTTTTGTTGCAGCAAAACAGAATCACTTGATTTTTGGTTTGCAGAATATTCTGTATTTTATTTAGTTCACTGTCCACATGCTTATTTTTCTGTTGAGGTGCCTTAGCCACTGATTTTGGAAATAAACAGGCTTTTCACCAAATTAATTGATCATGATCTAGGGAGGTGTCTGGCAGAATAAAGGCTCTGAGAGAGAGTGCCAGGCTGGAAAAGGACCCCAAAACAGCAGAAATCATCAAATCCTCCTGACCATGGAGTCAAAGGGGTTGAGCTCAGGGGTTTTAATCACCATGGGCACTCCTGAACTCCCAGGTACCCTCAGCTTTGTGGCTTCTGGTGTGCATTGGCATTGCTATTACCATCTACATAGATACTTCATTTATTTTCTTTTACATTTTTGCACCTTTCCCACGTGAATTGTGATTATCTTCTCCCACACTTGTTATTGAATCTGTCATGAAATCCCACCAGGCAAAGTCTGGGACAGATCCTGTCGTGAGTTCAGGTTCCCACCTCTTCCCTCCCAATTTCTCCTTCAGCCCACATTAATGAATATTTAGAAAATGGGAATTCTGTGCCACAGCAGGTCGTGCCCTCCCTAACTACACTGCTGTGTAGCTGTGAGGTCCAGTTTGCCATTTTCACTTGTTCAGCTCCTAGAAAGTCATGAAATATTCAGGATTTCCTTGATGTAGCTGTAATTATCTCGGATGCTCACATTTACCCTGCAGCTACCATGACCCGTGGCTTTAAATTCCCTGCAAGGAGCCGGTGGGAAATGTCCTTGCACTGGGAGGATTCAGGAAAATCCCTTTGGGATGGCTCAAAGGGCAGCTGTGCTTTACATCTGGGAGGGTGAAACATTGACCAGAGCCCTGCCAGTGCCCTGGGCTGGGCCAGGCTGAGCTCTGGGGCTGCTCTGGGCATGGAAACTCCTCCAAGGACAGGGATGGAGCTCTCAGGTTCCTCCCTGCCCCACCTGAGCCTTGCCCTGAGGGGCTGTGACCCCAGCCCAGGGCTGGCTGACCCCCCTGGGCAGGTGACAGTGGGGAATAAAAGAATTCATTGGTTGTATTTTGTGTATTTTCCTTTTTCTTCCACACCACCAGGGCAGATCTCAGAGCAGTGTAAGGACCCGGTGCTGAATTCTCATCCACATCCCTCAGGACAGGCAGGGTTAATTCCAGTGCAGGAACAGGGCACCATCAGAACAGGGACAATCCCCACTGCTCTGTGACTTCTGGGCAAGCACATCCCTCCAACTGCATTTATAGGTGTGCATTTATAGAAGTGCATCTATAGAAGTACATTTATAGAAGTGCATTTTCTCTGTGACTTCTGTGCAAACACATCCCTCCAACTGCATTTATAGAAGTGCATTTACAGANGGGCACCATCAGAACAGGGACAATCCCCACTGCTCTGTGACTTCTGGGCAAGCACATCCCTCCAACTGCATTTATAGGTGTGCATTTATAGAAGTGCATCTATAGAAGTACATTTATAGAAGTGCATTTTCTCTGTGACTTCTGTGCAAACACATCCCTCCAACTGCATTTATAGGAGTGCATTTATAGAAGTGCATTTTCTCTGTGACTTCTGTCCAAACACATTTTTATAACTGCATTTACAGGAGTGCATTTTCTCTGTGATTTCTGTCCAAACACATTTTTATAACTGCATTTACAGGAGTGCATTTTCTCTGTGACTTCTGTGCAGACACATTTTTATAACTGCATTTACAGGAGTGCATTTTCTCTGTGACTTCTGGGCAAAGCACCTGGCTCGAGGTGTTTGACCTTGGCCAACTCTTGGCTTTGGAAATCTGTCTACCCCCAGTGTTTTGACAAGCTGGCTGTGCCAGTTTAATTAGCATTCCAGGGGTGAGGCAGGGTCCCTCTCTGGCTGTGAAAGGTTCTGACCTCCTCCTCCATGGATTAATCCTTTTATTCCCAGGTTTGAACTCGCTCATTCTGTGGAATGACCCCAGATCTCTTCAGGGGTTTTCATTAAATACACAAGGCTGTTCCTTGGAAAAAAAAAAAATTGTTCTTCCCGTGGTGAGCAATGCTCAGAGGCTGCAGCCTGGTTGGAGTTTGTGGGGCAGGGTGCAGTGACAGATCCAGAGATGCCCAGCACTGGGGCAGGAGTGGTCCTGCAGCACTGAGGGGTCACAGCTGCTCAGGGGTGCAAATCCACCCCCAAAATCACCTGTGCCACTCCTGCTCAGAGGCTCCTGGGAGAAATGGGTTTGTAGGGAATTCCCAAAGCTGACTGAAGGCTCAGAGCCTTGTCCCTCTGTGTGCAAACCCTGGGATGAGCTGTGTGACTGGGAGAGAGAAATGGAGCTGGAAACAAGTTCCAAAGGATGGCCTTGCAAAGAGATATTTTGGAGAATTAGAGCTGTGAAAGATGCATTGCAGCAGAACCACGTGGGGTAAAATAATGGGTGATTGGTGTTAGGGGTGTTAGCAGCATTGTGGCAAAAGCTGAAATACATTTATAAGGTATTGTAACAAAGAAATAGCTTGGCTTCTGATAGACTGGTGTTGAGTTTTACACCTCTTGTGTCTCGCCCTTCTACAAGATTGATAATGGAATAAAATCTTTTAAAAGATTTTTTAAACAAGGCAAAAAAAGAAGGAGATCTTAAAAAAAAAAAAGAAAGGCTAAAAATAAAGAAGATTTTTAAATGAAAGATTTTTAAAAGAAAGGCTAAAAAGCCTCTCAGTTTCCCCCTCTATGTTGAGCTGGGTTTTTCCAACAGGCTCCAAAAGCAAAGACATCTTGAAAGCTTTTGTGAGCTGGTTAAGATCAAAGAAATCTGGTTGCATAAATGTGGAATACTAAACTGGAATGAAAGGAAGCTGGCACTGGGAATGGAGGGAAATGTAAATTCAGATTGTGCAGGAATTCTCCCTGATGGACCCAACCCTGAGCTCATCTCAGCCTCTGAAGGAGCTGGTGAGGGCTGTTCCCACTCTGGACACAGAGGCTGGGCTGGCTCCTGATTTCCTTGGGGTCCCCTTGGCACTGCAGCTCCCCCTTCCCACAGCAGGAACCCCCATCCCACCTCAGTTTGTGCCACAAGGCATCCCTGGAATGGCACAAGGCATCCCTGGAGGGGCACAAGGCATCCCTGGAATGGCACAAGCCATCCCTGGAAGGGCACAAGGCATCCCTGGAGGGGCACAAGGCATCCCTGGAGGGGCACAAGGCATCCCTGGAATGGGCACAAGGCATCCCTGAGGGGCACAAGCCATCCCTGGAATGGCACAAGCCATCCCTGAGGGACACAAAGCCATCCCTGAATGGCACAAGGCATCCCTGAGGGGCACAAGCCATTCCTGAGTGGCACAAGCCATCCCTGGGTGGCACAAGCCATCCCTGGAGCCTCAGGGCTGGCTGGTGGCCCTTGGCATCCAGAAATAAGATTTTTCCCCATTTTCCTTGCACCATTCCCACTGGTGGCTGGTGTGCTCCTCCTCCCAGTCCCACACAGGCAGCACAGGGGCTGCTGCTGCTCAGGAATCTGCTTTTGATCGACGTTGATCCAGACTTTGACAGGATTGCCTCCCACTGTGGTGTCCATCAAGTTGTTTTCCCCAGATATTAATGATAGATTTGATCTTATATCTCTCACCAATTAGCAAGCCCCAAAGTTAAATTCAGTGGTCTGTTATTTCCCAGAGTTTTGTCTTTCTCTTTCCTAGTTAGTTCTCAGCTGAGCTGATGCCAGGGAGTCCAGGGTTCAGCTTTTCCTTTCCCTTTTAGGGAGTTATTTCCCTTTCTCATCACCAATAGCTTCCCCCTTCCTTAACTCCAGGCTGTTTAATTTGGATTTTTGAGCTGCCCAAAGGCCACATTCCCCTTTTCCCAGCAATGTGACACACCAACATACCCCTCTAACCCACAGTAAGAATGCACAATTTACTTTTATTTTTAAATGAAGATTTCAATGAAAGCAATCTTGCAGTGGAAAACAGCTCATGCTGAAATGTTCAGCCAGTTTAGAGGGTCAGGTTGGACAGGGCTTGGAGCAGCCTGGGACAGGGGTGGCACTGGATGAGCTTTAGGGTCCCTCCCAACCCAAACCTTGTGTGATTCTCTGGGCTGTGACTCAGGGATAAAGAGGAAGATGACAGATGGAGAGTGGAAAGGTTTATACAGAGGGGATAAAATGGAGGTGACGTTATTGGGACTGCCAAGCAACAATGAAGACAAGAAAATCATTAAAATTCTCTATTTCCCTGCCCAGCTTAAGCCAGAGCTGCATTTTTGCTCTCTCATCTTCCCTTCCCTGACCCAGAGGACAGCCCAGGCCCTGCATTCCCCACACACTGCCAGGGACCCTCCTGTACCTCCCAAGGCATTTTCCATCATCCAGGCTGCAGAACCCGGGGATGCTGGGGCAGGATTGGCCTTGCTCAGCACACAGGAACACAGAGATATATTTTTTTTCTGGCTCTAACTCGTTTATTTGAGGAGTGGCAGGGCAGCCCTGTCCTTTGGGGGATGTCAGCTGGCTTTGGGTGTCCCAGGTGACATCAGTGAGGGCCTGGCAGGGACACAGGGACACGCTGAGCTCAGGGCTGCTCCTGGGGAACCTCTGTGTGGAATTTGCAGATTTGAGTCCCTGTCCTGCAGCCACAGCCCCTCCAGGAGGGCAGGGTGGGGATGTGATGGGGGTGCCACAGGGATTGGTGCCAGCACAGCTCTGGGGACCCTGGGGTGTTCAGGAGCACCAGGAGCTGTTTGCTGCCTCCTGCCAAGCTCCAGCCCTCACCTGGATGCAGTTTAAATTGAAAATGTGGTCCAGAATGGCTCAAGACTTTGTGGTGATGAGCTTTGTCTGAGGGCAGGGAGGTTGAGTGAAATGTTTGAGTCACAGGCAAGTTATGGTGCTCAGGATTTTTTTAAAAAATAGCATTTCCTGACTGTAATCCATCCATTTCTTGGTTTGAAGGGCCAGTATCAACTGGAATAGGTGGAGAAACAAGGCAACGTTGCCAGGAGTGATCCCACATTTATAAGCCCCTTAAAACCTTCACCTCCCTCCCACCAAGTGTTTTAAGAACCTTTGGAGTTTTCTCCTCTGGGGCTTCAGGCCAGGCATGAGAATTAAGGAAGGTTCCAGCTAAACCTGCTGAGGTTTAGCTTTGTGCTTTTCCTTGGGGTGGCAGAAAGTGACCCAGGAGCAGCTGCAATGAGAGGTTAAATTGGGGAAATTGCCCCAGATCCACCAAGGAGGAGGGGTTTGAGGAGATCCCTTCCAGGTTATCCCAAGAAATATCTGAATTTTGGTACCCCCTCCCCTGGAAAAAGCCACCTGGCACACGAACATCCCCTTTAATGTCTCCTTTAACAAAATCCTCTCCCTATTCCCCCACCTGCTGCAGCCTCCCTGTGGTCACTGAGGGCACTGGCAGGGACTTTGTGGTGATCCCATAAAAAACCAGGACACGCTGCAGAGCCCAGGGCTCATTTCTGTGTCAATCCTGTAGCAGAAAGGTTTGGGGATTATCTGAGGAGTCTGAGATTCCCTTCCAAAACGCTGCTTTATCCTACCAACAAGACAATAGCAGGGATGCTGATGGAATCCTGTTGTTGACATGATTTATGCCCTGCAGGAGATAAAAACAAGAAAAAAACACCAAAGTTTTTTGTTTTGTTTTGTTTTGTTTTTCCTTACATAAGCTCCAAAAGTTGTCCAAGCTAAACTTTGACTTCCTGGAAAAGTTTTGCACGTTTGGGAAGTGTGACCACAGCTCCCAGGAGAAAATGCAGCCCTTTCCAGAGCAGGAGGATGAAAGCCAGGCTCTGAGCTCAGGGAGCAGTGACAGCAGCAGCAAAGTGCCCGCAGGTATTTATTTGAACTGCTGGATTAACATTCCTGGGCTCTACTGGTGACAACACTCCTCCTTAGTTTGCCAGGTGTTCTTGTTACCTGCCTTTTATCAGCTGGAGCTACAGGAGAGAAGTTTTAGGAATTTGTTTGTGAGCATTGGACAGGAAATGAACCAAGGAGCAGTGTGTGAACAGACATCAAAATTCACTGCTGAGCCCGAGGTACCCCAGGGCTGGCCAAAAACTTCTTTCCTTTGCAGTTTTGAAGTGGTGCATCAGGAGCTGTGTGCAAACAACCCCAGTGAGATAGCACAGCTCTGCTCTGAATGTAAACCAGCCAGCCATGAAGGAGGAGGAAATTCTCAATATAAGAGCTGAATAATTTCCTGATTTGAGAGAATTTGTTTTTATTCCACAAAGAAATCAGGGATTCAGACAGCGCAGGAAATACTGAATACAAGGAGAGCACACACACATCAGGTGAGCTGAGCTGAGATGACAGATCTAATGAAGAGTTCCTTTAATAGCTGAGCCCAGACAGGCAGAGAAAAATCACTTCAACTCAGGAAAGCAACACAGAATCCCAAAATTCCTGCCCAAGATCCCATCCACCCTGCCCTACTCCAGGTTAAGGCAATTCCCCCTTTCCTGTCTCTCCACACCCTTGTGAAAAGCCCCCTCCAGCCCCTTTAGGTACCAGAATGGCCACTGGATAATAATACAGTGAATAAACAAACAAACACTCAAAAAGCAAATAAATAAACATAAATAAATAAAGAGACACATAAAATAAAATGAAATAAAATAAATATCATAAATAAATAAAGCACATAAAATACAATAAATAAACAAACCTAACATGACCAATCAGTTCCTCCATCCCTGGAGGCTTTCAAGGCCAGGCCAGAACTAACACCAACCTCAGCTGCTGCAGCCAGAGCTGGGCAGGAATCAGGGATCAGGACCTGGATCATCACCCCTGAACTTCAGGGATTTGCCCAAAGTGCCCAAGTCCCAGCCTGAGCAGGAGCCAAGGAGATAAAAATGGGACATTTCTCTAATCAGAGCTGGCAGCTGGGGGAGGCTGCAAGGAGAACATCAGCCCCTGGTTTTTAGATCCCCAACATTTGGTGTTCTGCTTCCCCTTGGAGCCTCACCCCAGCTGTGCAGAGTTTATGGATGGAATGTGCTGAGAGCAGAATTTTGCCCAGGTTTTCCTCTTCCTCCTGACACGGGGAGCTCTGCAATGTCCCAGCTGCTGGTGAGAGCAGGCTGAGCTTTTAATGAGATTTTTGAAGACTTTACTGCTAGTTTTATGTAAGGAGTCCCAGTGTCAGGAGCTCAATAAATAAAGGCTGTTGGTCTGGGGAACCCCACAGATCTGGAGCAAAAATTACAAAAGAATTCACTCATCACCAGGCTGTCTAATAACCAGGAGCTTTTTCTTCTGCACACTCTGGAGAGAAAGGAGCTCCTCTCTTTAGCAACCCAGGTCTCAAACTGCCTCATTTCTGTGGCATCAGCACTTCTGGGGGTGTGTTAAACCTTCAGCTCCAACTTCAGAGGCACTGGCAGCAAAACCAGCACACCCATTCTCCCATTGACACCTGGAGCTACTGACTTCCATGCAACAATCAAAGTGCTGCTTATTAAATGTTAATAATCAGCTGTAGTAATTCTGGACTGAAGTTTTGGGCCTGGCTGGATGCCTGCCTGGCTGTATTTGTTATCTGCTCACTGTAACTCCTCAGGGGGGACTTGGGAAGGTCTCCAGAATGCAAATTCTCCATGAAGCCCCCTCAGTTTTCCCTGCCTGTTTTCACATCAAGCCTCCCATCTGCCAGGTGCAATGGGAACTGCACAAAAAGCAGCTCCAGAGTCTCAGGAGTTCCTGTCAATACCCATTTATTCACAGATCACCTGGGTTTGTAGGGAGGCCATTTCCACAGCAGCAAACGAAGGGAAGCTCGTGGGAGAGGGACTGCAAGGAAAAAAACCCAGGGCTCATTTCCATTTTTCCCAATAAATGATGCATGAAAAGCAGGGATTGTGCCCCAGCTCCTGGCTCTGTGCTGCCAGGGAGGGCTCCAGCAGGAGGACAGGGCTAAAAGGCAGCAGAGCCTCTCCAGGATCTCAGGTGCTGAGCAGCAGCTGCTGCTGGGCTGTTTGCTGCAACTGCAGCTTGGAGCTCTGCTCCTGCATTCTCTGCTTTCCAGGAGCTGCACTTTGGGAGAGGGAACATCCTCAGCAGCAGAGCCCTGCTCTGGGCACCTGCACAGCAGGAGCTGCTGCTGCTGCTGAGCTCTGTGAGGTGCCAGGGGTGCCAGGCAGTGACTCCAGCTCTTTCCAGGGGCCAGGGGTGCCAGGCAGTGACTCCAGCTCTTTCCAGGGGCCAGGGGTGCCAGGCAGTGACTCCAGCTCTTTCCAGGGGCCAGGGGTGCCAGGCAGTGACTCCAGCTCTTTCCAGGGGCCAGGGGTGCCAGGCAGTGACTCCAGCTCTTTCCAGGGGCCAGGGGTGCCAGGCAGTGACTCCAGCTCTTTCCAGGGGCCAGGGGTGCCAGGCAGTGACTCCAGCTCTTTCCAGGGGCCAGGGGTGCCAGGCAGTGACTCCAGCTCTTTCCAGGGGCCAGGGGTGCCAGGCAGTGACTCCAGCTCTTTCCAGGGGCCAGGGGTGCCAGGCAGTGACTCCAGCTCTTTCCAGGGGCCAGGGGTGCCAGGCAGTGACTCCAGCTCTTTCCAGGGGCCAGGGGTGCCAGGCAGTGACTCCAGCTCTTTCCAGGGGCCAGGGGTGCCAGGCAGTGACTCCAGCTCTTTCCAGGGGCCAGGGGTGCCAGGCAGTGACTCCAGCTCTTTCCAGGGGCCAGGGGTGCCAGGCAGTGACTCCAGCTCTTTCCAGGGGCCAGGGGTGCCAGGCAGTGACTCCAGCTCTTTCCAGGGGCCAGGGGTGCCAGGCAGTGACTCCAGCTCTTTCCAGGGGCCAGGGGTGCCAGGCAGTGACTCCAGCTCTTTCCAGGGGCCAGGGGTGCCAGGCAGTGACTCCAGCTCTTTCCAGGGGCCAGGGGTGCCAGGCAGTGACTCCAGCTCTTTCCAGGTGCCAGGGGCGCCAGGCAGTGATTCCAGCTCTTTCCATTGGGTTGGAGTAAGAATCCCCCAGGGCCAAATCCACACAGGCCCAGGAGTGCCCAGGAATGTGAGGATTGAATTAGAACCTGCAGAGAAACTGAGACAGATAAATCCACACAGACATGAGGCAGAATCCAAGTTTAGTTTTAAATAGAGACTGCAGTAAGTAGTGAGGAAAAGACCTAAAGCCTAGCTTAAAACTCAGTAGCTTTGCCTTTTGCAAAGATAGATAAACTCTGGATGTAATGAAAATAATGTAACCTTGCTAAAACACCCCTAGGTGGAACAGATAGAATTATAAACATAGAATTTGTGTAAGAATTTGTGTTTGGCTTTGCACATCAATTCTAGCTTAGGACAGGTCTGGCACTATCATAGAAAACTCATGTAGGTACCTGATTGGCCAAAAATAAACCAAAATGCAGTGTTTTGAGAATGCTAACAGAGAGACTCACCAAAAAGCCCACAGATGCCACTGCTGCTGTGGCTGCTGCTGACAGAGGCACTCACAGGCACAGATGTGGCTGCTGCTGCTGCTTGGGACACTGAGACTTTATTTAAATGACTTTTAAATGAGTTTCTGCTCACTGCTCTGACTGTAACAAGCCTGCCTTCCCCAGGCTGAGGCTCACAGCCTGCACTCTGCTGCTGGATTTCCCTTCCTTTGGGTCCTGAATCCCCCTTTCAAACAGGGAACTTGGCTGCTTCACTGCTAAAATGGGAGGTTTCTCCTCCAGTTATAAACATCCAGTCTAAATACTGGAGGTTAGAGGTTGGAGGTCTCTCCTCCAATCTGAATATTCCAACAGCTGAGTGAGGCATCTCCAGGAGCTTCTGGGCACCAGGGGAGCAGGCCAGAGCCACCTCTGGAATATTCTTTTGAAGGAGCACAGTGAACACCCCCAAGAAATCCCCAGTTTGAGGCTCCCCTGTGACTCCTGTCCTTTTCTCCCCTCCTCCTCCTCACCCTCTCACCCTTCTCCCTTTTGCTTTCCAGGGGATTATACCAGGGGTTGACAAAGTGCTAATCTTGCTGAGGATTACACAGAGGGATCTCTATTGATTTCCCTTTTTTCCCCTTTACAGAAATAATAAGAGGCTGCATTGCAGGGGTTTGGGAGCTGCTGGGGATGAGAACGCACTTTCTGCTCACATTCACTTTAAGGGTTTTGCTTGCATAAAGCATTGATTTATT
Organism: Aegithalos caudatus; assembly: GCA_013389925.1. Taxonomy (NCBI): domain Eukaryota; kingdom Metazoa; phylum Chordata; class Aves; order Passeriformes; family Aegithalidae; genus Aegithalos; species Aegithalos caudatus. The sequence continues at coordinate 178,911 of WEIU01022697.1, read as the reverse complement.
AGAGGGCCTACAAATAATATGCTTAGTGGGGAACAGGCTGTATTTATGAAAGTGGAGGTCCTCATTAGTGTATATAACAGCTGAGACAGAATAAAGCAGGCAGAGGATGCTGGTATTATTTTTATTATTATTTTTATGTAGTGTTCTGAGTTTAGGACACGAAGTCAGTCAGACACTGAGCCCTGGCTCTGTCCTCTTGGGCAAGGACTTGATTCCTAGAAATTGGATATCATTCTATGCCAATTTCATTCCTTTTCCATGGAATTTTCAAGAGACCTGGACTAATTCAAAAGGAAAATCTGTCCCTCCACCTCTCCTGGATGGGAGATGTGTCTGGAAGTAAAGAGATTCTCCCACAAGCATTAGGTTCACCCTGGATGGGTGGGAGCTGTGAGCTCCTGACACACAAAATGTGACAGAAGGACAGGAATCAGCCCTGGCTCCAGACAATTTATCTCTCCTGGTGCCTGTGACTCCAGGTGTCGATGCTGGAGGATCCAGGAGGATCCCCCAACCCCTGGAGCCTTTGTGCCCACGTGGCAGCTCCTGGGCAGAGGGCAGAGGGGTCTCAGGGCTCTGGGCTGGGGCTGCTGCCCCCAGGAGCTGCCCCAGGCTGGGGCTGAGCAGTGCTGGGCACTGGGGGGTCAGTCCCTGGGTCACCCAGGGGTCAGGCTGGGGGACAAGGAGCTGTCCCAGCTGTCCCAGTGACCCCAGGGAATCACACACATGGAAAACATCACCAGGAGCACCAAACCCAGCCCATGGTTCACCACTGAACCCCAAGGGCCACATCCACACATCCTTTGAACACTTCCAGGGATGGGGACTCCCCCAAGCCCCTTCCAATGCTTGGCAATGTGAGGTCACGTTCAGGGCTTCTGTAAAACCACAACCAGTAAAAAAAAACCCCATGGAATTCTCTGGTGTGGCTCCCAGGCTGTGAGGGGAGTTCAGATGAGCTCAGGCACTGGAGGCCCCTCGAGGGCTGTGGCTGCAGGGCTGGTGGCTGATGTCCCCAGCCCTGGGGGGACACTGGGAATGTCCCACTGTGCCTGGTGTCCCTGCTGTGCCAGCTGCTCCAGCTGGAGCTCAGAGATTTACAACCCCATAACGATTTTATTCCCCCTCATTGCAATTCAAAGGTTCCCAGCCACATCTCTGGGAGGAAACACCTTGTCATTTGGGAGCTGGGAATGTCCTGGAGCTCCTGGGATGCTCAGTATCCCTGGACAGGCGTTTTCCCAGGAGTTTTGGCACTTTTCCTTCTTTATGGCAGGCTCCAAACCCGAGCATTCAGATGGAATGGAATTCCTGCATCCTGTCTTTTGCTCCAATCATGGATTATTTCTTCAGGATGACCACAGAGGGCTAAGGGTGAAAGCCCACACCACTAATCCCACTTCAGCTCTTATCACCCTCTTTAACTCCCCACTAATTAATTCCCATTAATTCCCTTCCTATCAGCAGCTCCGGAGCCTGAGTCCAACCAGCTGAAAGTCACATTTGCCTCAGTGAATGGCTTTAAAATCCAATTTTAGGTCCCCCCAACCATGTCAGAGGGGTAAATCAGCAGATTTTTGGGAGAGATTTTTGGGAGAGATTTTGCTGGAATTGCTCACCACTGTCGCTTTAAAATCCAGTTTTAGGTCCCCCAACCATGGCAGAGGGGTAAATCAGCAGATTTTTGGGAGAAGTTTGCTGGTTGCTGCTGGAATTGCTGACCACTTTTAAGACTAATCAGTAATTGTGATAGCTACCAACACAGTTATGAGGCTGTCACAACCTTAACTCCAGCAGAAATTGGCATCCAAAGAGATTCTGAAGCAGTTAACTTGGAGTTTGGGGGATATAGAAGGAAATTGTTGTTTTGGGGGCATTATTAGAAGCACTTACCTCTACACTAAATTTAGATACCTCTTTAAACAGAGCTCATTCCCCAAAATTTATAGGTTACTTAAATGAACAGATCCCATTTACCTGAGGCTCTGGAAATCAAACAAAATCAAGGTGCAATCAGCACACAGATTCTGTTTGTCATGCAGATGCAGCAGAGGGATGTAATTTGTCTCTTCATTCCCATGCAGGGGTGTGTGCTGAGTCCCAGAAGTGCAGCAATCAGACACATTCAGCTCCTCAGGCATTCCCACCCCTCCTGTGTCCCTCTGCACTGCCTGGAATCCAAACCTGTGCTGCCTTCCTGTCACCTACCCCCATCCCATTCCATTCTATTCCATTCCATTCCATTCCATTCCATTCCATTCCATTCCATTCCATTCCATTCCATTCCATTCCATTCCATTCCATTCCATCCCATCCCATCCCATCCCATCCCATCCCATCCCAAACCACTCCATGCTCCACGAGAGGGGGTGGGATGTGCTCCCTGCATCCCTGTGCTGCAGGAATTCCCATAGGAATTCTGTGGGACACCCAGGCCAGCCCCTGTGATCCCGAGCTCCGTGCTCCCTGGATCAGCTGGGATGTTCAATCTGAGCCACTGAGATCCTCACAGGGGGCCTGAAGGGAAAATGTCCTTTGGGAAGCCACTCCATTTATTGTCTCATGCATCCTTTACTTAATATCTTGTGACTAATTTCATCCCTCCCCTGAAGAATATTCACACAAATATTGATTTTCCATGAACCCCACGTGGATTTGGATCAGCAGGGTGATGCATGTGGTAACTCAGATTCATTCCCAGGGAAGGCTGGGAATTACTGGTGTGCTTAAACAGGAATTAAAGCTTCCTTTTCCCAGCCCAGGCTGCAGTTTCTCCCATGGCTGGGCTGTGGGATTTGGAGAGCTGATCCAGGCAGGTTTGCTCAGGGTGAGGAACACCCCAAAGGAGGAAGGAAGCTCAACCCTCTCTGTACTTCTTTGTTCAGACTGCTTTAGAGTGGGGAAAATTGAAAAATAAGGGAGTTTATTATGGGATTGATTGGAAAAACTCCTGCTGAAATCTGAGCTGGGCTTGGCAAGGGAGTGGGAACCCCTGGCCTTGCCAGGGTTTTTTTCTTTCATTTCAGATCCTAAAGAATCACTTCTCCACTGATGGAAACAATGATTAATTACCCTGTAAGACAAGAAATATTTTTTTTTACCATCAAGAAATCCCTCCAATTTGAGGGTATTGACTCCTCCAGTGAAAATGGCCTGTAAGGGAGTTTATCCCAGAAATGGCCAGAGGATAAATGATGTGTGTTCATCATCTCTTAACCAAAGCATCTGCTGTGACTCACCCCTGGCCAGCCCTGTCGTTGTTCTTATTATAGGATCTCCTACAAAGGTCACATTTAGCTACTAAAAATAAACCCAGGGCCCAAAAAACCTTGGTTCCTCAGCAAACACAGCAAATGTAGGCTACTCTTGTATTAAAAGTACAGATCCAGGTCACAGAGCTGACCTACTTAGGGGATATTTTAGGGCCTCCCAAAAGACTTCACGTCCTCCAAATGTCAATCTTCAGCTCCACACATCAGGTTAAGTCTTCCTCCTTCAGAGGGGACTCTTATTTAGATGTATTTTATCAAAGATAAACCAGATAAATATTTCTTACATGAAACTGGGAGAAAGCTGAGGTGAACTTGACTGCTGTGGCTGGCAGCAGGAGGATGGTGTGAGTAAAACCTTATTTTGGTCCCAACTGATACAAGTGATGGAGCTGAGTGCCTTTGGCAGGGCTCTGTAATTCCAGCAACAGCAGAGAGCAGAGACCTTGATTTAAAACTGGTGCTTGGAGAGCAGCTCTGAGCTCAGGCAGGGCTTGGACCTCATTTGAACCTCATTTGAACCTCATTTGAACCTCATTTGAACCTCATTTGAACCTCATTTGAACCTCATTTGAACCTCATTTTCGGGTCAGACGAGGCTGTTTGCTCTGTAAATGAGTGTCCTTAGCCTTTGCCTCCCAGGCACGATGATGGTTTGGGGTGCCCCAGGGAGGATGATGATGGTTTGGGGTGCCCCAGGGAGGATGATGATGGTTTGTGGTATCTCCCAGGGAGGATGATGATGGTTTGTGGTATCTCCCAGGGAGGATGATGATGGTTTGAGGTATCTCCCAGGGAGGATGATGATGGTTTGAGGTCCCTCCCAGGGAGGATGATGAAGGTTTGAGGTGCCCCAGGGAGGATGATGATGATTTGAGGTGTCTCCCAGGGAGGATGATGATGGTTTGAGATACCTCACACCCTTGCCAGACTTCCCCACCTCACAGGGGCTACCTGGGGGCTCTTTGGGCTCTCTGGATCATCCTCTGGGATTTTGGGAAACCCTTGATGTACCAGGCACAGGTGAGATCCCTCTCTGCCTGTCCTGATCTGAGCTGGCCAGTACATTCCTGCTCTGCTGGGGGACCACCCTCCCAGATCAGTAAAAAGAAGGATCTTAAAGAAAATAAATGAGAAAATATCCATAAACCTGTGAGAAAGTGAGAGCCTGGAGGTTCAGCTGCAGAGCCATCAGTCTGGGCTCCAGTTCTGCAGGTGTTAGGGATAATGGGAAGTAAGAGATTCCCACTGGAGAGCTGCATTTAACACCATTGACTGGGGGTCAGAGCTGGATTTGATGACCTTGGGTGCATTTTCTGACCCTTGTGACCCTGTGATTGATGATTCCCATGAGCAGAAGTGGCTGGAGCTGTGTCCAACCCCTTCCCTTTGGTGCCAGGCTGAGTGCAGAGCTCCCAGGGAGGGAGGGGAGGCACATCTGGGGACAGATGTGGCCCAGGAACAGCAGAGTGTTGGAGAGCTCGTGCTGCTCACTCTGATCTCTACTCTCAAGCATTAAAAGCAAGGGAAATAAAGAGGTAATGATAGCAACTGTTCCTCTGAGTCATCAAAGGACTTCAGGGAACACACAGAGCAGCCCAGAGAGCTGATTTGAATTGGAACTGGGAATCTCAGTCCTTGTTGTGAATGTCCCAGGAAAATAAAGCCTTGCAGAAGAAATCAGATAATTAACTGATCCTCCAGCATTCCAGCAGAGCAGAGCAGGCTTGGCAGGAGCCCAGTGGTTCCAGGAATCCTGAGGGTCCAACACAGGGACATCTGCAGCTCCTGGGCTGCAAGGATGAGGAGGGAAGGGAGGATTTTTGTGGCAAGGACTCAGATGATCTTTCTCCTCTCAGTAGCCCCCCCCCAGATGTTCCAAATCTGGGGGGACCCCCAAGGAGGCTGGAAGGTTTTATTTATTCCAGGGAATGTGTGTCCCAAGCCCCAGAGCAGTGACTCCCCCAGCTGTGCATTCCCAATCCCTGTTCCAGGATTAATCAGGGGCTGAAGCCTCGTGCAAGGGGGTCCAGGAGCTTGGATTTACCTGGAGATGCTGAGCAGGGAATCCAAGGGGGAATTCCACTGAACAGGGAACCCCACCTGCCCTGCCCTAGGTGTTTTGGTCACCTTCAGTTCCTGGTTACAAAATTGGGAATACAAGTGTAAAAGAGGAAAATAACAAGAAAAACCTGCAATTCTAGAGCCCCCCAGCACCCAGAGCTCCTGTCTCTGTATCAGATCAGGGTTGCAGGAGGCAAGGCCGGCTCTGAAGGCTGAGCCCTGCCCTGCCCAGGCATTTTCATGAGTTTCTGGATGCTGATGAATGTAAATGAAGTCTCAAAGAGGATGGGAAGAGCTGCCTCTCCCCTCCCTGGCTCTCTCTCCATGAGGGAATCTGCCCAGGCTTCAGTGGCTGTGAATTCTCTGTATCCTTAAAGGCCTTTTCATAAATACCTGCTCTATTCTCTCAGTCTCTGTCCCAGCCTTCCCAGGGCATCATTCCCAGGGGTTTGGTGCCTCTGGCCCAAGGAAATGGGAGAGCAGAGCCAGGAACCAGGGAGCAGCCAAGGTCAGCAGAGTGTGGGCAGTCAGGAAGGGCTCCCAAACCTCCTGGGCAATTTGGGGCTTTTTTGTCCATCAGAAAAACAGCCTGGGGTGTTCTGGGTGTTAAACACACCCTGGGGGTGCCCCAGTGCCCCCCAGGAGCTGCAGGGGCTGGGGGACACAGCCCCCAGGTTTTGTTGATTGCAGACACGAACAATAAAACCCCCCTGGAGATTTATCATGAAAGTGAGCAGAAAACACAACCTGGTGGTGCAATTTTCAATCTGCAGCCCAAGTTGTGCTGTGTGCCTGGTTCCCAGTCATGCTTTTAGCAGATATTTATTAATGGCAATTAGCACAAGTTGTTCAAATGTGTCTGCTAGAAGGCAACATCAGCATATCTCACACTGCTGCCTTTCCCTGTGCAGCACCTGAGAACAGCCCTGCTGCTTCTCTAATGAGATCTTTATTATTCTAATAATCATCGTGGATGGCAATAATATTTTACACTTCCAAAGGAAGCTCCTTGTGAAGGGATCCCCACGGGCCTTCCAATCCTCTTCCAATCTTCTTCCAATCCTCCTTGCAAAGGCCAAGGGCTCTGCCCACCAGACCCCAGGCTGGGAGCCCTGGGTGTGAATTAGGAAGTCTGGAGTCCAGGGGTTAAAGCACAAAAGGAAGGCAGCAGTGAGGGATGAAAGCCAAGTGAGTGTCCAGGGGAATTGCAGCCCCAGCAAGGAGCCACTGGACACCTCTTGCTCTGGAGAGACATCTCTGCAAGGTCAAACCCACACTGAGCTGCTGAAACACAAGGGGTGAATAAAACCAGGCAGGGAAATCAAAAATGAACACATTTATAATGGAAATGATGGGTTAGAAACGACCCAGAAAGCCCAGATTTGCAGAAATGGGGTGAGGTCAGGAGAATTTGGAGGCCACGTAGAAGAGGAAGAGGCCAGGTGCTGGTAAGGAGATCTAAGGAACAGAATTGCTGCAGCAATGAAAATGCAAAAGGAATCAGCACAGATGGGGATGAGGTGGAGCAGGGAGGGGCACCTCACTCCTCAAAATAAAGGGGACAGGAAAAGCAAGAGGAGCTGGTAAGGAGTAAAAGTGAGAGGAGAAAGTCCAAGCAAAGCAGGGCAAAGTAGAAGAAAATGAAACAGGGGAGAAGAAAGGAGACTGTTCTCAGGCAGGATACAAAGGAAAAAAGCTGGAAAAAGGAACAGCAGAAAGGCCCCCGTGGTCACAGAGTCTTGGTTAAGAATTTCTTGCCAGGGAAAGGAAGTGCAGTGAAGAAAGGAAAGGACAAATGTGAGCCAGCAGGAGAGTGAGGAGGAGTAAAAACACATCAGAGCACCTAAATGGGTCAGTGTGGAAGGGCTGGGGCAGCAGAGTCTGAACAGCAGCAACAAAAGAGAAAATCATAGAGATGAGAAGGGGCTGAGAGAGTTAAGGGACAGGGAGTGGTGGAGGCTGGCCCTGGGGTGTGCACACCTGTACAGGTGAGGTGGGAACGTGATGGAAAAGGGAGAAAATCGAGGAAATTGTGGCAATGGAATTGTGTCATGGCTGTTCCCAGTCTGGGACAGAATTTGGGAGGGGTTCTGCTGGAGGAATGTTTATAATGAGCTGAAGGTCTGGAGCTGGAAATGGGTGAGTGCCCCAAAATCAGCGTTAGGGGAGGAATTTTGTCATCAGGGGGATTTTAATACCCCAAAAATAAGAGTTTACAGAACAACTCCCAGTTCCCTTGGTGCCTTGGACATGCCATGGGTTTCTCTGCCCAGCAGCCACTCCATAAACCAGGGGCACCACTCCCACTGAGGCCTCACAAAATCCTTGAGGGACACAATGACCTTGGGAGGGATGAGCACAAAAGGCTTCAGATGGAATGAAACACCAGGACAGGGGATGGATAAACCTCCTCAGTTCCCCAAGGAAAGCTCTTACAAACTCAGGGAAGGGTTTAGCAAAGCCTGACAAGCTCAAGGACTTTGGTTCAGCAGCACCATCCCAAATTCCAGGTGTAAAACCATCGGGATTTTCAGGATTTTCAGGGGAGGAGGAACCACAATGGACTGGATTTAGAAAAAGCCTCTTAGGAATAAGCAGAGCCTGGAAGGAGAGAGAGCAGCTTCTTCCTGAGGCTGTGCAGCCAGGAATGTGGGATGGGGTGTGTTCCCTGCACTCCACTCACCCCAAAATCCCCCAAAACACTGACAGAGACCCCAGCCTGAAACCCTTAAATCTCAGCCAGCATTTCCCTGATCCAGGGGAGCTGGGGGAGCCTGGGGGCTCTCACAGGCTCCTGTGCTGACTGACAAGGAGGCAGCTGCCAGGAGGAATCTGTGATGGTTTGGAGATGCTTCCTTTTCCCTCCGTGCAGCCACTAATTTAAATCTCTCTCATCTATCAGTTTTCTCGCTCAGCTGCCAGTTTTTGGAATAAAATAAAAAAAAAAACAAACAAAACCACAAAAACCTTGCAGAATCTTAATTATCACAGGTGCTTCTGCCATTCTCTCAGGTGGGGTTGGAATTGGCCATTGGGTGTTAAAGTTATTGAAGGAGAAGAAGAGAAGGAATGAAAGAGTGGTTGGGTTTGGTTTGGGTTTTTTTTCTTTCCCCCTTGGGAAACCAAGCTGGAGGAGATTGATCAGCAAAGGAGTACAACTTAGAGGTCAAGGAGTGCAGAGATGAAGGGAGAACTGTCAAGTGTCACAGAGAGTTACAGGTTAGAGCAAAGGGAAAAAGCTCTTTGCTTATGTAAATGAAGGGAGGAGGAGAAAAGAGCGAGGCTGCTGCAGAACGAGGGGGAAGTGAAATTGCAGCCACCCTCAGGAGGACTCCAAAATAAAAGCAGGACTTGTCTCCCATTTTTAATGATGTGGATGCTGACCAGGGCAGCAGAAGGACAGAGCAATTCCCCAGGGAATACTGCAGGAGCTGGTGCACAGCCCCAGCCCCAGCCTGGGACCAGCAGCACCTCAGGCCCCAGGGATGCTGGATGTGCCCTTGAGGTGCAGTCAGGATCAATCTGTCCCCGACCCAGGGCTGAAAGGAGCCCAGGACAGACTGAAAATCCTAAACCTGCCCCGTGAGAGAAAAGAAAAATAGAATTTCCACCAGATGCAGAATCCCAGATAACAACTTTTTGTTGTTTTGTATAAAGCCTGGATGAGAGGGGGAGTTCAGGGCACCCAATCATACAGATTTCAAGAGATACTTAAGATGAAATGCTTTAGACACGTCTGTGTTTGTTTCCATGTGAACAATAGGAAGGAGAGAGGGAGGGATGAAGGAGGAAAACAAGCTGTTACTGCAGAGAGCAATCCCACTTCTGTATTTCCAGGGAAAAGAAGCACCTCAGGTCATTCCTGTGGTGGCTGCCACCCCAAATCCAGCACTCCCATCCACCAGGGCAAAAGCAGAGCCTGGCACAAAGCTTGGCAGTGTGGCAAAGGAAAAATCTGATTGTTCTGATGCCTGTTCAGCAGGTTTTCCTTCCTGGAAATCTGTTTGTCTGTCCCTGAAACTGAGAGGCAGAAATGGGGAGGGCAGACTGAGCAAACTCCAAGTGGTTTGGGTTTGGGTTTACCCAGACCCAGAATTGCAGGAATTTAGACCAACATGAAGAATTTTTTCCTACAGAACGTAAGAAAAAGTGAATAAAGTGGTTCTGACACTCCTGATCATGCAATTGATATTCCTGAGCTTTGTGCAGCTCCATGGGACCTCCTCCTTCCAAAAGCTGATGGTGCTGCAGGGAAGGGGTCGTGTCAGAGCCACAGAATTCCCCCCTCCCCACCTTGGATCTGGAGCTGTTTGTGCTCAGCTGGAGTCAGTGCCCTCGTGCTTGTCCATCCTGAACAAAAGTCCAGGAGTTTTGCAGTGTTCACTGCATGGAAATGAAAACCGTAGAGCATCCTGGCTTACAAAACTAATTAACTTGCTGATAAATTTGAAAACATCTACAGGGATCTCATTAAGGGGAAAAAAACCCCATCTCATGAATGGTGGAGTTCACAAAGCTTAACCCCGAGGTGAGAAACAATGAACCAAACAATGAACCACCCCAAATCTCACTGAGGAGCACCCCAGAGCAGCCACGAGCAGTTCCACGCAAGGAAGGAGCTCCTGGGTCACCAGGGCACCTCTGCAGCCACCTTCTGCTCTGATTTGCTTGGGAAGGGAATTTTCTTCCAGTTTGAATTCCTGGAGTGCTCAGGGCTGTCTGGTGCCTGCCCCAAGGGCCAGGTTTGGGCTGGCTTTCCCTACAGTGCCCCCCAGCCAGGAGTTACCAGCAGGATTTGTGCTTTGATTGAGATTTTCTGTAGAAACTCTGAACACTCCTGGCCTTAGGGGCAGCCCTTCAGGAGCTCTGACAACTCCTCCCAGCCTGACTCTTCCCTTTACCACAAGATCTTTTCTGTCTTGGCTTTATTCGGTTCCTCCCTCCCCTTTTAATTCTCCTGTAATCCTGGTTTTCCTGGGCATCCCTAACGAGCTGCTGATGTGTCACCGGATCGAATGCTCTCCCACAGCCCCCAGAGATGCTATCAGGCGTGTTCCCTTTGTCTAAAAACTCCATTACCTTATCAGGGAGAGATATCGGATTAGCCTGCCACAGTCTCCCTTGGAGAAAGCCTCCCTTCATCCCAGCCTATTTCCTTCCCACTTAGAGCCAGGCTTTAATTCCTTCTGCCTGTAAAATCTATGGCAGAGCTTGCATCAAGCTGAGCTCCTCTTTCAGGCTCCAAACCCCCCGTTTGCCCTTGGGTTGGGATTTGTCCCAGCAAGGGAAGGGCTCAGGGGGCTGTGCTCCCTCCTGGGCTCTGGGTTTGGAGTCAGGAGGGGAGACCCACCCTCCTGGAGGGTAAGGAACCGCTCCCAGGGGGATTTTCTGGCAGACTGGGCAGCTGAGAGTGCTGCAAACAGGCTCACAGCCACCTCAGCTGTGGCACCACAGCAGATTTGGGATCCCTGAAGGGACCCTGCCACATCTGGGCTGAGCAGGTCTGGCTGAGTGAGCCTCCCTGTGCCTATTCCTGCTCAAATGAAACCCAGTTTATTGCTTGGGAAGCTGTTTGTCTGAGGAGATCCACTCCAGAGCTGGGGAGGCCAACAATAAATGTCCATTCCCCACGCCTGGGGTTGTCCCCCAGGGCAGGACCTGCATCCCTGGGCTCAGCATCCCCTGAGAGCAGGATCAGGACCCTGAGCACAGGGGCCACATGCAGATATCTCCATCCAGGACATCCCCGAGGCTCTCCTCAGCACCACCAGAAGGAAACAGGCATTTTCAGGGTACAATTCACCAGACAGCTCTGCCAGAAAAGCTCCCCTGCCTGCAAAGGGAGCCCGAGCAGCCCAGCTCCGAGGGAGCTGTCTGCATCAGAGGTGTCAGAAAGCACAGCCTGGGGAGTCAGGGTTCATTTCACCCAAATTCCAAGTGTCACCACGCTGAAGGAGCCTCTTGTTGGATAAAGGTCAGTTCCTTTATCCCTCATTATCCATTATCTTTTCATATCCCTCTACCATCAGCTGTTTGAAAAGCTATTATTGCAGCACTCTCAGTGCTGAAATGGATGAAGTTCTCTTCTCCCCCCATGCTGTGACCTCCCTGACAGCTGAGAATAAAACTAATGACAATAAATTATGGAGGTGTTGCTGGATATTGCCAGAGGAGTGATAAAAAGTGATGGCAGTTAATAGAGCATGTTTAAAAGACACAAGGCAAGTGTTGTCTACCAGGAGACACCCAAATGCACTCGGAATGAGACAGAAGAGGAATCCTGGTGCTCAGGGCACTCGAGGGCTCCCTGTGCCTTTGAGCTGTAACCTGTGTGCTGCTTTGTTGCAGGAGCCCTCTTATCAGAGGGCAGAAATGAGCTGAGACACAGAGTTCTTGTTAAACACGGCATTAAAAGGGTCCTGGTTTATTCCAGGTTTAGTCATCCTAACTCCAGCTATTCCCTGGAGGCAGCAGCTCCTGCTGGAGGATTCCCCTGCAGCCTCTGGGTGCTCCCTGCTGAACTCTGAACTCATCAGCTCTGCCTGCAGCCCCAGGCTGCCCTCACACCAGGGATTCTCCCTCCCCAGGATCTTTTTTATTCATCATTCTCTCCTTCTTGCTCCTCAGGGTTCCCCCTCCATGATGATCCTCCCCAGCTCACCCCCTCTTTTATCTCACTCATCCTTGTTGGGTATTGCTGTCACTCATGCTGTCACTGCTGTATGGGGTAATTAACACAACTGTTAATTACCAGGGGTGAGGTCACCTATATTCTCTTCTCCTGCAGTGCTTTTGCTCCCCTCCTGCACAGCTCCTGCTGCTCCCAGGCTGCAGCCACAAATAAATCCACACCTGGTGCTCAGGTGAGCTCTTGCTCCTGGAACCTGCCTTACACCCAAGATGGGTGATGGTCAGGAGTTTTTCAGACAGATGTGAGTTTGGTCAATTTGAAATCAGGAGTTAATTGTCTAATGACAGTTTCAGGTAATGAAGTCACATTCCCCCAGTTTTCTCCCTCCAATTCACTTCTGTTTATGCTTTTTGTGGCCTGGGGCTGTGCTGTGTAGTTGGTTCTCAGGCTTAGAAGTGGTGTTTTATCTGACCAAAACGTAAAGAGATCTTACAAACACTCCATATGGAGTTCAGAGTTCTACACTAACACAGTGCAGGACCTGAAAAAAACAGAAAAGCTCAAATCCCCAGGCTAAAACCTCACCCTGCCAACCTCTGTGCCAGCAGCAGGTCCTTGTGACCCTGTGCAATCCAGCCCAGAGCACAGGGCTGGGGTCCCCATGCCCAGCTCAGCTCGCTGCTGTCCTGGTGCCTGACAGAGTGCCCTGAACCTCTCCTTGTCCCTGTCACAGCCCTGGGCTCCCAGGACCTGCAGGCACTGCCCCAGGGACAAGGATGCTGTGAGGACACGCCTGGCCTGGCAGCAGCGTGGTGAGAACATCGTGTTTGGCTGCTCCAGACCAACACAGGGGCAGCAGAGGGGCTCCAGCAGCTCCTGGGTGTCTTTGTGCCTTTGCACAGCCAATCCCAGCAGCAGCAGAGGGGATCCAGCAGCTCCTGGGTGTCTTTGTGCCTTTGCACAGCCCATCCCAGCAGCAGCAGAGGGGCTCCAGCAGCTCCTGGGTGTCTTTGTGCCTTTGCACAGCCCATCCCAGCAGCAGCAGAGCCCTGCCAGGGCACAGGCAGAGGGGAGCAGGCTCCTCCTGACAGATTGTGCTCCTGTGTTTGGTTTGTCAGAGCATGTACAGACTCCCTGTCTGCAGAGATGAGATAATCACAGCCTGCTGGGGGATTTCAGGAGCTCTCAGGATGTTCAACAAACATCAAGGACAGCAGATCTGGGATGCTGGAAAATGAGGGCTCACCAGCATATCCTGCTCACTGCTGATCCCACTCCGGGGTGGAGGGCAAAGGGCAGGCCCTGCCTGACCCTTATCAAACTGATAAGGCTTCAGTGGTCCTCCATGCCACTCCTGCAGGTGCTGTCACTCTCTGGGAGTGTGAGGAGCTCAGGTAGCTGTGATCTTTGTCTCTGCCTTTAAGCCAAGCTCCCTCAGTCCCCTTAATCCCTGCCTGACCTGGGTTGCAGAGCACAGCTCAGGTAGCTCCTGTGAGCAGGGCTTGCTCCAGCTCCTTCTCCTCTGTGCTCTAACCACTAATCCCAGATGTCTTAGGCTGGACTTTCTTAAGGAACGACCTCCCTTTAAGCCTACCAAAGATTTGGGAAGCTTTGAGACATTTCTATCAGTATGAGCACTTCTTTTTATGTCCTGCACCCTCCTGCCTGCCTCTGGAAGGACAGCACGGTGGGAGGGCTGGGGGCTCTCAGCACAGGGCTGGTGAGATGCAGGGTAAATCACTGCTGGGAGACATCCTGGGGCAGGGCAGCCCAGAGCAGCACCCTGCAAGGTCCCTAAGTGACTGCAGGGGAGATGCAGCTCCTCTGCAGGGCCCCAGTGCTGCACAGGAGCAGGGGGAGCAGAGGGAAGAGTAAATAAAGCACAGCAGAACTCATCTCCCATTCCAAAGAGCAGCAGCCCAGAGGCTGCTAATTAAACAATATCTCCCATGAAGGCAGGCAATGAGGGTGACATTTACCTCTTGTAGGCTATAAATACCCAGCCATAAGCAAACATTTCTAATCAGTGATTAGGGGTGAGGTTATTTTCCCTGACTGGTAAGTGATTGTTTGTTTACTCAGAGTTAATGGGCAAGATCCAGCTGGAGGTGCTGGCCAGGGGTTTGGAGCTGGTGCCTGCACCAGGGCTGTGGCACCACTCTGAACTGGGTCACCAGGGTGGGGAGGGCATCCCAGAGCCTCCAGGAAAACCTCCTGAGCCCTGAGGGGTTTATTCCAGGGTCAGTGAGGCAAAGAGCAGAGTGGGGATGGTCCAGGCCAGGGTCCTCCTGCTGTCCTGGGCAGACACAGGGCCCTGTCTGTGCCCTGGGGTGGGCAGGGGGCTCCTGCCCACCCTCAGCTGGGGGATTGAGTTTGAGATAAGTACAGAGAGAATGGAGGGGAGAGACCTTGGCCCAGACTGCTTCCAACCCAGCCAGAGGCAGACCCCGTGCCCAGGTGCCCAATCCCTCTTTTGGGCAAAGCCCTCCTTTCCTGCAGGCTTGTGTGCAGAGCTGAGAGCAAAAGCAGAGAGGAATGAGCTTTGTCTCAGGTTCTGGGGAGGGAGGAGGGTTTCTCACAGCTCCAACCCTTCCAACCCAGCAAATCCCCCCCAGCCCAGCCGCGCCCTCAGCAGCCACACAGAGGAAACCCAGAGGGGCAGGGGCGGGCTCCAGGTGCCCAGCAGAGCCCAGAGCCCTGCCAGGGCTGAGGGCAGGGCTGCAGAGCAGAGCTGGAACGCTTTGTGACAGCTCCTGCCTGTCCCTGGGCTGTGACACGCTCCAGCACAGGCAGGGAGCAGGGCTCAGGGAGCTCCAGTGCCCACAGCAGCCCTGCTGACGTGCCTACACTTTATTCAATGTGCTTTTGTGCTTTTTCCTCCTAAAAGTGGACAGCTGGAGGGGCTGAGACCATGCCCTGTGCAGAGAAGTGGCAATAAAATGTCTGGGCTTGTCCCTCCCACAGGGCAGGGCCGGGTGGTGACCCAGCAGAGCAGAGCTGCCCTCAGCACCCCCAGAGCTTTTCTGGCTGCTCTCTGCTCATGGCTCAGCTCCCACCATCTCCTCAGCCTGGCAGGTTGGTGCTGCACAGCCCTGGCAGTGGCTGCTGGATTTTTGGGCTGAGGTTGTGGCTGATCTGTGTTCCCTGCACGGAGCAGGGAAGGGCACATCCCACCAGCTCCTGGCTCCTTTCAGTGCAGGGATGCTGGGGGAAGGTGCTGCTGGCAAAAGGGTCCAGCTCTGGCACCCTGGTGGCACAGGTGGCCACTGGGGAGGGTCAGAGACAAAGCCACTGCTCCCTCTGGGCTGTGGGCACCTGGCAGGGCCCATTCCTGCCCTTTTTCCCTGGCTGCATTCTGTGTGCAGCACGGATTGCCTCTGATCAGGAGATGAGAACTCAGTATCACACCATAGGTCTGAATTCCTGGCAAGGACAATCAACAGGAGGCAGAATTATTGGGAAGAGCTGTTCTCTGACAACCCCTCCCCTGCTCTGGCCCTGCAGAGCTCTGGGAGTGATGTGGTCACTGCCTCCTTGGACCTCTTGAAGTGAACTTCCAAAGAGGAGATCCATCCACCTATCCATCCATCCATCCATCCATCCACCCATTCATCCATCATCCATCCATCCATCCATCCATCCATCCATCCATCCATCCATCCATCCGTCCATCCATCCATCCATCCTCCATCTCCATCCATCCATCCATCCATCTATCCATCCATCCATCATCCATCCATCCATCCATCCATGCATCCATCAGTCCCTGCTTAACTTCCCTAAACCTGATGCCTGAGGTTTCAGCTTCCCTGTTTTCCAGGCTCTGTGGTGCCCAGGGTGCAGCTCTGAGCTCACAGTCAGGGTCACTCAGCTCTGCACACAGCAGGGACACAAAACAAATCCAGCTTGGACATTGGGGACAGCCTGGGACACTGGGAGGGGTCCCTGCCATGGCAGGGGTGGCACTGGGTGGGATTTAAGGTCCCTCTCAACCCAAACCATTCCAGGATTCCCTGATGTGTCCTCAGCTCCTTCAAAGTCTCCGTGCCACCTTCTCCCTTTGCTGGAATTGAAGCACTGCCAGAACAGAGCAGGGAATTCTTATTAAAAGCGAGATTTTGTCACTGTCACACACAGATCTGTCTGTAGAATCGCTGTTTTGAAAGCCACCCCTTAACGTGACTTCGGTTAGACTTGAGCAGGCGTTTAAAGTTAACCATCTGCTTAATTGCTGATAGGATTAGGATTTAAATAGAGCTCTCCCTTCTTCCCTAACACGGAGCCACTTTCTTTGTGCCTTAATAAAGCACTTTTGGCCGTGGCTCATTTTAAGGGCTTGATTAGTGCTGGTGACTTCTTTATCTGCCTCAAGATAAGACTCTGATCAGTGTTAGATCGCATCTGGATCTTAATTGTCCCGAAAGCCCTGGCCCAAAGCCACGTTTCGCACTTGACAGGCATGCAAACGAGCCTCCATCCAGGGAAAACAAAACGCCAGGAACCAGCACAAGGGTGGAATTCATTTCAAAGCCGTCACAACAGACACGTCCCCGTGCTCCTGGCCCCTCGCAGCCACTCGTTGCTGTGTCACAGAAAGAGAAAATCTCTGCTCCTCTGCCCAGACCCCTCCAGGCTGGCCGTGCCTTGGTGACAGATGAGGAGAAAGTGAATTTCTGTGGCTTTAGAGTGATTTAAAACCAGTTAAGGAGCTCAGTCTGTTTATCTGCGTTGCCTGTTGCTGATAGCAGGGCACATTTATCACTGCTGGGGCTGGGGGAGCCCTGCTGGGCTCCGGGTCCCCCCTGCTCTGCAGCCTCTGCATCCTCCCCTGGGCACCTGGGGACAGCACAGGGACTGACCCAAAGCCACTGGGTCCCATGGGAGAATAAATGAGATTATTCTGCCTGTGACTCTGCCAGGAGGGCAGCAGGCAGGGGGTTTAGCTCTGATTCCTGTTTTCCTTCAGTCCAGAGAGTGGCCAGGGACAGCCAGGCCCTGGTGTTTCCTCAGGGAAAGCAGTGCCAGGCTTGGATTTCTGCTCTCCCAGTGGATTTGAGGTCCAGCACTCCTGGAGAGCCCTTCTCACAGGGATTTCATCCTCAACTTTGTCTCTTTATCCTTAGTGGAAGAGGGGGGAAAAAGAAACAGAGCAGGACTTTGTGTTCCCTTCTCCTCTGTGCCAGTGCCACGGGGTTCAAAGGCACCAAAGGTATTTACAGAATTATCTCAGCCCTGGGAACGTGCAGGAGCTGGCTGCCTTCCACCAGGGATTCATCTCACTCCTCCTGCTGGAGACAGCCAGGCTGTTTGTCCCTTCTGGAGGCTGCTCCATCTCCAGCGATGCCCTTTAATCAAAGGACACCTTTTGTTCTCTCCTGGCCCTGTGTTCTCCCGGTGAGTGGCACGTTCTGGATGTGATTCCAAAGGCTGCCCTCCAGGCCTGCTCCCCCAGCTGCTGCTGGCTGATGTTGGTCACGGATTCCTGAGGAAAGCAGCCCAGATTTGTCCAGCTGGTGTTTCCAAGGCTGTGGAGCTCTCACAGAGGGGATCCCAGGCTCTCCCTCTCAGCACCGGCCAGGTTTGTGCCCTGGGCTCTGCAGGATTTCCTCTCCCAGACAAAGTTCTGGTTCCTTTTCTTCATCTGCATTTCTCCTGGTCCTTTCTCCACTTTTTTTTTCTCCTGATTTATTGTGGTACATGTGAGCAAGGGCAGCAAGGGTGAAAACAAGGAAAATCAGAGCAAATAAAGCAGGGAATGCTGCAGAGGGATGCTGAGCTCCTGCTCCAGGTGAGTTCAGACATTCCCACCTGGCTGAGGGCACCGTGGCTGCTGCTCTCTGGAGCAGAGGCATTGCTGGGAAGGAAATGTCTTTTTCCAGAGCCTCCCATTCTGGGAAGAGCAGGACAAGCTGCTTTTAGACACACCTCACACTCACTGTCCACGAGGAGGAGAAAACATTCCCTTCTCCAAGCCAGCAGCCTGTCCAAGGATGCTCCAGGAGGCATCAGCTCCCTTGGAGAGAGAGATTTGGAGCTCTCTGTGACCTTTACCTCCACCAGGGTGCTGCTGGTTTTAAAATATCACTTTAAAATATCATATATATATATATA
>WEIU01022697.1:138157-160656 GCA_013389925.1 Aegithalos caudatus | reverse complement strand
TATATTAACTATTATATTATATAAAATAATATATATATTATATTATCTCCCCCCCAGGTAAACCAGCAGCTGTTCCAGCTGCCTTTCCTGCCCCCCAGAATGGGCATGATTAATTAGCAGCTAATTTGTGCTTACAAAATCCTATTAAAAATCCCCTGTGTGTTATGAAAAATCTTGGTTGGATTTTTTTTTTTTTCCCCGAGTTTTCCAAGGCTGTTCCTCAAAAGGAATAAAAGCCTGGCAGGTGTGAGCACACCTGTTCTGGGCTGGCAGCCCCCACCCTGCCTGCCACGGGAACTGTTGGTGAGGAGGAAAAGCCAACGTGGAAAATAACAATTCCAGAACCAGCTCGGGATTTGGACGGCGTGGGATACCAAAGAACAGGGCCACTCACCGCTTAATGAGGATTAAAATAACTCCTGAATAGCTGCCTTATTCCCTGAGCATCCTGTTCAATGAATGAGTCACAGGATTACTGCTGAAAAATCGGCTGGAAGGGTGGAACAAAGCCGTGACACGATGGGTACCAAAGGGAGGGTGGGGACAACCTCTCCTTGGGCATCTCCATCCCTCCACCGGCAGCTCCACTCCTGGTTTTGTCTCTTTGTCCCTTGCACAGCCCAGTTTGGGGCTCAGGGGATGCCAGGCAGGTACAAACCCTGCGTGCAGGATGCTCACAGCACAGGAGCACAAAGGGGTGAGCTGGGGGCTGGAAATGCAGCTGGGATTAAAGGATCTGTTAGATTAGGGTAAATATTCCTGTGCTCCTCACCCCTGAGCCCAGCCTGGCAGAGCTGGCTCAGGAGGGGCGTTGGGATTTGTTCCCCCCATTCCTGGGCTGTTCTTTGCCTCCCCCACTGCCCAAAATCCATGGAAAAGGCTCGGGGTCTGCTCCCCTTCCCAGCTGTGCTTGACCACGGAGCAGCCAAAGGACATCTGCTCGAGGCTTCCCCTCTGGAATACAAACTGGGACAGAAAATGCTGCAGGGGCTGGACACACCTCACACCCACTGTCCACGAGGAGGAGAAAACATTCCTTCTCCAAGCCAGCAGCCTGTCCAAGGATGCTCCAGGAGGCATCAGCTCCCTTGGAGAGAGAGATTTGGAGCTCTCTGTGACCTTTACCTCCACCAGGGTGCTGCTGGTTTTAAAAATATCCCTTTAAAAATATCACCACAGGGTGATGGGAGAGGAGCTTTGTGCTGGGAGTATTTCCCTTCTCCTCAGCAGCTTTTGGGCTGATTTCCTCCCTGCCTTGGGGCTCTGCATCCCCCTCAGCTCCTCAAGCCCGGAGTGCTGGGGAAGCTCAGCCCTGGCAAGGAATTTTCCCTTCATCCAGGGGGTTTCTTGTCATCAGCACAGAACTGCTGGCTCCGTCCTGCCCTGGAATCTCTGCAGTGCTGCTGACAAGACCAGCGGGGCAGAAGGCAAAGAATTGTTTTTCATGGAATGTTTTAGGCTGGGAAAGGTTTCTGAGTGTCCAATCACTAACTGATGGCTACATCCACCCATCTTTTAAATCCCTTCAGCAACGAGGATCCCACCCCAGCCCCGGGTCCCTTCCCAGGCTGATGATTCCTCTTTTAGGCCATTTCTTTTCTCCTGTTAACGACAGATTTCAGAGCAGTTCCCAGCATTTTAATAAATTCTCTGCAAGGAATGCAAAGTATAGCATGACTGTCAGAATGATCATATATCTGTATTACAGTTACAGATATATCTGTAATACTGTTGGCATATATTAAAAATATCCTTGCTTTGCAGTTTTCATAAGGAATTTTATTAGGAAAGACAGGCTGGAAAAGACGGCATTTACTTTTCATATTGTGACACTTGATTTTTTTTTTTTTTCCATTATAGAACACAATAAATCAAGTTTTTATTAGTGATATTCCCATATGAAATCACTGAGACTGAAAAAAAAAAAAAATGGGCTCTGGAGAAGACTAAAACCAAGCACCAAAAGAAAGGTTAAATTTGAGGGGAAAAAGAGGATTTCTTGGGTAGGAAGTGCAGTGGGAGCTCTTTGGGGGCTCTTTAGAGAGTTCTTTAACAAAACCCGGGGTTCTGTGCCGGTAATTCGGGCGGTGATTGAGGTTTAACCCCAGCAGGGAGCTCAGCCCCACGCAGCCAGGAGGATCCAGGGGAGAACTGCCAGGATAAAGGCCAGAACACTTGTAGAGAGAGGCAGTAAAATAAAAGAAATAAAAGAACAAATTGCAAATGAAAAGGAACGCGTCTCCTGAGCACGCATCTTCTCCCTTTTTTTATTGCAAAGGAACAGCGCTTTTCCCTTTTTTTCCCAGTGCAACATCTCAGTCTTTCTGCTGGTTATTTTATCTGCTGGCTCCTCCAGCTGCGCTCAGAATTTCCCCATTGTGGCCTGGCAATTCCGAGCCCTGTGGCTCCTTTCTTCCCCCGATGGAGTTTCCCGGTAAATAGCTTTGAACTCAGATCCTTGTCTCAACAATAGATCAGCTTCTGCCTAACCGGCACTTCACAATTAACAGCATTATCTCCTTAAACCTGAAGAGGTGTAGGAAGGCTCAGCCATCATTTTGAAGTGTTTTATTGCTTAGAAATTGTTTACAAAGGGCTACAGGAGCGGTAAATGAAGGCCAGTGCTGCATTCAGATGCTTGATTAGCTCAGCTACATCGAAATGCCGATAATTGGGGTTCGGATGGGGCTGGGTGGCATCGCTGGAACAGCGGGATGAAAACACATGGGAGGGAATAAAAAGGGGAAAAGGGAAAAGGGAAAGGGGAAAAGGGAAAGGGGAAAAGGGAAAAGGGAAAAGGGAAAAGGGAAAAGGGAAAGGGGAAAAGGGAAAGGGGAAAAGGGAAAAGGGAAAAGGGAAAAGGGAAAAGGGAAAGGGGAAAAGGGAAAGGGGANAGAGGAGAGGAGAGGAGAGGAGAGGAGAGGAGAGGAGAGGGTTTGGGGTGAAATGCAAAGTTGTTTGGAATCAGAAGACGATGGTTCCTATTCAGGTGCAATTGTCCCTTGTGAAGATGTGAGGAGTGCCTGGATCCTGGATGGAGCAGCAAGCAGGTCAAGATGCCCAGTCCAGCCTCACCTGAATAAATAAACCCTGATTTTCATCCTGGTTTAACCCAGACACTCCCCATAGTGAGGGAGAGAGATAAACAAGCAGCCAACACTCAGAAACAAATCATGGCAACTTAACCTTATTCTTATTTTTATTTTTTCCCTCTCCTTTATGTCCAGGGAGGAATAACTCATATCAAGGATCATGACCTTAGCAAGGTTTCCAGCAGTTTCTAGCAAAGCAACGTGAGATTAATTGGAGAAGCAGCTGTTAATGAACCTGTCTGGGGTGGAGGCCACCAGGGCTGAGTGCCCACGCAGGGACCAAGTACCAGGGGGAGGATGGCCCGACGTGGTTCTGGATTGGGTTCCTTTGTTCCCGGTGGAAAAGGAATTTGCTTATTAAATTTGCAGGTGATATGAAGCTTGGATGACCGTAAGTCTATTAGAGAACAGGATTAGAATTTAAAATGCTCTTGACAAATTGGATAAATAGCCTGAAAATAAATTGATTAAATGGAGAAAAATGAGATGCCTCGGGCTGAAGCAGGAATGCTAAAAAGCCTTTTCTGTCTTGGAGAACAATTGGAGAGTTCCTTGGAAAAGCAACAAGGGACCATAAAGGATCAGAGACTTTACAGAACCAGGAAAAGGGAAAAACCAAATGTTTGTGTGAACAAGAGAAGCTGACCTGGCTGGGGCTCCCTCAGAAACTCATCCCAGACTGGAGGAGGATCCGGGTCAGTGGGGGCACAGGGGGAAGGACAGGGACCCAGGGCAAAGCAGGTTTTGTAGGGAAACAGGGAAGGGTGAAGGAGACACAGGAACTGTGCTCCTGGAGAGATGTGGCAGAAATCACAGGGATTAAGGGGGATTCTCTCCACATCCCTGGAAGACAGGAAAGAAGGAATTGGTCTGAAATACAGAAAGAAAGACTCAGTGCCACAGATCTTCTGGGGAAAGGAGATATCCATGAAAGGTTTGGGAAAAGCAGAGCAGCCACTGGAGTAACCCCCTGCACCAGCAGAGCAGGACATGAGAGATCCCAGAGATCTCCAGAGATCCCCAGTAATCCCCCAGAGATCCCCAGGGATCTCCAGAGATCCCCAGGGATCCCCCAGAGATCCCCAGAGATCCCCAGGGATCCCCCAGAGATCCCCAGGGATCTCTCAGCCTGCACTGCTGCAGCTCCATCCATGCTGGACAAGGAGCCCATTCCTATTGAGAAGTAAAGGTTGTGGATTTACCAGGAGTCCCTTACTGATGATTCCATCACAGGGAGAAGGAGACAGAGCTGTTTTCCATCCCAAAGGGTTGGGGTGGTTTTCTGCAACTGGGTGACAAAGGTCCACATTGCAGACCTTGGGAGGTCATTATTGGGTCAGAAATGTAAATAATATAGGGTGATTATTATTATTATTATTATTGGGTGATTAGCACTTAAATAACCTTGGAAAGAGTTACAGGTGCTCCATTTTCCCTTGGATTTCTAGCTTGTTAGTAAGCTCACGAGTCTGTACATAGATAAATAATAAACATCTAAGTCTGAACTCGAAAGCTGTGTTTCCTGTGTCTCAATCCTGACCTCAGCAGAGCAAAACAAAGCTGCAGGGTAAGAGGATGCAGAGCTCCTGAGCAGCTTTGGACACCCCTGGCTCCTCTCTGGGCTCCCCCAGGGCGTGGTGGTCGTGGCTGTGCTGCCAGGGGGGCCTGGGGAGGTTGGGGCTCACTCCTGGAAAGCTCCAAAGCTCCAAAGGCCAGTGCTGGATGGGGCTGGAGCAGTGGAATGGGGGCCCCAGGACCCCCCCACCCATGGGTGCTCCTGTCTGGACGTGTTTCTCACCTTTGCAGAGAACCCTCATCTGCAGGCTCAGCAGAAGGGGAGCAGATTCCCATTATCATGTTCTCCTTGCATCTGGAATTTTAAGTGAACTGCATAACAGAATCTTCTGCTTTCTTAAGCATTTCCTTCTCCTTTCTTTAATCATGCTGAGATTTCCTGTGATACTGTGAGCTGTAATTATCATCTGCAGATCAGTGGCAATGCTAAGCTGGTTCTTAAAGGGATTTTTTTTTTTTTCTTTTCTGTGAATTTCAGATGACCAAGAACAAAATTATAATCACCTGATACTAAACAGTGCCACCCAGACACCTACACATGGTAAGAGAAAGCAAAGAGCAAAATTACACACGTTGTAACTTTCCTCTGCCAGCCAGTAACATTTACTGGCACCAAAGTGTGTTTAATGCTAATGGAAATATTACTGGAATATTCCTCTGGCAAGGCTGCATGGCTGGTGGTTCCCATTGACATTAAACACAGGACCATATTTTCAATAGTGTGCACAAAGAAATATGGCCCAGTCTGTTCTACCCGTGCTGATCAGCCTCGTGTCCAATTCCCAGATCCTCCTTTGTTGCCCACTTGGTTTCCTCCACCTTGGAGATGTTTCTTTGCCTCCTCCATGGCCAGAATCTCTCTCTGTGCTCAGCCCTGTCCCCCAGCCCTGCTGGTCCCTCCTGAGGCTCTCCCAGAGCAGCCTGGGCTGTGTCCCCCTCCCTGGGACCGTCCCAACCTGGCAGCTCCTGGCTCCATCCAGCCCCAGGGCAGTCCCTGCCACCCAAATCCCTGCTCCCCAATCTCTCTGTGCCACCAGAACAATTTCTGGTCCATCCCTCTGCTTCCTTCCCTCTTCTGCTGTGCCTTGTCCTGGTCCTGTCCTGTCCCTCCCTGTGCCTTTGGAATGTGATCCATTCCTGCTGCTGGAAGCAGCAAAGCTCATCTCAGTCACTTCTGGCAGTGCTGAATCTCTGTGTTTGTTACTCTTTTTTTTGTCCTGGAGTTTGTTTTGAGTTCTGAATCCTGATTGTTCTGGAGCTGATTTATTGCAAGTTGTGTTCAGGCATAGAAATCTCCCTGCTGCTGAGGAGGGTGGGAGAACAATTCCCCTTGGAAAGATCCCCTAAAACCTCGGGGGTTTCTCCTTCCCAGAGGAGGCAGGCATCTCTTCAGCCTGCAGAAAGCTTCCATGGTAGGACTGTGCTATTAGGGCTTCATTTTCTGATTTCCAAACTCTCCAGGAGGAAGAGCCAGCCTTAAACTCATCAGTGCCACAGCAGCATTTATTGAGCCTGAACTGGCAGCCTCCAGTGCTCCACACTACTCATTCTGTTCACTTCTTTCCTTCCTAAAGGGGAAAAAAAGAGAAGAAAATGGAGAAATAGGAGGGAAATTTTGTTGTCTTCTCTTTGCTCTTGGTACCTGTTCTTAAAATCCAGCCCCTGCTGGGTTCTGAGCTGCCCTTACCCTGCCCAGGAGCTCGAATGCAGCTCCAGCATCAGGACCTGCACCCAGGAACTCCAGGGAATGTGCTAGAACAATTCAACTTCCCTCTGCTCCTAACAGATGCTTTGCTTTTCTATGCACTTAAGAGACAAAAAACCCAAAGGCAGATCCACTCATGGCCTTGGATCCCTTGTGCTCCCTGTGTTTTAAGGATTTGGTTGTTCCTGGATGAGCTGAGCACAGAGAAGTGTGAGACTCAGGGGTGCATCTGAAGTTCCCAGGTGGTCACAGGGATTTGTTCCCTGCACTGTTCCCTGTGCTGATGCTGCTGAGCTTGGGGAGATGAAACCAGGGCTGGAACTGGATCAGCTTCAAGGTCCCTTCCAATCCAACCCAGCCCACCCTGGGATGCTGCAGCTCCAGGATTCTCCCAACCCTGCAATCCCAGGGTTTCAGTTCTGCTGTGGTTGAGGGCTCTGAATCAATCACAGTGACTCTGAGCATCCCACATCTTCCAGAAATCCCTGGGGGATTTTTCCTGCTGCTGGACTGTTCCTGCCCCAATTTCCCTCCCAGGACTCTGAATGTCCCATTCCAGAGGTACCCACAGCCCTTTGGAAAGCTCAGCTGAAATTCTGCTCTCCAATCCCATGGAAATCTGAATTTTCATGTGGATTTCCTCAGCTCTAGACTTTATTTCTACCTCAGCTGCAGATTTGAGCTGCAAATGAAGAACTCTACAGCAGTTTTAGGAAATGTAGTGATTTGTATGTAAAATGTGAGTGGGAGGGAGCAAGTATTAGGCTCTAAGCACAACCAAGTTTTACATATGAAATGCAGCTAAATCTTTTGATACATTAATTTATCTTGCTTAGATATTCAGCCTTCACACAAAATAAGCACATAAAATGATTTCCCCCATAAAAAACATTAAAATATGAAGGGAAAAAACCGAGCTGGGGGCACAAAAGAGAACTGAGCATCAGCTAGAACAGAAATACACATTGACTGCCTGGGCTCAGTTTCTGTGCAGCTTATTGCTTCATTTTTTTCCTGCTACTGAAACTGAAGTTTCATCTCATTATATTTAGTGCATATATAATTATCCTAACCTAAAGAGCACCTAATAAACATTTTTTTTTCACATCTTTATAAATACCAAGCACATTTCCAAATAATACGGTTTGAAGGAAGTTCATATCACGACTTTTATGTCAGTTAATTGCATCTGACAATCATCTCAAAAACTACCTGGTAAACCACCATGAGCAGCCAATTACTTCAAGGTTTTAATTTGGCCAAATGTTTTTCCATGGATGATGCCTGGGATTGCTCTGATGGAGGCAAATTTCATTTTATAGCTGTACTTGTGTGAGCTTTTATCAGTTTTCTCTGTATGTACTCATGTAGGAGTGTGGTTCTTTCTTCTTTCTTTCTTTCTTTCTTTCTTTCTTTCTTTCTTTCTTTCTTTCTTTCTTTCTTTCTTTCTTTCTTTCTTTCTTTCTTTCTTTCTTTCTTTCTTTCTTTCTTTCTTTCTTTCTTTCTTTCTTTCTTTCTTTCTTTCTTTCTTTCTTTCTTTCTTTCTTTCTTTCTTTCTTTCTTTCTTTCTTTCTTTCTTTCTTTCTTTCTTTCTTTCTTTCTTTCTTTCTTTCTTTCTTTCTTTCTTTCTTTCTTTCTTTCTTTCTTTCTTTCTTTCTTTCTTTCTTTCTTTCTTTCTTTCTTTCTTTCTTTCTTTCTTTCTTTCTTTCTTTCTTTCTTTCTTTCTTTCTTTCTTTCTTTCTTTCTTTCTTTCTTTCTTTCTTTCTTTCTTTCTTTCTTTCTTTCTTTCTTTCTTTCTTTCTTTCTTTCTTTCTTTCTTTCTTTCTTTCTTTCTTTCTTTCTTTCTTTCTTTCTTTCTTTCTTTCTTTCTTTCTTTCTTTCTTTCTTTCTTTCTTTCTTTCTTTCTTTCTTTCTTTCTTTCTTTCTTTCTTTCTTTCTTTCTTTCTTTCTTTCTTTCTTTCTTTCTTTCTTTCTTTCTTTCTTTCTTTCTTTCTTTCTTTCTTTCTTTCTTTCTTTCTTTCTTTCTTTCTTTCTTTCTTTCTTTCTTTCTTTCTTTCTTTCTTTCTTTCTTTCTTTCTTTCTTTCTTTCTTTCTTTCTTTCTTTCTTTCTTTCTTTCTTTCTTTCTTCCTTCCTTCCTTCCTTCCTTCCTTCCCTCCTTCCTTCCTTCCTTCCCTCCTTCCTTCCCTCCTTCCTTCCTTTTCCCCTCTTTTTCCCCTCTTCTCTCCTTTCTTTCTTTTCCATCCTTCTTTTCCTCCTTCTTTCTCTTTTCTTCATCTCAAAAATCCAGGGCATCTTCCTTCCCACACACTAATAGGGCTTTGGGGGATATATTGCTGAAAAAATCCTTGCATCAATTTTCTAACATCAGACCAGAAGCTTCAATTTGGGGCAATCCCAGAAGATATGAAAATGATTCCCAATTCTGTCACATCTCCTCCAGCAATTTGTTGAGAGTTTTGTGTCTATTGTGTTTAAGACACTATTTACAAAATCATAACAATTAAGGACTGTTTAAATTAGCTTTATCCCCAGCAGAAATACATGAAATTGAGAGGGAAAATAAGAAGCTGATCAGATGTGCAGCACATCACCCACAGAGCAGAGAGAGCCTTGATGTCCTGACCTTGAGCAGGGCATGGCAGTGGGAGGGAGGATCCAGGCTGGAGCTCAGTTCCACTGGGGTGGAGTTGAGTGATACTTATGATCCAAACCAAACCATTCCATGCCTTTGTGTCTTTCCCTTTGGAATCAGGTCCCTCTCCCTGTCCTGAGGAGCTCTGGGCACGAGGCCCTTGCAGAACTGAAGGAAAATCCCAGTTTGCAATGGTCCCAAACCCAGCAAGAACGAGCCCCAGCCCCTCTCTCACAGCCCTGGGTGCCAGAGCCAGTGTTTCAATCTCCAGAATGAGCAGATCCTTTGCTCTGACTGCTCCAGGCAGTTTTAATTCCTGCAGCTCTCATTTTAACTGGGAGCTCCTCCCAGCCACTTGTGGGGTGCAGTGTTCAGTGAAGCACTCTGGGCTCAGGGGCCTTCCCGTGCTGACCCCCCTGGGTGACAGCACTCAGGGGTGTCACTGTCACATCCAGGGGCGTCACTGTCACATCCAGGGGCATCACCCTGAGCTGCATCCCTCCCCTCTGCCCCCTTCCTTCAGGCTGCTCTCAGTTCTCAGCCAGGAGCCCAATCCCAGAGCCATCCTGACAGACACAGGCTGGTTAACAGTGGCTGAATTAAAAATCCTCCATCTCCAGCTGGTATAAACGAGGGCAGCTACTCACTGGAGAGCTCTGATTTACACCACAGAGGATCTGACCTGGAAATGTAGAAACCTCCTGGAGATCAGTCATGAGAAATGCAAAGCACTATTAATAACAGTGTTTGTAACACGAGAAAGCACAAGTGTGAAAACACAAGCACTGAAGCCATCCCTTCTACATCCAGCCTGCAAACATCAGCTTGTTTGCCTGCCCAGCCTTCAGCATGGTCTGGGAGCTGTGAGCCCTGGCACAGGAGGCTCCAGGATGTCAGCAGTGCCCCCAGATTTTGCTGGGGAGCTGTGAGCCCTGGCACAGGAGGCTCCAGGACATCAGCAGTGCCCCCAGATTTTGCTGGGGAGCTGTGAGCCCTGGCACAGGAGGCTCCAGGACATCAGCAGTGCCCCCAGATTTTGCTGGGGAGCTGGCCCTTGGCAGGAGCTGTGTCAGAAGCCCGGGCTGTGCGTGTGAGCCTTCGAAGGCTGAGCAGAAGGCAGAGCTGGGGGAGCTCTGACAGAGGGCTGGAGCTGTGCTCAGCTGAAGCTGAGCAGCAGAAGGCTGGGTTGTAGCAGCTTCTCCTAGGTGACATTGTTTGCTTTCTCTGGGTGAATGTTTTAAAAGGCATCTGTTGAAATGTCTTGCAGAATTCGCACAACATATGTGCAGACTCAAATGCAAATCTGCAGCACATCCCTTTTGCCACTTGAGCTTTGTTTAAAACTTTGCCATCAATTCACTTTCTTTTCTTTTTTTCTTTCTTTTTTTCTTTTTTTTTTTTTTTGGTTGGTTGTTTGGTGTTTTGTTTGTTTTGGGGATCATCTGTTCCCGTCCTTGAACATGAAAGGTTTCGTGCCTCATGTAAACACACTTTGAAAGTGTCTTCCAACAAGAGGGGAGAGCAAGATGTGACAAGAAGACTTCAGGTCTGCACAGCTTCTTCATCTTCATCTGCACAGCTCTGGAGATCCTGAAACTCCTCTGAGCCCTGAGCCTGCAGAGAGGCTAGAGCATGAGCCCAGCAGAGCAGTGAATTTGTGTGCCCACCTTCACTGCAGTCCCCAGGCACAGCACTGGGGCCATGCCAGCCCCAGGACATTTTCCTGTTTGGATCAGAGATGCCTTGGAGTGGTTACCCAGAACAGAGGCTGGGCAGAGTTGGAGAATAAAGTGGGGAGTTATTAAAAACCTTCAATAGATGCACCTTGGGCAGTCAGAAACTTCCCAGAGGCTGCACCCAAAATGGTCATGAGTTTTTCAGACTGATTTAAGCTTGGTCTATTTGCATATCAGGGGTTAATTCTCCAATTACAGCTTCAGCTAATGAAGTCATTTACCTTTTCCTTTGCTCCCCCCAATTCACTTTTGCCTATAGTTTTCAGGGCCTGAGGCTGTGGTGTGTCCTTGGATCTCAGGCTCTCAAAATTGTTTTGTCTGTTCAAAATGTGAAGGGTTAACTACACTTCATATGGAGTGTAGAGCTGTGCACCAATGCACTAAAGGATCTGAAACATATAACAGCTAAAATCTTAAGGCATCACCAGGATGTAGGAGGGGCAGGAACAGCCCCTTCCCCAATCTGTGCAAGGGTGTGAGCACTCCCAGAGCCTGGCCCAGGGATGCTCTGGCTCCCATAAAACACAGCAGGGCTGGTCTGGCAGTTCTGGCTCACGAAGCAGAAGCCCCCACTTGCTTGGTAGGGCTCCAGAGGAGAGATTGGAGCTGCACAGAGTTCCCTGCTCCATTTCTGAGCCCCCTGTGCCAGCGTGGTGCAGCCTGGTGAGTTCTGGGCTGGGTTGTGCCCAGTGGCAGGGCTGGAGCATCCCTGAGCAGGGCACTGTGCAACCACTGCTGCCTGGAGGGTGAGGAAATGCTGCAGGGCTGAGTTCCTGCTGAGTTCATCAGAGACATTGGCAGAATTTTAAAGCCTTGCATCCACTGTACTGAGGTGGGGCTGTTCCCAGGCTCAGCAAAGGGAATTTAGAACCCAAGGGAAATGCCTGGGTGATGTTCCTGTGGCTGCTGGGTGCCCTCTGTGCTTGGTGAGCTTCATCTCCTGCCTGCTCCTCTGCCAATTCTGTGCCAGGGTGGATGGTGTGTCAGAAAATGGCACAAAATGGCTCAGAGAGGCAGGATGGTGCTGAGGGAAATGGGGACTAACCCTGGCTTTCAAAGGTGATCCCAGTATCCACGGGACAGAGGTGATTTTCCAGTGCTCATCTCCAGCTGCCCAGAGGGTGCAGCTGGACTGGGATGAGTGGGAATGCTGGGGAACACAGTGTACAACATCAGCTGCCCTGCAAGGAACAGGAGACCTTTCTGTTTGCATCCTGATCATTGTTATGAGCTGCAGCTTCCACAGGAGCCCACAAACACCACAAACAAAGGAGGAGAGAGGCCAGAGACAAGCATGACTCAAATATATTGCAGGAGTGAAAAACTGCTGAGAAACTCGTGCTGAACTGGCCTCAGAATATAAATTGCACCAGACATTTCTTCTTCCTGGAACGCCTCAGCTCTCTGATCTCCCCCTCAAACCACATTATGCAAAAGACATCTGAAATTAGCTTTGGTCATTTCAGTTTATCAGTTCTGCTGAGCGATGGGCAGTGGATCTCAAGGTGACTCCTGGTTTGCCAGACTCATTCTGGTACATCCTTGCCTGCCTGGATGGGGCAGGCAGTGAGGAGGGGAGCAGATCCTGCACAGCCCCTGGGATGCAGGCGTGGCACTCCCGATTTCACACCCCTCCTGCAAGCAGTCAATTAATGCTCCTGCTCTGGCAGCCAGCACGAGCTGCTGGGCTCGCTGCAGCATGGCCAAACCCCCGTGAAAATGGAGATTAGCTACAGGTTCTGGCTGAGGAATCTGCAAAGAGATGTCACCCCAGGGTCCTTGCCACACAAGCAGCAGTAGGAGTGGGGACGTGGTTTCAATGCTGGTACAGTCTGTGTTTACTGGATGGCATCGAATCAATTGTTCCCAGCCCCCGATGGATCCCGTGAGCTCCCTGCTCCTGCAGCCAGTGTTAGACATGGATGGAGCCCTCAGCAAGGAAATGCTGCTCTCTGAGAGGGGACGCTGCAGCTCCCTGGGGGCTGTGCCTTGGGGATTCCCACCAAGCCGGGTGTTTTTAGCTCCACGAGGGTCCAACCCACCCTGAGGGTGTGCAGCACCTCACAGAAATGCCTGAAAATAATTTGTGAGACGGCGTGATTGAGTGTGTCTTGAAAAAGCAAAAAGGTTTAAATAAAGGAGAAAGCAATACAAAACAAAATAACAAAGCCATTCACAGTGCAGGGACAGGTCCCACACTGCTGCTCCAACACCCCTAGAACACCTGGCTGGGTGAGAATTCCAGCTGAGGGAGCTGCAGGGTCATCCCCTGGGACAGCTCCAGGCGGCTGAGGCAGGAAACCTTGTCAGGATAACAAGGTACTCAGAACTCTGCCTGTTGGATTTGTCTTGTACTGGGGACTTGTTAATGATGTACAGATTTGAGCCTGGGTCGTAGGGGGGGACCCTGGTTACTCATTCCAGCATTAATGCTCCTGTGGTAATAGGACAGTTAATGTCCTGTATTGTATCTCCTGTAGGTTAGCCTGGCACTGGGGAGGGACTCATGGTTCTTGTATTTCTGAGGTGCAGAGCTCCAAGGCATCCTTTGCTGATGGCAAAACAGCAGCGTTTGCTTCTCTGTGGCCAAGGAAACAGCCCAGGATCCACTTCTCACTGCCGGAGCCATTCATTTCCCACGGAGCCGGTGCCAGCTGGGATCACCCCGAGAGCCGGTGCCGGGGCTGGCTGTGCCCAGCCTTGCTCGGTGCCAGGGCTGTGGGCACAGCCTGCCCGTGCCCATGCCCTCGGGGCACGCTGCACAGCCGCCTCTCTCTGCTGTTCTCTTGCAGACAAGCCGCGGATGAACAACATCCTCACCTCGGCCACCGAGCCCTACGACCTGTCCTTCTCCCGCTCCTTCCAGAACCTCTCCCACCTCCCGCCCTCCTACGAGTCTGCCGTCAAGACCAACCCCAGTAAATATTCCTCTCTGAAGAGACTCAGTAGGTGTCAGCTCCTTTTGTTCCCCCTGGGTCTGGTTTGTTAAGGGTTAACCCTTTCCCTCTGCCGGGGCACCGCGGGGTTGGCATCTCCAGCAGGGATTCCTTTGGCTGCCACTTCCCATCAGGGATGAGAGTGGAGAGCAATTCCATCCCTGGGATTGTGCTTATGGCCTGCTGACCTCCCTGCCCTGTGCCCGGGTGTGCTCCTGGCTGGGAATCCTCTGTTCCCCTCTGCCAGAGCCCAGCAGAGCCTGGCTGGGTGCCCAGAGCTGCCCTTGGCACAGCCAGGGACCTCAGCAGCCACGGGGCAGCTGGGAAGGACAACAGAAAGGTGCCAGGGTGGAAAAATGGTAACAGAAAGGTGCCAAGGTGGAAAAATGGTAACAGAAAGATGCCAAGGTGGAAAATGGTAATACAAAGATGCCAAGGTGGAAAATGGTAATACAAAGATGCCAAGGTGGTTAAAGGTAACACAAAGATGCCAAGGTGGAAAATGGTAACAGAAAGGTGCCAAGGTGGTAAATGGTAACAGAAAGATGCCAAGGTGGTAAATGGTAACAGAAAGGTGCCAAGGTGGAAAAATGGTAACAGAAAGATGCCAAGGTGGAAAATGGTAATACAAAGATGCCAAGGTGGTTAAAGGTAACACAAAGATGCCAAGGTGGTTAAATGGTAACAGAAAGATGCTAAAGTGGTTAAATGGTAACAGAAAGATGCCAAGGTGATAAAAGGTAACAGAAAGATGCCAAGGTGCTTAAATGGTAACAGAAAGATGCCAAGGTGGTTAATTGGTAACAGAAAGATGCTAAAGTGGTTGGGAACACCTTTTCCTTGGGCACTGCTGCAATCCATGTTCTTCATGATGTGTCCAGAGCTACTCTTGACCTGTTCCATGCTCTCATCCATTTTCTGTTCCCTCCTGTTTGTCAAGACCTGCTCCTGACCTGTTCCCTGCTCAGATGCAGAGAAGCTGAGGCTGATCCCTGGCAGTGCCCAAGGCCAGGTTGGAGCAGCCTGGGACAGGGGAAGGTGTCCCTGCCATGGCAGGGGTGGCACTGGATGATCTCTAAGGTCCCTCCCAACCCAAAGCAGTCTGGGATTCTGCAGTGAGATCCTGGGATTTCCTAAATCTTTGTCTAAAATGACAGAAATAGGTTTGTGTTAAGGTGTCAAGGTTAAATGTCCTGAGTGCAGTCAGTGCTCCTGGAGCCTTCCCTGCCCCTCTGGGCAGTCCCTGTCCCACTCAGGGGACACCTGGCAGTCACCAAGGACACTGAGCTCCTCTTTGGCTGGAGAGGGGTTCAGTCAAAACCTTAAATATCCACCCCCCAATGCCAGCAGGGGATCCCTGCTCAGTGCAGGACAATTCTCACGGATTGACCCACCCAGGGCAGGCCTGGAGAGGCTCCAGTGCTCCCTGCAGGGCACCAACCCAGCCTCTTGCACAGCTCCTGGCAAATCCCAACCCAGCTCTGTGTTTCTGAGCAGCTCTGGAGGTGCCAAGCCCTCCCTGCTCCCCCTGGGACTGAATACACTCAGCACCTCCAGAATCACTGAATCACTTTCTTGCAGCTGCTCTGCTCCAGAGCCAAAGGAAAAGAGGCTCCCAGCTCCCAAACCTCCCCTTGCAAAATGCCAGCAAGATCATTTTCTGATTCTGTATGAAGGAGCTGAAGGCAACACAAAAAAAGGTGTGATATTGAAAAGCTGGAGTTGGAAAATCACTTATTGGGCATTCATTTTTCTCATTTAAAATTACTCCTTTCCAATAGATGCCCTGTCACGGTTAGGAAAAAAAAAATAAAAAAGGTATAAAGAGATCATTAACAAATACTTCTATTTGAGAAAGATAAAAACATTAGATATTTTTTTTAAATCTATGTTTCAAGTGCATGTCTGGTTTTCCTCAGGCTTTCCAGGCAGGGAAAAGTTACTTATTTTCCTCCAGTTAAGGTGAAAAGCTGAGCTCTTTACCTCCCTGGCCCTTCCTTCATGGCACAGACCCCAGGAACCCAGCTGGGCTGTTTTGGGGGGGTCTCTGAGGGGCAGGGCAGCCCCTGTGCCCTGGGAAGAGCAGAGATGGGAGGGTGTGAGAATGTGGCTGAGCAAGAGCAGCCGGATTAATTCCATCCTGCCTGGTTCCCTGGGGAATTGCTCTTCCCAGCTAAGTGAGAAAGGTCAGTCAGGGAGGAAGCTCCTCTTTTCAGGCATATTAAAGCACTTTGTGCTGGCTGGAGAATCATCACACGTGACTGGGCAGCTTGGAAATGTTAAAGCAAATTAAAACAAGGAGAGACAAGCCCAGAGAGGAAACCTGCTGGAGCTGCAGAGGAAGAAAGCTGGGAAAATTACCTTTAGGAAAAGGAGAGGAATTGCTGGGATGGCCTCACGTGCACGCACATGTGCATTTATTCTCACCACGATCTTGTAAAAGAGCAGGAAGGAAAAGTATCCTTGGCTGTTCCCTTCCCAAAACAGCACAAATGTGCCTCATTCCTGGAATTCCAGGGCCAGAGGAGCTCTGCCCTGCCTTTCTGCAGGGGCTTCTGAGGTGCAGGTGGAATGTGTAAGGGCATTTCTTTGGGGATCTCCCTCCAAATGAGAAAAAAAAGCAACAAACAAACGACAAACAAACAAATTAACAAAAACAAACAAACAAACAAACCACTAAAAAAAAGGTCTGAGGAAAAAAAAAAAAAAAAACAAAAAAAAAAAGAGTGAGAAAAAAAAAAAAAAAAACAAAAAAAAAAAGAGTGAGAAAAAAAAAAAAAAAAACAAAAAAAAAAAGAGTGAGAAAAAAAAAAAAAAAAAGCTGTGAAGCATCCACACATTCCTGAACAGCCCTGACTGATGTTCTAGAAACTGCCAGAGGAGGGAAGAAAGGGCAGAAAAATCCCAACCAAAACTAAGGAAAAAAAAGCCCATAAAGTGTGCAGAAAGCATAATTTCCAGTAATTCCAGTTCCAAATGCTTGAAAAACACAAGGAAAGACCCAGAAGTATGGGATTGATTAAGAAATGGAAAGAATCCTGTCAAGCAATACACCAGTGATTCCCTTCTGTCTGCTCACCATTTCTGCTCTTTTAGAATCCTCTTAGGACATGGGTTTTTTTTAAAAATTTTAAGCACATCTTTGATGTAGAAACGCACTGGACTGGAGTTTTATTTTGGTTAAAATCGTCCATTCTCCCGTGAGCAGCAAGGATGAGATAAGAGGCAGGGTTATCAGAGCCCCAGGGACTGAGCTGCTGTGCTGAGGGTGACACGAACCAGCCTGGAAGCTTTCCCTGCCCATGGCAGGGGGCAGGAGCTGGATCATCTTTAAGATCCCTCCCAACCCAACCCATTTTATGACCCCAAGATTTCAATTCCTTTGTTTTTGGCCAACTGTTCAAGCAGATCTTGGTGAGGGGCAAAGCTCCTGGAGCTCCACTCCCCCAGCCTGGAGCTGCCTTTGTTTCCCTGCTGTCCCTGGGTGCAGGAATTGTGCATTCCCAGCCTGTGCTGAGCTCTCCCTTGGCACGAGGCACGTGTGTGATGCAGCACATTCCTGTCAGGCTCTGCTGCCCATCCCTGACACCCCCTCGGAGGCAGCAGCCTGGAAAATCTCTGTCTGCTGCTGCCTGGAGCAGCTTGCTGGCTGTGACACACGGCGGTGCCGCCTCTCCTGGCTCCGCTCAGGTGGACAGGAGAAGGTTTTCCATACCTGGAAATGTTCCCCTGTCGTTGTTGGACATGAAATAAAGATGCTTGACTCCAGTTCAAAGGCAGGAGAGAATCAGAAGGGTTTATTTACAATTCATCCAGCCTTTTATAACGTGCTGGGCTAAAAAGGCACATTGTTGGTGCATAGAACTGACACCTCTCTGCATTGGGTAACTAACAGAAGCAACACCTGGCAGAGGGGATGTTATGAGGAAAATATTATTTACTTAAAATATAATGGGAACAAAATAGTTATTTACAGAAATTGTCCTTGAAAGAAAATTCTCCCAAGAATTCTTCCCTTGGGAAGAAAAATCAGCCACTGACAGGCTGAAACCTCTCAGACTCAGAAATATCAGCCCCACATTCCTCCTCCTCAGCATCATGGGGAGCATGGCCTGAGTGAGCTTAGAAGCATCCTTGAAATTAAATCAGGGCCCTGAAAGGTTTGGCCATGGCCAGTAAAAGGCTGTACAAGGCTCACAGGGTGGGAGAGGGGAGAAAAAGGTATTTTTTTACGCTCCTAATGGACAAAACATTTTCAAGTGTAGAGCATGCTGCATTTTTTATCTAAGGAACAACTTCAAACCCCTTCCAATCAGCCAATTGTGCCACCTCTCTAGCAGCCTCAGAGCTGTAAACCTCACATAAGCTGGTTTAGCTCCTGCTGGCAATTACCAGGGCCAGGTGTGAGCATCCAAGCACATCTCCATTTGGGATGTTCTGTGCTTTAATTACATCTATTTAGAGTCACTTGGGCAAATCCGGTGGAACTCCTCTCATCCAGAGCAGAGGCCAAGTGCCAGAGTGCTAATTGCCTCATTCCCATTCTGCAGCCAGCATTGCTGCTGAGCCTGTGCACACCCAGCGTGGCATTTCTAACTCTGGCCAAAATATAGGATCCAAATGCCTGCAGTTCCTGGGGCCATATGGAATTTCCCCCACCCTCAGCCTTCCTAGAAGGTGATTTTTAAGACACGAGAGCTCGAGGCCAGCAGAGCTGCTGCCTGACATTTGCAGTGAGACATCCTCCCAAGGAATGTTGGATGGCAAAAAAATAAAGGCTCATCCCTGCAGTGTGTGCTCTGGAGAGCAAATCCCACAGCAGGAAGCGAGCAGAGGGGGGCTGGGGGTGACCTCACACCCTGGGGTGTGTGGGGAAGGGGCTGGCAGCAGCACTGGTGGCACAGATGTTCTCAGCTCCTCCTTCTGGATGTGAGACTGGGAAGCAGCCCCTGGGCTGTGCAGTGCAGGGAAGGTGTGGGAGAGGGCTGAGGATGTAAGTGAGGGACGTGGCCAGCACAGGGTGCTGACAGCTCTGCAGGGTTTGGCTGAGCTGGTGTTGTGTGAGCACAGCTCTGGGATGATGTCAGCACCCACCAGGAGCTCTGGCTCATGGGACAAGCAGCCAGTTGCCTTCAGCTCCCAGCCAGTGTGGTTCATAAAACCTCAGATTGAGGGCTATGTAGAAGGAAGAGGGAATTTCCAGCATTATTTAACTACCAGTATGTGGAAGGCCTGCAGGAAGAGGCAGCACCTACCCCACCTGCCCCAGGATCACCCCAACCACCCTGCAACAGAGCTTTGCTCTTTTTGTCACTTTAATATCCTCAGAATCTTCATGCATGGAAAATTTTCCTCTTCCACCATCTGGTATTTTCCCATCTTACATCACCTGCCACGGGCTGAAATACTGGCACTGAGTAAATGAACAAAGTTCCTATTTATTATCATATATCTTCATCATATCTGTCTTATAAGCAAATGACTTTCCAAAGGAATTCTGTCAGTCCCAGGAGCTGGCTGAGGATGTGCAGGAGAGGATGTGTTTGCCCATCAGCTCCTGGCCCCAGCCTGGTAGGGAAAGTCCCTGCTGGGTCCAGTGTGTGTGTGCCCAGCTCTGGGGGCTCCGTGCCCAGCTCTTCCTCATTTCTTCTGTAAGGGGGAGAAATTTCCTTTATGTCTGCATGAGGAATCCCCTTCCTGCCTTCTCCTGGGAGGGGAGGGCTCCTGCCAGGATGGGTCTCACTCTGAGGGGCTCTGAAGCCACTGAAGAGCCAGAAAGGGAGGGGGATGCTTTTGGCCACATCAGGAGAACTTCTCAGACAGAGAAATGAGGGAGAAGGCTCACAGGGATGATCAGTGTGGAGCACTAAATGTGGATGCATCCCCTGATCCATGGAAGCCAGAGCTGTGCTCTCCCACCTGTGACAGTGGGATTTTGGGGAGGAATGGGCATTCTGGGCTCTGCAGGCACAGGCACATCAGGGCACCTCAGGACTGCCAAGCCTCCTGCCAGGTACGTGATCCCAGTGCCCCAGTTCACAGCAAATGAACACCAAGGGGGTTAACCAGAAAGTTTTTGTGTTTCTGTTGTTGCTTTTTTAAGAAAATCTAAAACTGTGGAGTTGTGTCTTCGACTCACTGGGTGGTTGAGTCAGGTGACTGCAGCTGCTGTAGGGTTCCAGGGATCTATCACGATACAGCTGCAGTAGCCAGCATCCTCTCAAAGCCAAAAAAAGGAGAGTGAGAGTGTGTGGGGGGTGTGTGCTGCATTTCAGCAACAGATAGATCATGTAAGATGCAGGAGCAGCAAACTGAGCAGAAATGTTCCACGGGATAAATTCTATTATATCAACCAAGGCTGATTATAAAAATGGGAAACAAAACCTTAGGCAGGTGATGCAGTGTCTCAGAGACCACCCCATGAGCACCAAACCTGCTTTGTGATCCCATTTATGAATATTTAAATGTGGTAATTAAAATGTGATGAGGTCACTCATGGGCTCCAGGGAACACACACATCTGAGGCCAGAGGTGAGATGTGCACGTCCCCAAAGGGGGACCTCACCTGCTGGTGTCACCTGCCCTGTTCTTTCCTGTGCAGGCGACATTTGGGAATTTCCCCACAACTCATGTAAATCGTGAGGTACCAGGGTGTGGCCTCCACAGCACGTGGAGGAGTGTGGGATGCACTGCCCAGGGAATTACACTGGGAATGTCCCCATGCATTTCACCCCCTTCTGTCTGCCACAAGCCCTTGGTGACACCACCCACACAGGGTGGCAGCCGGTCCTTGGGCGTCACCAGGAGGCAGCTCGGGGGCTGTGTGCTCTGCACAGCCCCTGTGCACCCCTGGGACAGCACTGGGACCTTGCTAACCTCTCCCTTTCCCTCCCCACAGCCGACAAAGAGGCTGACGAGTACTACATGAGGAGGAGACACCTGCCCGACCTGGCAGCCCGGGGCACGCTGCCCATCAACGTCATCAAAATGTCCCAGCAGAGCACCCCCCGGGACAGGCCCCGCCGTCCCATCAGGGCCATGTCCCAGGACAGGGTGCTGTCCCCTGAGAGGATCATGCCCGAGGAGTTCAGCATGTCCTACGAGCGCATCCTCTCCGACGAGCAGCTGCTGTCGGCGGAGCGCCTGCACTCCCAGGACCCGCTGCTGTCCCCGGAGCGCTCGGCCTACCCCGAGCAGTCCATGTCCAGGGCCTTGTCACACACG
Organism: Aegithalos caudatus; assembly: GCA_013389925.1. Lineage (NCBI taxonomy): Eukaryota > Metazoa > Chordata > Aves > Passeriformes > Aegithalidae > Aegithalos > Aegithalos caudatus. Next base: position 139,755 of record WEIU01022697.1, on the reverse strand, counting down.
GATGTCTTCGTGTCGACACCCGTCTTGGATCGCTACAGGATGTCAAAAATGCACTCCCATCCCAGTGCCTCAAATAACTTGTACAATACCTTGGGTATGAACCCCACCTCGGCCAAGCGCCAAGCGTTCGCCTCGCGCCGGCACAACACGGTGGAGCAGCTGCATTACATCCCCGGCCACCACCACCACTACCGCACCGCCAGCAAAACAGAGGTGACTGTTTGACACCACCCAGTGCGTTGTAGATACTCCTTAAGGACCGGGGTGGCCGGGGCACCCCGCCCTGCAGTGGCCTTATGGGCCAAGGTGACCTCCGAGGACTCGGTGTCTGCAAAGACTTCTCTTGGCGGTGCCACCCGCGTTGTTTTTAGAGCCACCCCCCCCTTCCATCAGAGACACGGGAAGAACTGAAGCGGCAGTCAGACACTAGTGAGGGACGACAGAGGAAATTCCCTGGTGTGCATCAGTTTCTGTCAAAGAAAGCCATAGTAATCGATGGCTCCTTCCAAGGGCTCACCTGCGTTATCCCATAGTTTCCGTGAATTCAGGACTTTTCAGTTGCTCCGAGGAGAAGCAGCCTGAGACAGGGAGGAGGAAATTCAGCCCCCCCCCAGTCCTGGCAGGAAGGGGCCTTGTTCCCATGTTTGGCCTTTCTGTAGCAAGTAGGGAAGTTCTGGCTGCTGGGGTCAGCCCCAGGCTGCTCGCCACCCCTCAGCACCCACACATCTGTTCTTTGTCACCCTTGGAGCAAATCCAAGGGCAGACTTTCCTACGGGACTGGCAGATCTAGGGACAAGAATAGCCTGGCTGAGAAATAAAATTTTAGTTTATACTAAATATACTCGTAAGATTAAAAACATACTAGTGCCTACAAATCGCCTGCTCTCTCAGTGTAGGAAGTAGTGGGGTTGATGTGTTCAATAAGCACAAATACGCTGAAATGCTTGTTAGACCCTTTTCTCCACTCATTCTAGTATCTTGGTGTCTCCAACATGTAAATAGGAAGGGGGAAGAGGGTTTCTCTTCCTCCAGCTTCTTGCCACTGCTGAACCTAAAGCACCAGAGCCCGTTCAGCTCCACTCTGCTGCCCTGTGCTGGGGGAGCTGCTGACCCCACCGGGACCCCCCGAGGCAAGGCACCATTCCTCCCCAGAAGTTTCTTTTCCTGATAGCACTTTCCATGGCCCAATTCCCCTGTTTCTGAACGTTTTCTCCTCCCCATTTGCAGCCTAGAACTCCATATGTAGCAAATCTTTTTCCAGCCCTCAGCAGAGGCACAAAGCTGAGGGTGTCTGTTTACCGAAAAGCAGGTCGGTAATTTTCCGTGGTTTTCTCTCCCTGCAATGGCCTCCCAAGAAAACCTTCCAAATTCCAATTCCACTGAGTCCCAATCCTAACCATGAAGACAGTTACATTTCATGCATATAAATTATATATCCAGCATAATTATAATTAATGGGCATGTTGTATATCTGATATAACGCTAATTAGATACTGTATATTTGTAAAATCTTTAAAACATAGACTCGTGGGTGCAGAATTTCTGAGGGTTTTACCTTTGGCTTTCCAGACAGATTGGGCTTTGCTTTGGTTTTTTTT
>WEIU01022697.1:127288-138134 GCA_013389925.1 Aegithalos caudatus | reverse complement strand
GTTTTCCAACAAAGTGTGGTTTTTTTTTTTTTTTTTTTTTTTTTGTTTTGGGGTTTTTTTTTTTTTTTTTTTTTTTTTTTTTTTTTTTTTTTTTTGTTAGACTTGGGTTTGGGTGTTTTGGTTTTTTTTCTTTTTTTTTTTTTTCTCCTCTTTGATTCACATTCCTACCAAATTCTGTAGAACCGACTCCCACCAAAACACACTTCTGTGGCCAGGAAAGGGTCTCAGAGGGTTTGAAGGCCAGCCAGAGCTGGTGCAGGAGCTGTGGGTGCTGGACACTGTCCTGGGTGTTCCCCTGAGGCCCCAGCACACCCGTGGGTCCGGGCAGGCACGTCCCTCCTGGGGGTGCCACGAGTGATTTCAGGCTGTGAGCTCACCCTGTGCCCTTCTCTGCGTGTCCCACGCTCCCACGCTGGCTCTTTTCCTCCATGGCTCTTCACTAGGCTTCACTGAACTCTGCTCTGCCCTCCTCCCTCCCCTCAAATACCTCCCACCTCCTGGCCTTAATGACATTCCCAGCCCAACTGTGTCAAGTCCTGTAGCAAACAGTGATGGGCCTGAGTGCCCAGGTTTTTCTGGTGCAGGGCAGGCAGGAGGAGCACGTGTCCTTACCCCAGTGGGACTTACAGGTGGGCCTCAGTGGGGTGTCCAGGTGGCCTTTCTCTTTCCCAGACTGTCCTGGAGCTATTTCCAGAGCTTTCTCCTGCCCCATCTGATGGAGGCTGCGTTGACAAGGACTCCATCAGTGAGAGGTTACTGGAGCTTTGTTTGACGGAAACTGAGCTGGGAGGGAGTAAACAAACAACAAAACATGCCTCCAGGGTCAGATCCTGCAGCCTTGGGCAAAATCCCTCTGGGCAACCACCAGAACTGTCCGTGGATCAGGGTGGCAGCTCATGGCACGGGAGGGATGAGAGAGAACAGGCTCACACCTCATCTCCTGCCCCCTCCCTTGATGGACACTACTCTCCCCTGACTACCTCCAAGCTCCTCGGCTCAGCCCCTGGATTTTTCCTCCCAGAAGACAATCCCTGTGAAAACATTGCCCTTGCTGACCTCCCCACAGGCCCAAGTGTGGGACTCGTGTCAGGAGAAGAGAAACTCTCACTGCTGATGGGGAGGCAGCCCCTGCCGAGGTTCTGGGGCTCTTCCATTCTCTCTGGCCCAGGAAAGCCAGGGAGATCTGAACACTGGGGGAGAGCAGAGTGCTCTGTAGGGTGTCCAGGAGCTGTGGTGGCAGAGCTGGAGAAGAGGTGACAGTGGGAGGCCGTGGGTAGGTGAGCACTCCTCTCTGTCCGTGTCCATAGCTGTGTGTCTCAAGCTCCAGTCCTCATCTGAATGTTCCATTTGTGAACTAAGAAGTTGCTGGACCAGATGCAAATTTGGAAATTTTTCCTTCAAGTAGCCCCTGCTGATGCTGAGCTGTGCCTGGGCTGTTTGACCTCTGTGTCTTCTCCTGCTCTGGCTAACCAATGTCACAGGCCCTCTGCTGCTGTGTCTTACCTGGACAGGAACCCTCCAGACAAATCTTAGCCTCATTTCCTTGTCTTTTTTTTTCCACCCACTCAACTGTTTCAAGCAGATGTGTCCCACAAGGAGCCTTTTTAGGCCAAATCACTTCAGGGACTCTGCCACCACCACTGAAAACGCTCAGCAAATTTCCCTGGGAAGGAGCAGTGCCCTGGATTCCACCTGGGCACCACGGGTTCCCACAGCTCACTCTGTGTGCTGGAATGGGTTGGTGGATGGGGCACTGGCATTTCAGCACACACAGGTGTCCTTAGGTCATTTTTTTTCCCTTTATTCCTCCTTCTGAGGATTTGCCACTGAAAGAACTCTTGGTCTGGGACCGAGTGTCAGGACCCACAGCCTGGTCCCAGCACTTCAGCTCCCCATGGTCCACACACGAGGAAAATGGGAATTCCCAATTCTGTGGAGGGATCACACCCCAATGCCTGTGAAGTGCTTTGAGACCCTCCCACAAGAGAAACTGTAGAGCAGCCAAGTGTTTTTTTGTCAATCCTGTTTGTCATTGTCCTGACACACGGTGTGTGACGTGTCCCAATCCTCTCTGCCCAGGAGGAGAGCGCTGGGCTGGGATTGCCCACTGCTCTCCTCCTGCTCAGGTCCTGGCAGGCAGCAGCTCCAAGGGATGCTGTTCCCTCACAGGGACCTTCCTGCTTCCTTCTCCTCGTGTCTGAGTCACCACAACGTCCTGCACTCAGGAGAAAAGCGGGAAGCAGCCACATTCCTCTGTACAGTAAAATATAACCTGCCTTGATTAATCTCATCTACTCTGAAGAATTGATCTGTATTTTCTCCACCCACAGGTGCAAGCAGACACCTGGGGAGTGTCCAGTTCCCAGAGTGCATGTGCAGGGACTGGGGGAGGGGGATGTAGAAAAGTTTATATTATTTCCTACAAGCTGATAATTATTTGCTTTCCCTGAGCAGCACCACGTCCTGGATGGCTGCACTGGGTTTTATACAATTCTCTGTGTATGTGTATATAGATACAAACATATATATATACATACATACTGCAAAATGCAATCAACACCTTCTGACTGACCCTGTACCAATCAAAGCTTCCAAACTGTGTTGAATCATTCTTTGAAACGTGGAAAAAACTGTTTTTAACAAACCACACGCAGCACCACACGGAACAGAAACTTTGTCATAAAAAGCCTTCTAATGCCAGTGAATCATGTTTTAAGGAAAAAAAAAGAAAAAAAAAAAAAAAAGAAATATTTTTCAATGTTTTAATGTTCCTTTTATAAACGATGATCTGTTACTTGGGGATGGGGGTGGGTGGGAAGACACACAGACAGCTGCCCAGGACTAAGCCCTCCTTCCCTGGCCTGGATTTAATTTCTGCTGAGCCAGGCTGGCTGCAAAGCTGCTCCCAGGAACCTGAGCTTCCCACATGCACATTTCTGTTCTGTCAGAAGCATTCCCAGCAGGAACCTGCAGGAGCCTGGCATCAGGTTTTTGTAAGAGGTGTTTAGTTCCTGGTGGCTGGGAAGGCATCCTCATCCTCTCCCACCACCACAAACAAAAATCACCATGAGAAGGTGAAATTAAAGGGTAACTTTAATTGTGTTTGAAATACATGTTCTATTTGTGATCAATTTGCCATCTTCAGCTCATGGAGAAACAGCTTGTCTTCGTTCAGTTTCAGATTTACTGCTTAGCCTGGAAGGAGGGGCTCTGCTGAAACACCTCTAACATGAACAGATTTCGTGTTCAGGTGCATTTCAGCCGAGTGCAAGGAGGGAAATGTGTGAGGAAGGGGCTGAGATATTTTCCTAGCGAGTGTTGTTAGCAGTAAGCCCGTGCTGTGCTGTGTGTCCACGGGCAGGAGGGAGGTGGGAGCACTCCCAGCTCTCTCAGTGCTGAGAGGAGCCCTCCCCAGCCCAAATCCCAGCTGGGAAAAGCCAGCCAGGCTTCCCCAAGGGCAGGGCAGAGCTGGGCTGGGCTGTCCCAGAGTGTCGGTGTTAATGGGAAAGGGATCTCTGCTCCCAGCACCCCGGGTCTCCACCGTGTCCAGGAGGTCTCCGTGCCAGGAGAGCTCCATCCTGAGAGGTCTCTGTGCCAGGGCATCTCTCTCCACCCCAGGAGATCTCTGTACATCCCTGGAGGTGTCTCTCCATCCCTGGAGGTTTTCATTCCAGGAGATCTCTCTCCATTCCAAGAAATCTCCATCCCAGGAGATCTCTTACCATCCCTGGAGGTCTCTCTCCATCCCAGGAGTTTCCTCTCCATCCCAAGAAGTCTCTCTCCATCCCAGGTGTTTCCTCTCCATCCCAAAAAGTCTCTCTCCATCCCAGGAGTTTCCTCTCCATCCCAGGAGGTCTTTCTCCATCCCAGGAGGTCTCTCTCCACCCCTGGAGCTCTCCATCCCACCCTGCTGCTGGGAGGAGCCGCTCCCCTGTCCCTCTGCCCCCCTGTCCCTCTGTCCCCCTGCCCCTCTGCCCCTGCCTGCAAACCCCTGAGACATTTTTGTAGCAAGAATTTCTTGGCTCTGAGAAAGACACTTCTTACTGTACTATTTTTAGTTTGGGGGACAATATTTCCTAAGAGGGGTTAAGTGGATATTTTTGTGCTTTAGCCCAGTTTATGGATTCCATGTTTATTATACAGTAGTACTGAAGAGGAAGTACATTTGTATCTGTAACTTTGCACAGACTCTTGGTTAACCATTAAACAAGCTTCAAGATGAGCAGTATTTGACTGTTTTTCTCTGTATTATTCTTGTTGTTATACTTACCTGTAAAAGCACATTCTGTATGTACTGTAAACAAAAAATATTATCAGTTTAGTAAAATTTAGAGTCTTAAGGATTTTTCCACTTTTGTCAGTAACAACTATTTATGGATTAAAAAAAAATAAAGGCAATTTCAACATATAAATTGTTTCTTTTTGATATCTATTGGGGGGAAATAAAAGCCATTTTCTTGGCAGCCTTCCCAATCTTTGTAACCAGCGTTTGAAAGGTAGATATCTGTGATTCTGTGTGTAGTTAAATAGCATCTATTAAAATGAATGCTGCAAGGTCTGGAAGACTCATTATTTTTATGTATTTATTTACTGCATTTCATCATCTTGCCAGGAAAAATCACAGGGGAGCAGAGAGACATTACCATTCTCTGTAAAATTTTGTCTCACCAGCCTAGAAGATTTTATTTTAAACTTGCCCTCCCTTCAGTTTGCCCCAATAATCCACGATGTTGTCTCCATCTAGAGAGCCTTGAACTGCAAAGCTGGAATTTGTGGGACATCCCAGGGTGGTGAGGCTTCCCCAGAGGTTTTGTTTTTCCCTTGGCAGTGAGTTTCACACACTGGAGTTTCCCCTTCCCCTTCCAAGGAGGTCAGGGTGGGTGTGACTGAGCCACCCCAGAGGGCCCAAACTGCATTTTTATTTCTACCAGCTCTGAACCTGGGCTTCCTCACCACTCTGTCCAGCTGGGAAACACGGCAGGGATTTCTTTTTCCTGCCCTTTTGTGAAGGAAATGTTTAATTTGGTATTTCCCATTGCTGGTACCCCAGGGATGCTTCCCCTGCTGCCTTGTGTGGGGCAGAGGTTGTCAAGGGACACAGGGAATGGATTCACACAGACAGAGTGGGTTTGGATGGGATTTTGGGGAGAAATTCCTCCCTGGCAGAGCAGCTGTGGCTGCCCCTGGATCCCTGGCAGTGCCCAAGGCCAGGCTGGACACTGGGGACAGCCTGGGACAGTGGGAGATGTCCCTGCCATGGCTGGACTGGCACTGGGTGAACTTTCCTGTCCCCTCTAACCCAGCCCAGACTGTAATTCAACAATTCTCTCTTTCTGTTACTTTGCTGCTCAGCTTTAGTAGATCAATCTTTAGTAAATCAATCTTTAGATCAAAGATGCTTTGAGGAGCAACACCCCACCATCACCCTCCAGGCTGTGTCCAGGGGGAGCACAAGGCCCTTTTGTGGCTCCTTGGCCAGGTTTGTGGTCTCCTGTGTGGGCAGAGCTGTGCCAGGGAGGCACAATCAGCTCCTCCTAAGGAGCACATGAACCCAGCAGAGTTAATTAAAATGCATTTTTAAGGGAGAAGTTTCGTTTTGCCTGGCAGTTCTATTCATAATTACCCAATTCTGTGTAGCACTAATAAGTGAGGATGGAGCAACAGGGAATTAGCTAATTTCTGCACTTCCCATAAAAGTTATTGAGGAGAACGTCAGGATCTGAGCTGTTGAGAGCAAGTGGTGACAGAGATGAAGCTGGGACTAATTCTCACCTCAAAAGACAGCAGGAGCAGCTGATGGACACAGATCTGGAGGGATGGGAATGATGGGATGGGCGTGGAGTCACCTGAGGAACAATAAAACTGGGTTTTTGTCCATTTTCCTTGGGCACAGGTCACTCCAGCAGGGGCCTGGTGTCACCTTATCACACCAGGGCTGGCACACAGCCATTCCATTGGCAAACAGCAATTCCTGGGAAGCCTTGGGATGCTCACACATGGAATAAAACAGGATTGTGCCCATTCCTTGATGGATAGAATCCAGGAAAACGCTGGGAGGCCCCAAAGGTGCTGTTGAAGTGAGAGTGGCCACTCCATCAGCCACAGCAGCTCTCCCACTCTCCCTGGGCCCCAGCAAAACACACAGGAATGTTTCCCAAACCTAAGGAATAGCTCTGCTCCAAATTGCCTTGGAAAGATGCTGGAAAATGATGAGGAAATTAAGGACTAGAGGATAATTAACACCTGCCAGCGTGGGTTTAAAAAAAGCAGATCCTGTCAAACAAACTCCAGTCAATTCTCTAAAGTTCCTGCATCTGGGGCTGGCAGGATGGTGGGGAGTCTCACCTTTCCCACGGCACTGGATCCTGTGCTGCTGGATAATCTGAGGGAGAATTTAATCCCTGCACATCCCTGGGGGAGCTGGTGTCAAAGCTGCAGCAGAGAGCACCTGGAGGAGCTCAGGGAGGGCTTCACCCCCTGAAGTGCCACCTCCAGTGGTGTTGGGCAGAACCCAGGGCAGGGACACACACACTTTACAACACCGAGCCCAGAGATCCAGAAATAAGAATGAAATTGGCACTGCTAAAAGCTTCAGGAGACACAGAGAGTTTGGGATGCAAAGGGCAACAAAAGAGGGAAATTCTGAGGCAGGGCTGGGCTGGGTCCTTTGGAGAGGAGGTGTCCTAATGCCACCAACCCTGTCAGAGCTGCAGGGAGCAGAGCAGGGCTGCTGGGGTGGATGTCCCTGTGGAAAACTAGCCCAGCTCCTAACAGAGCTGGGGAAATGCTTTCCAGGGAGGTTTTTACAAAGCTCAGCATTTTAATTCAAAGTGAGAGGCTGAGGTGACGGGGTCACTGCACATAAGCATTTTTAGGGGGTGAGAAGTGGAGGGTGTTAAACAGCTCTTTAATCCAGGCTCAGAAGGAGCAGCTGCTGAGAGCTGGGGCCAGATCCACTGCCATGGAAAAACCTGTCAAGGACACACAGGATGGGGCTGTGTCCCCTCCAGTAAATGCTGGGTGGCTGCCAGCTCTGCCTTATTGCCACATTCTCATTCTCTGAACCAGAATTCACCTTTCTCTCAGCTGTTTCCCCAGTCAGAGCCCACAGCTCAGCCAGTCCTGTGCCTGGGAGCTCCCTTCAAACCTGGCAGTGCTTTGTGCCCAGGGAGGAGCTCCCTGTGCCCAAGGAGGAGCTCCCTGTGCCCAAGGAGGAGCTCCCTGTGCCCAAGGAAGAGCCCTGTGCCCAAGGAGGAGCTCCCTGTGCCCAAGGAGGAGCTCCCTGTGCCCACAAGGTGTTTGTCCCCCTGCAGTCACACACTTAAAGGCATTGAATAATGAATGGGGCCTGGAGGAGCTTTCAGGAGCATTTCCATTCCCTGCAGAGCAGGGAGGACATTGCAAGGAGAGAGCTGGGGAAGTGACTCACGCCAGGCACGGAGTGAGTCAGGAGCACACTGGGGGAATACGATGCATTCCCCATCCCCTCCCCTTGTCCAAATGCCAGGGAGCAGCTCCTCTGCTCTGCCTCCAGCTTCGGGAAGCACTTTTTAAATTCATTTAAATTCCATCCTCGGGGCTGCCAACAAAGCTCAGCCACTGGCAGGAGAGCTTCAGCTCTGCAGTGACCTCGGGACTGGGGACAAACCTCCCAGGTGACCTGCAGGGTGTCCCTGTCCCCCAGACATGGCCAGGAAGGCTCCTCTGCTCCCCTTGCTGCCTCTCCTTGCTTGCTCAGAAGGAATGGGGCCACAACAAATGTGAGCTGCAGTCCTGGTGGATCCTCTGGCTGCACCACTGCTCCTGTGCTGGTGTTCCCTGAAGGTTTTGGAGCTGTGTGCAATCACAGGAGATCAGTTTAATTCTTTTTAATAAACACTCCTTAAGTCCAATCCCAGCTTCAGCTTCCAATCCTCCCCTATTTTTCTCACGTCAGCTCCCAGTTTTTCAGCTCGATGCTGAACCTTTCCTGAAAACTGTCACTGGGGGAAGTTTGGGAAACACCTGAGAAAGCATCTGGGCATCCAGGAGTGCCAGGATCCCACACCTGCCCTGCCCAGCCCTGTTATCTGGGTACCCTGTGAGCTGGGTACCCTGTTAGCTGGGTACTCTGTTAGCTGGGTACCCTGTTATTGGGGTACCCTGTTATTGGGGTACCCTGTTATCTGGGTACCCTGTTATTTGGGTGCCCTGTTATTTGGGTACCCTGTTATTTGGGTACACTGTTATTGGGGTACCCTGTTATTGGGGTACCCTGTTATTGGAGTACCCTGTTATCTGGATACCCTGTTATCTGGATACCCTGTTATCTGGGTACCCTGTTATTGGGGTACCCTGTTATCTGGATACCCTGTTATGTGGGTACCCTGTTATTGGGGTACCCTGTTATCTGGGTACCCTGTTATCTGGGTACCCTGTTATTGGGGTACCCTGTTATTGGGGTACCCTGTTAGTTATCTGGGTATCTGAGCTCTGCATGCCACCAGCCAGTCCAGGATAATTGCTCCCAGTGATAGCAGAGAGCTGTTAGTGCTCATTAGAGACAAATTGTGCTGCCTGCTGTGCACAAAATAAAGAGGCATTCACCCAGGCCTCCTTAGCGCTGTGTTTGCACAGAAACATCCCCTCCGTGGGGCTGAAGAGCTGCTTTGAGCAGAGCCTCCTTCAGCACAGGGTGGGTGGGTAAGAGAGGAGTGCCTGGGAATGGGGGTGGCTGTGGTGGTCTCCCTGTTGTGCCCGTGTTCCAGGGACATGCAGGGATGCCTTTAAACACAGCCAGCCCTGATGGAGAAGCTTTACCAGCAGGGAAATCTGGATTTTGGTTTAATTTCCTGCACCACCAGAGCCCCCTGGGGCTGTTCACTGCAGCGAGGTCCCCACCACCACCCCTCCCTGTCCCTGCAGGCTGTGCTGCCTCCCAGAGCTCCCTGGCACCTTGGTGCCAAGGCTCTGCCAGGAGAACAGCACATCCTCACTGTGGGGGAAGAGGGAGAGCATCCAGCAGCAGCAGCATCCATCTCTCCATCTCTCCAATCTCTCCATCTCCCCATCTCCCCATCTCTCCAATCTCTCCATCCCTCCAATCTCTCAATCTCTCCAGTCTCTCCATCTCCCAATCTCTCCATCTCTCCAATCTCTCAATCTCTCCATCTCCCCATCTCTCCAATCTCTCCATCTTTCCAATCTCTCCATCTCTCCAATCTCTCCATCTTTCCAATCTCCCCATCTCCCCAGGCTGTGTCTGCCCTGCTGCCCCCTCCCTGGCCCAGCTCTGAGTACTGGGGCTGCTCATTGCTGGCTCTCACCCACCCCTGTTACGTTTGAAGGCATTTTTCTGAGGCAGCCTGGTAGCAGCTAATTGAGGAGATCAAAGAGTTCAAGAAAAGGATTTAGTCAAATGTTGGATTATCTGATTAATTGCCTTCCACTGCACGTATTTTTCCCAAGGTAAATTCCAGTTAGCACCTGTTGAAGAGCCTGTTACTCACTGCCTGGGCTCTGGTGCATTGGAATTCCAAGGTTTTCCTGTGCTGGAATCCAAAGGCTCTCCATGTAAAACAGGACCATTTCTCATTGTCTCAGCTGGCAGCCACCTCCATGCTTGGTAATTAAAGAAACATTGCATGGCCAAAGCATCCAGATGTGTCCCCACACCCAGATGTGTCCTCACACCCAGACGTGTCCCCACACCCAGATGTGTCCCCACACCCAGATGTATCCCCACACCCAGATGTGTCCTCACAAACAGATATTTTGGAGAATTAGAGCTGTGAAAGATGCATTGCAGCAGAACCACGTGGGGTAAAATAATGGGTGATTGGTGTTAGGAGTGTTAGCAGCATTGTGTGGCAAAAGCTGAAATACATTTATAAGGTATTGTAACAAAGAAATAGCTTAGGCACAAGGAGAGTTCTGGATTTAGGCACAAGGAGAATTCTGGATTTAGGCACAAGGAGAATTCTGGGTTTAGGCACAAGGAGAATTCTGGGTTTAGGCACAAGGAGAATTCTGGGTTTAGGCACAAGGAGAATTCTGGGTTTAGGCACAAGGAGAATTCTGGGTTTAGGCACAAGGAGAATTCTGGGTTTAGGCACAAGGAGAATTCTGGGTTTAGGCACAAGGAGAATTCTGGGTTTAGGCACAAGGAGAATTCTGGGTTTAGGCACAAGGAGAATTCTGGGTTTAGGCACAAGGAGAATTCTGGGTTTAGGCACAAGGAGAATTCTGGGTTTAGGCACAAGGAGAATTCTGGGTTTAGGCACAAGGAGAATTCTGGGTTTAGGCACAAGGAGAATTCTGGGTTTAGGCACAAGGAGAATTCTGGGTTTAGGCACAAGGAGAATTCTGGGTTTAGGCACAAGGAGAATTCTGGGTTTAGGCACAAGGAGAATTCTGGGTTTAGGCACAAGGAGAATTCTGGGTTTAGGCACAAGGAGAATTCTGGGTTTAGGCACAAGGAGAATTCTGGGTTTAGGCACAAGGAGAATTCTGGGTTTAGGCACAAGGAGAATTCTGGGTTTAGGCACAAGGAGAATTCTGGGTTTAGGCACAAGGAGAATTCTGGGTTTAGGCACAAGGAGAATTCTGGGTTTAGGCACAAGGAGAATTCTGGATTTAGGCACAAGGAGAATTCTGGGTTTAGGCACAAGGAGAATTCTGGATTTAGGGACCAGAGCCTAAACCAGCACCATAACTCAACGTGACTCAGCAGCAAGGGAGCCAAGAGTGCTGTGAGGTGTTCCAAGAGCAGGGAGGTGTTCCCAGGGCAGGGAGGTGACTCCAGCCCCTGGGGATGACAGGCTCAGCCCTTCCACACACATTGGAGGGATGATAAAAAGGGAGAGAG
>WEIU01022697.1:100959-127258 GCA_013389925.1 Aegithalos caudatus | reverse complement strand
AAAAAAAAAAAAGCCATAAAAATGATTTGAGGGTGGAAGGGAACACTTTGAAGTGAAGGATTTAAAACCTCAACCTGTTTAGCTAATTGAGGAGACTCTTGAAAGACAATGTGCTCACAACAGGGAGAGGCTTAATGTGGAAAAACACCAAGTTCTGAAAGGCTCCTCAATAAACTGGGAAAAGCAACAGGAGCAGGGCCTGGCTTATTCAGAGTGGGGAAAAAAGTGCAGATCTTTCCCAGGGAGGATGGTACAGGAACAAGCACACATAGAACTAACAAAATCTCTCACTCACCATTATTTAAAGGTGTCTCTTTTGTGTAAGCTGTGTCCTTGGTCCAGCAGGGTTTCACCACCACTCTGCTCCCTGGAGCAGCTCCAGAGCCCTGCCAGAGCATCCTCAGCTCCCCAAGAGCTCTGGCAGAGGGGGATGTTCATGCTTCAGCTCCAGGGGTCCCTCACACCCTGTTCTGGCCACTCTTCCCAAGGGGAGCTTGATTTCCTGTGGAATCTGAAATATTGGGTAACCAAGTGCACCTGGGGAGGCACCAAAATCCTCTCTGGGGCTTTCCACGTGGTGTGTCCCCAGTCCAGGCAGCCCTGCAGCTCCCAGGGAGCTGGGCCATCCTCTGGAGCTGCCAGCCAGCACATCCCTGCTCCTTCCCAGCACAAATGGGCTCCTGGAGGATCTCCCTGGGGGCTGCCCTGAGATCCAGGCTCTCCTGCTGCAGGTTTAACCAACAGAAGGATTTTTTTTTCCAGCAGGACTGAAAGCATTTTGCTTGCTGGCTTGTTTGAAGATGGATGTGGGCAGTGCAATGCCTCAGGCTGTTCCCTTTTCCAAGGAAGAGCCCGATGCATCTTGATTTCCCAGTGCAACCCTTTTGGTTGCCATGATGTCATAAATTATTCAAATAATTATGAATATTTCTTATGCATGTAACACATTCCTTGTGTGTGTAACACAAGGGGGAGCTGGGAGGGTCCAGCATGGATTGGAGGACGGGGCCACAGGGAATGTTTGGAGTTGTCCTGCTGTGATCAGCTCTTCACAGGGCCAGGGGTGAGCAAAGGTGATGGCCAGGCTGGGGGGAGCCTCTCACTCACAGCACTCAGCCTGTTCTTTAGGCACAGCTCAACATCTTACACAAATTCCCAGGGATTTGAGGGGGCATTGGGAACTCCCAGGGATTCAAGGGGACATTGGAAATTCCCAGGGATTCAAGGTGGAATTGGGAATTCCCAGGGATTCAAGGGGACACTGGAAATTCCCAGGATCTCAAAGATCTTTTCCCACCTTAATAATTCTCTGATTCTATGAGACAAACCTTTGAATCCTTATGAGATAAACCTTTGAATCTTTATCTCTATGATACAAACCTTTGACTGGATCCCAAGCAGCCACAGCACTGACACAGCACTCCTTGTTGTCACTCCTGCCCTTTCCCAGTGCTCATGGAGGTGTTTCATTGTTATCTGCACCAACTGCTCCTCCTCCTGCCTCCTGGCACTGCTCCTGGAGGCAGAGGTCACCAGGAGATCCCAGCTGGCAGCCAAATTCCAGCCTCATGAATTGGCAGGGATGCTGCTTGTGGCTCCCCACACAGAGCAGTGGGGCTGCCCCCTGGCTCTGCCCCTCCTGTCCCACCAGCACAGCCTGACCCAGCTGCAGATGCTGGCCCTGACTCAGCCCAGATGTTCCTGCTCCAAACTGGGGACAAAGGAGTCCCAAGAGGGGACAGGTGGGAAATGGATTGGTAGGGAATTCCCAGAGCCTGGCAGAAGGCTCACATGGAACAGATCTGTGTGCAAACTCTGGGATGAGCTGTGCTGGCTGGGAAAGGCCATGGGATGGGACAGACACCAATGAGAGAGAAATGGGGAGAAAAATATTGAGAGAGAAATGGGACTGGAAACAAGTTTCAGATAAGACTAGACATTCTGGATAAATAGAACTGTGAAAGATGCAATGTAGCAGGACCCATGAGGGGTAATTTAGATGATTGGCTCTAAGACATTAACAACATGATAGGCCAAAAAATGCCTATAATGTCTGTAATTAGGAAATAGTTTGGCTTCTGATGGTGATGGTGTGAATTGTAACCTCTGCATTGTCTCACCCTTCTCGTGAGACTGAAAATGGAATAAAAGTCTTTAAGCACCTCTCAGGAAAGCACCTCTGGGTCAGGAAAAGGGGTTCTGTGACAGGGACAGGTGAGGGAAGTGCCCTGGATGATGCCCACAGGGGCAGGAGCTGGCTGTGCTGACCAGGCCATGCTGGCTCCTCTGACCCCCAGGGATCCCCCAGTTATCCCCAAAACCCCTCCCTGAGGAGCCAGGGGAGGCCAGCAGAGGGGCAGAGCAGGGGGCAGCACCCAGAGCCCCATGCTGTGCCTCTGGCTGGGCTTTGTCCCTGGAAGTTGCCCTTCCTTGGTGACTCCCCTCAAATGAAGGACAAAGACAATCCCAGCCTGCAGGGATGGGGACCCTCAGCTCTGCTCTCCTCCACCAAACACGGGGCTGGGATCTCAGGAATCCCCCCAGGCTCTGCTTCCACCTGTCCCAAGCAGGGTTCAGAGCTGAGCACGAACCATGGTGGGACCTGATCCCCAGGACTGTAATTTTCCCTGTTCCAGGCTCTCCCCCACTGTTCTCAGCTCCCCTTAGCAATTTCCCACATCTTCCAGCTCTGCTTTGTGAACTATTCTATTTTTTTCCCTTTGCAGCTGTTCTCCATTCAATTTTATTTGCAGTTGCTAACACCATGCACCCTCCAGGCTTTTAGTCAGAACTGCCTCTCTGCTTGTGGCATTTTTACCTCCCAATACCTTTCTTTAGAGAACGTTTCACTTTTGTTCATTTTCCTTTCCCCCTCTACAATTTTCTACCCCTAATTATCATTAGCTTGGAGAACTGGCTCCTTTTGAAGAGTAGATAATTAATTTCCAGGGCTGACATCTTTCCCCACTGTAATCAGATCCACACCCTCGTTCCCTGGTGCCCTGTGTGCTGATTTTTTGTGCTGGGAGGTGAGGGCTGATGTCACCAGGCTCTCAGCTCCCAGCCTGTGGCTCCCAGCTCATCTCCTGGCACTGGTGCTGTGCCAGCCCCTCTCCTCTCCCTGTGCTTGGTGCAGTGGGAAATGCTCCCTGCCAGGGAGGGAGGGGCACAGTGTGAGACTGGGGGCAGGAGAGGGGCAGGAGAGCATCAGAATTTTGGTAATAAATGGAAAAAAATGTTAACAAGGAGCTCATTTATTGTTGAAGAGTTAATAGATCTCAAGCTCTCAGTGTGATCCAAGCATGGACCAGACCAAGGTGGATTTGAGGATCTCAGAGGTCTTTTCCCACCTTAATAATTCTGATTCTATGAGACAAACCTTTGAATCTTTATGAGATAAACCTTTGACTTTTTATGAGATAAACCTTTGACTCTTTATCTCTCTGAGATAAACCCTTGAATGGATCCCAAGCAGCCACAGGTGATTTATCCCACTGTCACAGAGTGGATAAAGGGAGGAACAGAGGGAATAGCCCCAGTTCCTCCCCAAAATGAGCCTGGAACCATCACAGCCCCAGGCTCAGGGCCCCCAGCTCCTCCAAAGCTGAGCTGGGCAGGGGAAGCCTCCTCCTCCTTGGCCCCTGGAATTGCTTTTTGTCTTTTCCAACCTCAGGCATTCTGTGATCCTGTGATCCTGTGTGATTGTCCTGAAATGCCCTGAATGTGCCAGGGTCTCTAGGACAAAACTTCCCTCCTGGACATGAGCCCCTTTTCCTGCTGTGCCTTTCCTCAAACCTCCCACAGTGCTACAAATATTCTGCTTTTTCCAAGGCTGCATTTTCCACAGTGAGGCTGGAGCACTGCACCAGCCCTGCCCAGAGGGGTTCAGGCTCTGGGGCTGTCACAGCTCCCAGAGGATTCCCAGGAACACTGAACCAAAACACCAAATTCAGGCTCAGGGTTTTACCTCGTGGCTTCTGGTATTAGTAAAAATAATGTTTTGTGAGTTTCCTAGAAGTGAACCCAAAAGTTTGCACACATAAGTGAGTCTCAAGGTATTTCCAGCCTCAAATCCCCCTCTCCACTGACAGGAACACCAGCACTGCAATTAGAGGGGCTGCTAATAACTCTATGAGTGTCTTGTACAGCCTAAAAGCTTTTTAAATGAGGCTCACAGCCCTGAACAAGGTAAATACATTTGTAGATTTGTTTGGGCAATTACAGTCATTTAAAAAACAATGCATAATAACAGACATGAATCTAATAAGCCATTGCTAATTAAATGTATTAATGCCACGTTATGAAACAAATGCATCTTGCTGATACGTTGCAGCCACTTTTGTGCTGTAAACACTTGAGCAGTGACAGGGGCAGAATTTGCATCCCTGGGCATTGCCAGTGCCCAGGAACAGCTGCAATTAATTTGCCCCAGTGAAGCCAATCTCCTGCCCTGCCACCAGGCTCTCCTTTATTTCCCTACTCCTCCTCTTCCTTTGCTCTGTGAGCAACAGTTGCAGTCAAATGGAGCTGGTTAACCCCAAAATATGGGACACGGCTACAAAGCATTTCTGAAGGCTCTGCTTTGAACTGTGCTCTCCTGCCAATTATAATTTGCAGCAGGTACAACATTCCCAGGCTGTGGAAAAGCCATTTCTCTGTCCTGGGAGAGTTCAGTCAATTTTACCTGACATTAAGTGTTCAATAGCACAATTTTCCCTCTCTCGCTTTCATCTCTTTGGAAAATGTCACCAAACTGGAATGAACCAATTGACCACAGACCTTTTGAGGAGTCAGGCCCAAAGCAGCTCCAGGGATGCAGAGGAAAGCTGAGAGCCAGGCTGGGATCCCCTGGGCACCCAGGAACACCAAAGTGATGCTGTGAAACCTTCTCTGCTCAGCTGGGCCAGTGCTGGGGCTGGTGAAGGCAGGGTTAGGGTCCAGCAGGGCCTGGGAGCTCTGTGGGGAATTTGGGTGAAGGAGTGGGGTTAGGGTGGAGGGGGAATTTGGGTGAAGGAGTGGGGTTAGGGTGGAGGGGGAATTTGGGTGAAGGAGTGGGGTTAGGGTGGAGGGGAATGCACAATGGCCTCGTGAGGTTTGTTCCAGAGATGGCAAAGTCACTTCCCAGGGTTTCCAGCTTTATGGAAAAGGGAGCAGCCACAGGTTCCCTGTGGTCAAACTGCACAAAAATCACAGAATCCCAGAATGGTTTGGGTTGGAAGGGACTTAAAGCCCATCCCATCCCACCCCAGCCATGGCAGGGACACCTCCCACTGTCCCAGGCTGTCCCCAATGTCCAGCCTGGCCTTGGGCACTGTCAGGGATCCAGGGCAGCCACAGCTGCTCTGGGAATTCTATCCCAGCTCCTCCCCACCCTTCCAGGGAACAATTCCTGCCCAATCTCCCAGCCAGCCCTGCCCTGTGTCAGTCTGAAGCCATTCCCTGTCTCCTGTCCCCCATCCCTTGTCCATTGTCCCTCCCCATCTTTCCTGCAGCTCCTTCAGGTCCTGGAAGCTCACCCTGAGCTCAGCCCAAAGCTTCTCCTGTCCAGGCTGAACAATCCCAGCTGTGCCAGCCTTTCCTCCCAGCAGAGCTGCTCCATCCTCTGCTCACCCTGGAGCCTGCTCTGGGCAGCTCCAGGTCCCTCTGTGCTGGGAGCCTCCAGCCCAGGAGAGCAGAGGAAGGTGCACATGGCACTGCCAGGTGGGCAGCTGTCTCCAGGAGCTCATGGACAGAAGACATTGACCTTTGACTAATGAATCACTGCTAATGAAAAACCTGTCCAGCTGGATTTAATTGCCTGCTTTGGGCAGATATGGCTGGAAAAATCTCATGCCTGTCAGATTTTTTTTTTTTTCCTCCCCCTAAAGCATCAAATTATTCACCGTCCTCTTGTAGCATTTTGCAGCCAACTCCTTCCTGTGATGATTTTCAAAGGATGAAGAATGAGCACCCTGGTGACATTTCTAGTATCTATAAATATCTCCCCACTACCCTGCCTGCCCAAGTGGTGAATTATGCAGGGAGATATATATAATAAAACAATCGGATCCATTCTGTTGTCAACAGACCATTCTTCTTCAGCTGACAGGAGAACAGCCCTGGAAAGAGCAGGCAGAGCCTGGGGAGTTACTGAGCTGCTCCTTGCCTGCAGGTACAGGGGCATCCTGGAGGGCAACACTGAGCAGGGAGAGCCCTTGCTATGCTGGGAAAAGGAGGAAAAGGTTTTAAAGAGAAGAAGAATGAAGGTTAGGACACTGAAAGGCAGGAAATGACACATCCAGAGAATCCCATGGAATCACAAACAGCATCAGAGATCTCAAAGACAATCCAGTCCAAGCTGCTCCAAATCCCCAACTCATCCCCAGCCCAGAGCTCTGAGTGCCACCTCCAGAAATTCCCTGGACACCTCCAGGGATGGGGATCCAAACCTCCCTGGGCACTTCCAAGCCCTGAGCTCCCTCTCCATGGGGAAATTCCTGCTGCTGTGCACCCTGAGCCTGCCCTGGCTCATTCCCTCTGCTCCTGTCCCTGTTCCCTGGGAGCAGATCCCAAATTCCCCCTGGCTGTCCCCTCCTGGCAGGAGCTGTGCAGAGCCACAGGGTCCCCTCTGGTAAAAGAATCCCTGAAGATGTCCCAGTGAAGGACTCATCCAGCATGATGGATTATCTGGAGCACAATGAACTGACTTCTGGCCCTTCCCTCTGTGTTTAATTCAGCAGTGCTCTGTTTATGCATCTGAACCTCCTGCATGGTGAAATACACAGAGAATTTAATGTGCCCAACCTTGCAAAGCTGTGGGAAGTGACCAGTTTACATTTCATGTCTAATTGGCAGGTTTTAATTTAAATTGGGAGGGATTTAATTTAATAGCAAAGCTTTCCCCAGCTAACAGACCTCTTCTAGCAGGTGCTCATTATCTGGGATACAGACTCTGTTGTCTCATTTATGGGTTAGAGGCAATTTTAAAAAGTCAGCATAAGACAGCTCTCTCCCTTCCATTAGACATTTGCAGATGGCTTTTGCTAAGCCATAAGTAGCTCCTTCATCATTATTTTTTGAGGCTGTGCCTTGGAGACAGTGCCTAGCAATTAAACAAAGCTCTCATCAGGGGTTTTCCCTCCTTACCTTCATCCAGAAGTCTGTCATTCTCCAGGACTGCAAGGACAAGGATTTGGGATGTTCTCATTCCTGCAGTGCTGCTCAGGGCAGGAGAGTTCCTGTGGATCTCCTGCAAAGCCTTCAAAGGGCTTCACCCTCCTGGATGGCACAGCTCCCACCCATCCAGTGGGCTCCAGTGTGTCACTGTCACAATTCCCACCCAGGGGCTCTGGTGTCACTGTCACAATTCCCACCCAGTGGACACAGCTCCCACCCAGTGGGCTCCCCTGTGTCACTGTCACAGCTCCCACCCAGGGGTTCTGGTGTCACTGTCACAGCTGTGTCACTGTCACAATTCCCACCCAGTGGGCTCCCCTGTGTCACTGTCACAGCTCCCACTCAGGGGCTCTGGTGTCACTGTCACTGTCACAGCTCCCACCCCATGGACACAGCTCCCACCCAGCCACCCCTCCCTGCTCCCTGCCCCAGGATCCCTTCACCTCTCACTGCTCTCCCACTCCAGCTGGGATTCAGCTCCCAGTGACCTCTCAGGTGTGTTCCTCCCACCTGACCCCCTGTGCTCTCCTCACTGTGAGGAAACCTGCAGCTCCCAGAGACTATTCCAGGAACAATTGCTTTTATTAGTAAGTATCTATCACCACGACATATTCCTCTGAAATAATCCCTGTGCTGTACTTCCACTGTGGATTCCATTAAGCACATTGGATATTAAGCCCATTTTCAATGTTTCTAAGATTTACAGGAGTGTTAGCAAGGCACAGCTTATAACCACAACATCTGCTCACCTCCCAGCTTTCAACATTATACACAAAGAAACACTCACAGAGGGAAAAGAATAAATTCCAGAGAATTTCATAAGTCTATTTAAGTGTTTTGGAGAAGGCTACCGATTTTAAAACTACTTAGGATCAGGAAGAGAAATAAAAATTAGATTTAAGTTTATCAGTGTCTGGGTGTGGTGTCTCAGGCTCTGGGCTGGGATATTCCAGTGCAGCCATGCAGGAATTACAGGACATTGATTTACAGCAGCCACAGACCCGGGCTGTGTCACTGCACCTCTGTCACCTCCTGTTTGGGTCACAGGACACGGACACAGCCAGGGTACATAACCTGGGAGCCCAGCAGAGAGCAGGAGCGTGGGTTAACCCCAGAATTCCATGTTTAAATTGTGTGACAAAGGAGTGAGGGCTGTGCAGAGCAGGGCCTTAGGCCTGCAGCAGCAAGGCCACACCAGCCAGCACCCACTTGGAAGGGCTCTCCTTGGTTTTGAGGTTCAGAGTCCACACGAAGGTTGGCCCCCTCTGGCGTGTCCTGTACACAGGGCAGGGGTACAAGCCCCTGGTGTCCTGCCTGTCCTCAGGAATGGCCCTGATGAACAGCACAGGCATGGCTGGGGTGAGCTCCTTCAGCCTGGCCTCCGCGATGGTCCCAGCCTGCAGGGAGAAGGAGACAAAGGCTGCTCAGGCTCCAAGGTGTCCAGCAGCTGATGTACCCAGCCCTGGCACCTTGATCCGAGCTGCTCCTGCCTGGGAGGTGCAAAGAGCTTCTCCGTGGGGCTGGATGAGTCTTTGGGAAGGAGGGTGTGGATCCAGCAGCTCCCTGCCCCACCACCCTCCTGGGTGGGGATCATCTGCAGGTGATGGTCCTGCTGGCTCTCACCCTGCTCCAGCCTCTCACCTGAGCTGCTCTGGTGTGGGACAGAGCCCCTGGCCCTGCCCAGACACAGCATCAGCAAAGGTTCACTCCTCTTGTCCTGGTTTCTACTGAGTGCAGCTTTGAGGCCATGTCCTCCTGTGCTATTGCCAGGGAACAGGGACAGGACAAGAGGAAAAGGCCTCAGGCTGTGCCAGGGCAGGCTCAGGCTGGACATCAGCAGGAATTTCTGGGCTGAAAGGGTGATTAAACATTGGCAGGGGCTGCCCAGGGAGGTTTGGAGTGCCCATCCCTGGAGGTGGCACTCACAGGGTGAGGATGGGCACAGGGTGGTCCTGGGGGATCCTTTCCAGCCTCGGTGACCCTGGGATTATTCTCCTGCATTTCTTTTTCAGAGTATTGCCAGACCAGAAACACTCCATGGGAGGTGCTGCTTGTGGAGGAGAACAGCCCCAAAAGCACCACAGGCTTCTTCCTACTCCCATGGATGCAACCAAGAGAATTCCAAATGACTTTTCTGAGGGAATATCACCATTAAATCTCAAGTGCCATTATTCTCCTCCCAGCAATGCCCTCCCCAGCAGGCTGCCCAGCCCAGGAGAGGGGAGAACCCTGCCAGGACAAGAAATCAAGTTTGTTTCTCTAATTTGGGCCTCTCTGGCATTTTTTCTCTCTCTCTTCCTGACAATAAAATACCCTGCACATCAATCCATTTCCAGGGAAAACTGCCTAATGGAGGCTGGAGAGACCAAATGAAAACAAATAGGGAAATGGAAACAGAACTTTTCAGCACTAAAGAAGCTGCCTCTCACTGCAGCTGAGCTTCACATATCATCATTATTCCAAATGCTCTCAGATCAGAGCTGTGGGGTGAGGTTCAGCCTCTCCAGTAGTTTATTTAGCTCTGCAAACGAGCGAAGAAAAATCATCCCTCTTGCCACACACCTTGGTTTAATTGTGCTAATGCCATATGCTATGCTCAGCTAGATAAATCCAGCTCTCATTTAGGATTTTATATTTCCAACGTGCTGAACAAACATTAAATAATTTGTATAATACCTTGCAAAGTAGCTATTTATGAAACATTATTATGCACTCTTCTTAAATCCACACCTTTCATTTCTGAGACTGGGTTTTGATCAGGTCTTTCTTTTTTTTTTCTTACTGCTGAGAATACTTCAAATAAAATTTCCAGGAGATATTCTACCTCTTTGTGGGCTAACAAGAGCTGCAATCTTCCCGAGGTACCTCTATGTAAGAGATCATTTTGTTATGTCTGGGCTGATTCTCATTTGCATTTTTTATCTCTCTCACCGTCAGAAATTAGTTCTGCTCTGAGAGCAATTCCTCTTGAGGAGCAGCACAGCTCTCGTGGTGCACATCCACCATCCTGTGCCTGGAGAGCTCAGATCCTAAAGGCTCCTTCCCTTCTGCCTGTCCCACACTGCCAGCAGGCACCTGGGAGTGGCAGTGCCACCCACCGGGGCTGGGGACACAAAGAGCTGCCCCAAACCAGGGCTGGGGACAAACAGCAGAGCCTGGGAGCCCAGCCCTGAATCCCTGCACCAGGAGGGGGAATCCTCACCCCACTGCTCCCTGGGGGTCAGCTGGAACTGGGACACACAGCCCTGAATCCCTGCACCAGGAGGGGGAATCCTCACCCCACTGCTCCCTGGGGGTCAGCTGGGACACACAGCCCTGAATCCCTGCACCAGGAGGGAATCCTCACCCCACTGCTCCCTGGGGGTCAGCTGGAGCTGGGACACCCAGCCCTGAATCCCTGCACCAGGAGGGAATCCTCACCCCACTGCTCCCCTGGGAGCCCAGCACAGCCTGGCTGCCTTGGGGATGGAGTCACCTCTTGGAGCCAGCAGGGAAGGGACAGGGAGCCTGGAGGGAAGGGGACACAGATCCAGCAGAGAAGGGACACAGATCCAGCAGGGAAAGGACATGGAACAAGCAGGGATGGGGACACGGAGCCAGCAGGGAAGGGGACACAGATCCAGCAGGGAAGGGGACAGAGATCCATCAGAAAAGGGACACAGCAGCAGGGAAGGGGACAGAGATCCATCAGAAAAGGGACACAGATCCAGCAGGGAAGGGGACACAGATCCAGCAGGGAAGGGGACACAGATTCAGCAGGGAAGGGGACACAGATCCAGCAGGGAAAGGACATGGAGCCAGCAAGGATGGGGACACAGATCCAGCAGGGAAGGGGACTTTAAGGTCCTTTCAGCCCAGGCAGTGTGGGATCCCGTGGTTCCATGGCAGGGGCTGTGCTGTCCCCAGCTCCATGGAGCACACGTGGTGTCAAACCCACCCCTGCCCTCCTCCCACCACGCTCCAGCCCCCTTGGGGAGGGGCAGGGCACTCTGCTGGCATCAAACCCTCAATTGCAGAGAGCAAGAAAGCCAGGGATCAGTCAGCAGCTCGAGATCAAGGGCCTCCAAGTGTCCCCAGCCACAGCATCCTTCTGCCTGCCACTGAGGCCCAGTGACTTTAACAGGGCTGCTGCAAGAGATCATTTGCACCCAAAATAATCTGCTTAGTTTCATTTCATCTAATAGCTGCCTGCTGTTTTGTAATGAATGTTTTATAAATTTAAGACACCCAAGGGCAAACATAAATGTTTAAATAAATAGAAAAATGTGAGTAGCACAACATAGAAGGACTCTTTCCTTTTTTTGGAGGAACAACCTAAATGTGAAATATTCTTTTAAAAGTGGAGGTGTTCCCCAGAGGAATTCTTCTAAACGTGGCCTGCCATTTTTATCAGAGGATTAATTTGGAAGGGGTACAACCCAAAAGAGCTGTGCACCTGTTTTAAAAGTCCTGCATCCATTAATGCACCCTGGTACTCACTGGATTATAGGTAAAATGAATAGCTCCACTAGGTAAAAATGATATTTTGGTGTGAGCAGCAGCCCATAAAAATATCCTTTTCCTTTCTGAAATAAATTGAAGCACGATACCCAGAGATTATGAATGGCTCCATGAAGGTAATTGCTCAGTATCTTTCAATCACAAGGAAAATGTAATCAGGAAAACACATTTACTGGTATTGGGATGGTCTCTGAAGACAAATCCCATTGCTGGATGCAATCACCCATACCAGTTATTGGAGGGAGGCAGAGGGGAGAAGCCAAGTATTTCCCAAAGATTTGTGGCTTTGCACACCAAAACCTCTCCCTCTTCCCTTCCAGCATTGCCTGGAGATGGGTAAAACCCAGACAGAACTCATTTTCTAGTAATAGTGGCAAAGAAAACACAACAGCAGGCACTGGAATGTTCTTAAATGGAGTATTTGATATTCAGCAGCAGGGATTGTTAAGAACTCTTTATTCTGGTGTTTCCAGCTGATTTGTGCCAGGTTTTTAGGGCAGCAGAAATGCTCCCTGTGGAAGGGGCTGTGACCTCCCAAGGGCTGTGTGTGCCTTGGAGAAGGGGACAGCCAGGGAAGTGTGGGGCCAGAGCTGTGAGCAGAGCCCAGCCCAGCAGAGCAGAGATGTGAGCTGACCCACGTGAGATCCTCCCTGCCATTCCCAGCAGAGCCTTTGCCAATGCTCCCTGTGGCTTCCCAGACCCAATTCAGGTCATTTCCAGAACAAAAAACAGCCTGGAGCTTTGAACTCCCCAAGGATATCTGATGAAATGCCATCCATCAGGGAGCTCACAGCTTTCCCCAATTTCCTATTCTTCATGGAAAACACTGGCAGAGAGGGAGGTGACAAAGAGGTTGGATACTAGGAAAAGGATTTTCATGAGAAGAATAATAAAATACATATAGAATGAGCTGCCTGGGGTGGTGGTGGAGTCACCATCCCTGGATGTGTTTAAAACAAGACTAGATGTGGCACTCAGTGTCAGTTTAGCTTAGTTAGGTGTTGGAGCATGGGTTGGACTCGATCTTGGAGGTTTCTTCTAAGCTGTGATTCCATGATTCTGTGATTGTGCAATGCTGTGTGATTCTGTTCGATTCTGTGTGATTCTGTGATTTTGTGTGATTCTGTGATTGTGTGATTTTGT
Organism: Aegithalos caudatus; assembly: GCA_013389925.1. Classification (NCBI taxonomy): domain Eukaryota; kingdom Metazoa; phylum Chordata; class Aves; order Passeriformes; family Aegithalidae; genus Aegithalos; species Aegithalos caudatus. The sequence continues at coordinate 114,460 of WEIU01022697.1, read as the reverse complement.
ATGATTCTGTGATTCTCTGTGATTCTGTAATTCTGTAATTCTCTGTGATTCCGTGATTTTGTGTGATTCTGTAATTCTGTCATTATGTGATTTTGTGTGATTCTGTCATTCTCTGTGATTCTGTGATTCTGTCATTCTGTGATTCTGTGTGAGTCCGTCATTCTGTCATTCTGTGATTCTGTCATTCTGTCATTCTCTGTGATTATGTAATTCTATGATTCTGTGTGATTCTGTCATTCTTTCATTCTGTGATTCTCTGTAATTCTATGATTCTGTGTGATTCTGTGATTCTGTCATTCTGTGATTCTGTCATTCTGTGATTCTGTGATTCTCTGTAATTCTGTAATGCTATGATTCTGTGATTCTGTGATTGTATGATTACATGATTCAGTGAATAAGTGACGTGTGTCAAATCACAATTACACAACCACACCCACACCTCCTCCCTCAGCCCCAGAACCCTGCAGAGCTCACCTGAGCATCCCAGCGAGCTCCCTCCATGAACAGCCCATGCACATAGACCCCCTCACGAGGAGCACTGGCAAAATCCTCTCTGCTCTTCTTGGTCACCTCACACTGCAGCTCCATCCTGTCCAGGGGCCACTGGTTCCTGCGGGCTGCAGTCTGCATCACGGCCGTCAGCATGGACTGCGGCTGGAAAAACCCTCCCAGCCACAGCGTGGAGGGCAGGGAGAAGTCCCTGCTCCAGGCCTCCAGCTGGCTGATGTGGGCCAGCAGGTCAGCAAACCAGGAGCCCAGGCTGGCTGTGGAGGGGTAGGATCTGCTCAGCCAGAGCTGGGGCACGGCGTGCAGCAGCAGGGAGCGGTGCAGGGCCTCCATGGAGCCCGTCATGGGCAGCTCCCCCTGGGGACAGAGGGGACAGGCAGGGCTGGGAGCTGCATGGCACAGGGTACAGCACCCATAGGGTACACACAGGGCATCCACAGGGCATCCACAGGGTAACAGCACACACAGGGCACACACAGGGTAACAGCACACACAGTGTAACAGTACACACAGGGTAACAGCACACACAGGGCACACACAGGGTAACAGCACACACAGGGCACACACAGGGTAACGGCACACACAGTGTAACAGCACACACAGGGCACACACAGGGTAACAGCACCCACACAGAACAGGGTACAGCATCCACAGGGCACACACAGGGCACACACAGAGCATCCACAGGGCACACACAGGGCATCCACAGGGCACACACAGGGCATCCACAGGGCATCCACAGGGTAACAGCACACACAGGGCACACACAGGGTAACGGCACACACAGTGTAACAGCACACACAGNAGCACACACAGGGCACACACAGGGCATCCACAGGGTAACAGCACCCACAGGGCACACACAGGGTAACAGCACACACACAGAACAGGGTACAGCACACACAGGGCACACACAGGGCACCCAGACAGCACCCACAGGGCACACACAGGGTAACAGCACCCACACAGAACAGGGTACAGCATCCATAGGGCAGCCACAGGGCAACAGCACCCACAGGGCACCCACAGGGCACCCACACAGAACAGGGCAACAACATCCACAGGGCACCCACAGGACACCCCACACAGCACCCACACAGCCACTGCTGGCCACGTGCTGTGGGTGACTTTATGGGTTTGGGGTGTTCCTGCACACTTTCTGTTGCATATTCTGCATCCTGCTGTAGAAATACTGCAGGGGTGTCCCTCAGTTGTCCCAGTGGTTTTTTTGTTTTCTCTCATGGACTGGAAGATTTTCAGGGGTGCAAAGCTGTTCTCACTCACTGCAGGGCAGGATATTGGAGTTTCTGAGGATCTGCTCTAAAACTACCCAAGCAGTTGTTATGTCAACCCCTATCCCCCTCCTCTCCTCCTCTTCCCCTCACTCCTCCCCTCATTTACTGCTCTGCAGTGCAAGATTTTCTTTTTGACTTCACGTGTTGTCTGCAAATGTAATCACAGCTCCTTCCACAGCAGGGAAGGAGCACAACAAAGTAAGATACGATTCAGCCAAGTGAGATAAAGAGAGAGCTTTGACTTTTCCTTTGTGCAGCAATTAATTAGTTTTAAAGCTTTTAGAAACCTGTATCAGTTCTGCCAGGAGAGCTGAATTCCAGGCCATTCCACTGGAAGACAACGTGAGGGTGGCTGAACACTGGAATGGGTTGTTCACAGAGGATGTGGAGTTTCCATCCCTGGAAATGTTCCAAACCCACCAGGGCATGGTCCAGAACAACCTGCCCTGCCTGTCCCTGCTGGGGTGGGCTTGGACCAGGCAATCCTGACCAACCCCTCTGTGATTCTGGCTGGTTCAAGCCAAGCAGGACACAAAGAGAAAACCTGCAGATGCCAGCTCAGCTTCCCTGCTCTGGAATGATCTCCACAATTCCAATCCCTGCTCAGCTGGAGGGGTACAACACCCCCCAGACCTTTGGAGACCCAGATAATGGGTCCACAGTTAATGTCCATCACTGCTCTCCATTGTAAACACTTCTTGTTGTTCCCTTATCATTTGGCCAAAATTCATCTGATTTACAATTTCTCTTTGCCTCGGGCTAAGTGTTTTTGGAAAGATTAACTGAAATCAGTTGAGCCAGTGCTGAGAACAAGGGGGAGGGAATTGGGTCAGTCTATTCACATTAAAAGATTCCAACTGTTCTTTCACAGGACTTCAGTGCCTCCAGCCGTGAGGTCAGCAGAGGTGCCCTTTGCTGGGGCCACAAAAATCCAGGAAGCTTTAGCAAAAGTTGGAATCTTCTTAAAGCAGCCCCTGCAGTTGTTTAGCAATGCTTGTCAGAGCCCAGCAGTTCAAGATCTCTGCAGTTTGTTCCTGTGCTGACCATGCCCTGTGGGTCACACTGACAGCTGAAAAAGATCTTTAATATCACCAAGTCCAGCCATACAATTGTGACTTGCACAAGGTGTGGCAATTAGATTTAATGTGGGGAAGGATGTGCTGTTTAACATTGGTAGGGGAACGAGGGGATGTAGAGTAGGCAAATAAACCACAGCCAAAATTAACCACAGGGATCTGTAACACAGGGTGCAATCCTCTCCCCAAACCCTGCCACAAACCATGCAGGGGAAGGGATGGGATCTGCAGAAAAGGCTCCTGAACCTGCTGGGTTTCCCCAGGGAGAGCAGATTTCTGGTGGGTACAGCAAATCCTGAGTACAAAGGGTTTAGGATGGGTTTCAAAGCTAGAACAGCAAACGAGGTTAAGTGAAAAGCTGCAAGAAGCAACATTTGCAATAAACACTAAAATATGAGGAACAACCTCCCAAAATCTCCACCATGATCTCCATCCCCAGGAAAAACTGGACACAAAGAGGAATTATCAGTGGGCTGGGCTGAAGCCATGGCAGGAAGAACAGAAAGTCCTGCAGTGGCCACACGTGAGACAGGAGGGGTTTGTGCTCCTGGGGGGGTTTGACGTGGGTGAGAACGTGGCAGAATGTGTGCAAGCAGCCAAATTGATTTAAAGACAACCTCCCCTCGATCATATATCATGTCTAGTTTTACTTTCAGGAAACAAATGAATTAGCAAATGTAATTCTCAGCAAGGCTTGAGAAAAGCAATTTTTAAAGCCTGCGCACTCAAGCATGCTTTGAGTCTCCTGTGAGGGTTCAAAGCATCTACAGCAGCAATCTCATAGAGTTGTCCAAACACAATTATGCATAAATTTGCATTTCAGATGCTGAATACTAAAGTACATCAGAAATTATTCAAGTTACTTTTTAATTTTTTTTTTTCCCTCCCAAATGCTGGGAGTAATTTTCATTTAAAGACACCCTTGAAGGAAATCCTAATCAGCCTGCAGCCGTTCCCTCAAGATGAGCACAGCACAGGCACAAACTGTTTCCTCAGTTCAGGTTATTTTCACTTGATACCCAGCTCACCGATCAAAATTTGGTCTTTGTTATTTTACAATATATATCATCCTCATTTGGGAGGCTCATCCTTCACCCAAATTGCAAACCAGAGGATCTGCTTGCAAAAAAAAAAAACAACCCAGGCTGGTACAACATTAACATGCAAGTGCTTCAGCCCAGCCTCTGGTTCCACCCAAGCCAGCCAGAACAAAGGGCTTTGAAATGCAACATGCCAGTTATTTCTGATGGCTACCAGTCTATTGCAATTTCTCTTCCTCCTAATGGGATGTCTCCTATTTTTGGACCAAACAATCACTTTCCGCTAGGACGACACCATGAATTATTCAAAAATTCAAATTAGGCGTGACATTTCTAAATCGCCTTCTTTTTGGCAGATCCTTCAGTCAGTTAAAAACAATAAGCCTTGTTTTCTCTGGGCTTGATTTATTCTCTGCTGAGCTCTGTGGGGCCTGGCTTGTAAACTCTCCTCCTCTGAGTGCTGTCAGTGCAGGCCCCCAGCCCCAGAGATGGACCAGCCTTAAGAGCCTTTAATTGTCAGGAAGGACAATTCAATTAAAACAATTAAAGCAGGATTTCTTCAGTGAAAGGCCCAGAAGTCAGGGCAGCATCAGAAAGTGCCATCAGCCCCCTCTGGCTGTTCGTGGTCCCCAAGGCGTGGGTGTGACGTGAGGGATGCTGAGCAGAATTTTGGGTCCTGCACAAGGTCTAATTCAGCTCTGCAGGGACCCACAGGTGACCTTTGGCTGCAGACACAAAACTGGGCTCGAGGTGTGCCAGGGGAGGCCTGGTTTGGAGCTTTCTCCAGGCAGTGCCTTGCAGAGCACTGGAACAGGCTGCCCTGGTGCCCAACCACAGGCTGGCAGAAGGCTCAGGGCTGGAAGGGGCCTCAAGGATCACCCAGTCCAACTCCTGAGTGACTGACCTGCCCAGGGGCTGAACCCTCAGCCCTGGTGAGCCAAAGTCCCCTGGGAATTCCCAAAAAACCATTTGGCTGTGACAGCTGAGGTTTAGGGGTGAGCACGGTGCTGCTGCCAGGTCATGGCTGGGCTTGGTGACCTCAAAGGTCTTTTCCAGCCTTAAGGACACCGTGGCTCTGTGAACTCTGGTGGCCTCTCAGCCCCTCAGATGTGTCTCTGCAGCAAACACCAGATGAAGAAATGCCAAATGCTGCTCTGCTCTGCTGCTCTTCTGCTCCAGCCCCAGCCCAGGGAGCCAGGCTGCTCAGCCCTTTGAGGAGCCTTTTCTGCAGATCCCATCCCTTCCCCTGCATGGTTTGTGGCAGGGTTTGGGGAGAGGATTGCACCCTGTGTTACAGATCCCTGTGGTTAATTTTGGCTGTGGTTTAGCTAAGCCCATGCATCCCCTCGTTCCCCTGCCAATATTGAACAGCACATTCTTCCCCACATTAAATCTAATTGCCACACGTTGTCCAAGCCACAATTATATCTTGTTTGGGGCTCTGGGATTGAAACATTAAATCACTTCTGTTTACCTGTCTCAGGAAACAGAATTTTCATTTCCACTGCCTTATGCTGGAAAATAAGTGAAATCTGTTTATGATAATCGACTACATAAATATCAGCTTTTTTCAAAACTGGGCTGGACACACTAAGCCCCCACAAGAGCCCAGGATCTCTCTCCTTTAATGAGCACCAGCAGCAAAGGCAGTGCAGACACATCTGCAGCTGCTGGCTCCAGGGTGCAGCTGGGATTTGGGAGCAGCTGGGAGCCTAAATCCCCCCTTTCCAAGCTGCCCCTGCAGAGGTTTGGGATGTGATTCCATCTCAGGGCTGCAGGGATTGTGCAAGAGAGATGGGACCAGTGAGAGATGGGTAAAGCACAATTTACTGCTCTTGTCCTCTACAGCCCCATGAAGGGTGAGAATGTCCTCACCACAAAAGTCAGAGGCCACAAGATCTCTAGTTACAATACCTTTTAAAGACTTATTAGCCAATAAACTACTGCCACAAAGAATGTTTATGTTTTTATCCCAATAGTTAATTATTTTGTTTTACACGTTTTTGCTGCAGTGAGGACTTTCTTAACCAATCATATAACACACAAACTTCCAAAACTTCACCTTAAAACTTCTTACTTTGTAACTACTTCTATATCTTAAACTTTGAACCCTAAAATTTTCCACTACTCAGTTTTACATGTTTCTACTTAAACTACAAATCCACATCCTTGCTTCTAGTCTCTAAATCTGGAGGCTTTGTCCAAGGTCTCAGATCAAACCCTGCATTCATTTCTAAGGCTGGGCCTGTAGTCACAAGGTTTTGAGAACTTTCAGTTCATCCCCTAAGGAGCAGCCAGAGCCTTTTACATTTTGTCCCACTGAGTGCCTGGGGGGGATGCAGGAGGTGACTTCTCCCACCAGGGCATGCAGCATCAATCACAGCCCTCCCTGACAGCCTGAAATCTGCATCCTGACTGCTGTGGCAAATCCAGCACCCCTGGGACACAGACATCCATCCCCTCCTGGGCCAGAGCCTCCTCCACACCAGGGAGGGGAAGCAGCTCCAGAGGAGCCCCGTGGATGTCCCAGCACAGGGCTCACAGCCAGCAAGGGCAACTGTGTCTGTCCCCAAACCCTTGTGATTTCAGCCTTTTCCTCTTACAGTTCTGGACATTTTGTGCCTTCACACAAATCCAGTCTTTGATTTCAGCTCAGCCTGTGCCTCTGAGACACTTTGCTCCAAGCTCCCCCCTGCTCAGGGACATTTTATGAAAAGGTCTGAGTTTTGGCTCACCTTTAAGTAGGCCATGTCTCAATTTGTGAGTGCCCTGCTGTTGCTGTGGCACAGTCTGGGGTGGCCAGAAGTGCTTGTCCCCTGTTCCCAAAAGCCAAGCACTGCTGTGTGTGCCTGGGGACACGGGGCCACTGCAAACCCATCTGCCAGCCCTGAGGAGCCAGGCTGGATTTGCAGCCAGCAGCAAATTCTTCCCTGTGACCCCTGTCATTCCCTGCAGGATTTACCAGCTCTCCTACTGATGATGCCTTAAGATTTTAGCTTTTGTATGTTTCAGATCCTTTAGTGCATTGGTGCACAGCTCTAAACTCCATATGAAGTGTAGTTAACCCTTCACATTTTGGTCAGACAGAACAACCCCTCTGTGCCTGAGATCCAAGGACACACCACAGCCCCAGGCCCTGAAAACTATAGGCAAAAGTGAATTGGGGGGAGCAAAGGAAAAGGTAAATGACTTCATTAGCTGAAGCTGTAATTGGAGAATTAACCCCTGATATGCAAATAGACCAAACTTATTTCTGGCTGAAAAACTGGTGAGCATCGTCCATTTTGTGTGCAGCCTCTGGGAGGCTTTTGGCCACCCAAGGGGCATCTACTGAAGACCCTTATCAACTCCCCACCCTTTACTCTCTAATTGTGTGCAGTTAGGAACCCTGCAGTAACTTCAGGAGGTTTTGACCACCCAAGGTGCATCAATTGAAGGCCTTTATCAACTCCCCACTCTTTACTCTCTCACTGTGTGCCCCGGGCCCCTGCAGTACCTTCAGGAGGTTTTTGACCACCCAAGGTGCATCAATTGAAGGTCTTTATCAACTCCCCACTCTTTACTCTCTCACTGTGTGCAGTTAGGAGCCCTGCAGTACCTTCAGGAGGTTTTGGCCACCAAAGGTGCATCTATTGAAGGCCTTTATCAACTCCCCACTCTTTACTCTCTCACTGTGTGCCCCGGGCCCCTGCAGTACCTTCAGGAGGCTTTCAGCCGCCCAAGGTGCATCAATTGAAGGCCTTTATCAACTCCCCACTCTTTACTCTCTCACTGTGTGCCCCGGGCCCCTGCAGTACCTTCAGGAGGCTTTTAGCTACCCAAGGTGCATCAATTGAAGGCCTTTATCAACTCCCCACTCTTTACTCTCTGACTGTGTGCCCCAGGCCCCTGCAGTACCTTCAGGAGGTTTTTGACCACCCAAGGTGCATCAATTGAAGGCCTTTATCAACTCCCCACTCTTTACTCTCTGACTGTGTGCCCCAGGCCCCTGCAGTACCTTCAGGCCCAGCTGCAGCTCGCCCAGCGAGCGCCGCAGCTCGGCCCTCAGGGCGTTCACGCGCTCGCACTCCTGCAGGGCCACCACGGCGTAGGGAGTCCTCTCCTCCAGCCTGGCCAGCAGCTCTGCCACGTTGAACTCATCCCTCAGCTTCTCCAGCATCTCTTCCAGCAGGGATTGCACCTGTGGCAAAGGGAGGAGAGAGCAGGGTGCTGGGGAGGGAGCCCACGGCCGCCTGAGCGGGGAGAGCTCCCTCTGCCCTGTCAGCGCCTCCAGAACCAGCCCTGTCAGCCACGGGCGCCTCTCTGAGAGCTTGCCTCATCCTATTAAAATCCAAATGCTGGCAGGGGTTAGTGTCAGATGAGCAGCTTGCAGAAGGATGGTTCTAAAGTGTCCCTGTGACACGAGGCAGGCTCCTCTCTGCTTGGCTCCCTCGTTTCTCCCGAGGGCACGCTCACGAGGAGATGGATGTGGCTGGGGCCTCAGCTGGGCCTCAGGACAGGGCAGCTTAGGAGCTGGTTTTCTCTGGTGTATTGATGGAGAGAGGTGATTATATAAAATTGAATTTTAAGCTTAATTTGGCATTATGAACTAATGGAGCCGTGGAAGGAAAGCATAACAAAACAAAATTATTTTCTGGTCACCACCACAGCTTCTTTGGTACTAAACAGGGAAAGCTCCAATGCAAGAGGATCTTTGTGGTGTCTAAAAAATTAAATTAAATAGCCAAACCCTTTTCTGACAAGGAGGCATGAAGCCTCTGCTGTCCATGAGATCAGCTGCATCTCCCAGTTTTACTGTGGAAAGTCTCACTCAAAGCTTTGCTTTACTTCCAAGCTGGAACCTAAGCAAGACTTCTGCTTGCTGGGGACCTTTTGGGACACACATAACACATTAAAATTCTATGATCCAAAGTGCCAAACCTGGCCTGCAGGGCCAGCACCAGCTAGGCCAGGGTAATTTTACAGCCAAGGCCACCAATATTCATATTTTGGACTCTGTACTCCAATTCCCTCCTGTTGCTGCCCTTCCCAGCCCTGGGCTCCCATCAGCAGGGACGATGTGTGGGCTGTCAGTGCAGCCACACAGGTGGCTAAAGCTGGAAAAGCTCCTCAGCTGCACCTCGGGGGCAGTACAGAAATATCTGCTCATTTGAAATTCCCCTGCAAGCCCCTTTGGCTGCGCTTCCTTCACAGCAATTACAGCTCGTTTGCTGCAATGTGACCTCAGAAATCTGGGGGAGGAACTGGACTTGTCAGAGCCTCGGGAAAATGACAGGCTCACATTTTCCCTGGAAGCTCCCTAAAATCACCTCAGCAGGAGCAGGGGCTGGGTATCCTTCAGTGGGGGAGTGCAGACAAGGCTTTGCTCACTCCCATGCAAGGACCAAGTGCAAGGGACAGCCTGGATAATGACAGAGATCACTCCAGGAAGGAAATGAGCTGTGGGAGCGTGTCCCCAGGCACAGCTCAGGGCACCGAGGGCACACTCTGCTTGCTCTCAGGCAGATTTTATTCCCAGACAGAGCCATGAGCACTCTGTGCTCCCCTGAGATCCTTCTTGACTGTCACCAGGAGTTTGCAGGGTGGCCATGGCCTGTGACACCACTGCTGGGGCACTCACTCATCGTTTTGCTTCTCTGGCTGAGGAGTTTATTTGTGTTTCGATAACAAAAGGAGTGGGAGGGGAGAAGAGGAACTCACATTTGTTATCTCTGAACATCTTGTTCGTCTTTGCCACCTCTGGATTATTCCTCTCACCTCAAATTTGAGTATGAAATTAAAATTGACCATGCTGGGCACTTCTAGGAGCCCTTTAGGGGAAGGCAGTCACTTCCCCAGCTTCACACCAAGCCAAAGGAAGCTCCTGTGAAACCACAGCTTTAAATGAGCTGCCTATTAGCCATTCATTAAACTGCAAATCTTCAAACACAGAGCTGGCTCCTTAAGACTGCAGGAGTAAAAACCTGAGCATGTGCTGGCTGATTCCAGATCTTGTCAGGGATGTTTGGGCCATGTTTTAATGAGCTGTGAGTTTCCACAGGGATCAGCCCAGGTGTAGCAAAGGAGTTCAGCTGGAAATAAGGAATTACAAGGCCCTTGGGAGCTGGGGGGACACGGTGGCAGCAGCAAGAGGAGGGCTGAGCTCTGGGTGGCACTGACTTGCTGTGCCAGTCACAGGGGGTGCACAGGGACTGCTGCTCTGGGAAGGTTTGTTTGGAACACCTTCAGAGAATGATAACGAGGGCTCTGCAGTGCGTGGGGTAATTAAGAAGCACTGTCCTGTTACTGCCAATGCTCAGTAACATCCCACCAGGGAGATGTTCTGCATAAAACCAGGCTTTAGGCAGGCAAAGGCACAGCACAGAGCAACAGACAAGCCTGAGCTAGACAGGACTGATGGATGAGACAGGCATCAAACCCCAGCAGCTGCCCCTGAGCACCCTCACCATCTCCTCCTGGGTCCCAGTTCCTTCTCTGCACCCTCACCATCTCCTCCTGGGTCCCAGTTCCTTCTCTGCACCCTCACCATCTCCTCCTGGGTCCCAATTTCTTCTCTGCACCCTCACCATCTCCTCCTGGCCCCCCAGTGCCCCTGAGCACCCTCACCATCTCCTCCTGGCCCCCATTCCCCCTAAGCACCCTCACCATCTCCTCCTGGCTCCCCCTATTCCCCCTGACACCCTCACCATCTCCTCCTGGCTCCCCCTGTTCCCCCTGACACCCTCACCATCTCCTCCTGGCCCCCATTCCCTCTGAGCACCCTCACCATCTCCTCCTGGCCCCCCCTGTCCCTCAGCACCCTCACCATGTCGTCCTGGCCCCCCGGTGCTCCTGGCCCCGTGCTGCATTCCCGTGGCTGCAGCTCCAGCAGCGTGCGCAGGAGCCGCTCCGAGCGCTGCGTCAGGAACCCGATCTCGGCGTTGGGGTGGAGGCCGTACAGGTGGGGAGACTCTGGAGGCAGGGCATCGTCTATGTACTGCACAGAGACATTCAGGAGCACGTTAGGAACAGCCCAGGGAGCTCTGCCCGCAGACTTCCAGTGCTGGAATCGTCCCCCCAGTACGCCAGCCCGGGCTGACCCAGCTCTGCCTGTGGCCGAAACTCCGGGGAAGTGATGGAGGAAGGAGAGTGCAAATGTTTACAGAGCTGCTCCTGCTCCTGCTGGGAAAATTCTGCAATTGCTGGAGTTTGGCTTGGCTCCGTGTCTCAGGCTGGACCTTCTCTAGCAATTATCTGCTGTGCATTTCAGCACCAGCATCCTGCAATCTCTTGTGGGAATTGAGCTCCCAGTGGTTAAGTTTTATGAACAAAACCGGCCCGATGTGCCTCACTCTGCTACTGCATTTGTGTACAAAGAACAGATGAGATCACTAAGTAGATCAACAAGACCCTTCAGTGATTCTCATCAAAACTGATGATAAAAGGAGCCTGAAAGGGCCATTTTAGCAAACAGTATGTGGATGCAATTTTCCAGGAGCCCCACTTAAGTCTCAAGCACCAATACAGTTGCTCTATTCATGCATGAACAGAATGAGCCCGTGATGAAGTAGCAAATTACCATTAGACTTTGTTCATCCAGGGGAATGCTGAAACATCCCCAGGAACACAGAATAATGGGAAATAAGAGGCAGAGTGCAGGAACACTGCAGCCCCATCCCTGCCTCCTAGGGCAGATCACACATTCCATTGACATGTATCAATAATGCCAGCAAACAAAGGCCTTACCTGGTGGTAGCCATTGTAATCCATGTTCCCTGGGAGGGGAAATCCAGGAGCAAGGCAGAGCTCTCCCTCCAGCACTTCTGGCCTAATGAACTCCTCCAGGTAGGTTTTGCAGAGCCTCCTGTCCCAGTCATCCGTGATGTGCCCTCCGTACATGATCTCACCCACGAGGTAGCGCAGGTCATCGTAGGGGACCTGGGTGTGGAGCAGGCTGGGCTCAACCTCAGGCCTCCCGCCTCAGCAAACATCAGGCAGGAGTTAAATCCTGCCCCAGGACAGCTGGAGCACGGCACAGGGCAGTTCCCTGTTGTATTTCCCTGGGGAATGGTATTTCCCCAGGACCCCCCAAGCCTGTAACCATATATTTGACCCCACTTCCTTTCTTGACCCAACTGGCTGAGGGACAGATATCTCTCCTGGCCAGACACTTGATAAAGTGCTGCTCTGCCTTGTTCTTCCCCTTTCTCCCCTGGAACCCTTCGAGAGAATAAAACCTTGGAACAATCCTGGGGAATTGGGAGCCTCTTTTGGATCTTTTATCCCATCCCTGAAATATTCCTCTGGAGCCTTGCCAAGTACCTGAGCTGGCCAAGGAGCCTGGGGGGCTCACTAACACCTCCCATCTCCTCCCAAAATCGCCCCGCACCGTGAAGTTCTAAACCCAAGGACACCCAAGGAAAAGGCATTTCAGGACAGCTCCAGGCCACCCTGGTGGCTCCAGGCCAGCAGAGAGCCCCTCCCTGTGGTGCCCCCACCTTGGAGCTGGCCTGCAGGTAGTTGTGGAGCACGCTGACAGAGATGCTGAGGTCCCCAGAGCTGAAGGGGTACGGGCGGTTCCAGCCCTGCGCGCCGAACCTGCGCCGCTCCGCCACCACCGCGTGGAAATAGCACAGGGCAAAGAGGAGGCTCCGGAATTCCTTCTCCTGGCTGCACATCTCCAGGGTGTCCTGCAACACAGGACAGCTGTCCTCAGCCTCAGAGACACCCAGGGGACCCAAACACGTGGGATTTGGGCAGGGGCGAATCGCAAAATCGCAGAGGTCAAGGCTGGCAGACATCGCCTGTAGTGGTTTTATGTTCACCCAATTTTCTGTTTGCTAAATTTAGTGCAGTGGTTTGAGTGTCTGCTGGAATTTTGCTGTGAGAGAAGTAAAGCAGGTTTTAATCTTAAAGGGTACAAAGATAGGTTTATTAATATACACTAAAAGAAGAAGATGAGAATTAAAATGAAACTTTTAAAATGCTCTTGCCCGGCACAGCACAACCAGCTTTGTTACCTCATCTAAAACAAGAAAAAAAAGACACTTTCCCAAAATCCTCTAATATTTGACCCTGTGGGTTCACACATATAATTCTTCTATTAATTACAGTACCTATCAATTTCAAAACCAGTCACTAATTAAACTATAACTTAAAATTCACTTCCCCAGTATCAAACTACCACACTCCCAAATCATCAAGCTCATCCTTCAACCCAATACCCCCATGCCCAATTAATTGTGAACCGTATTTTTTTAACAATTACAGGGATGAGTCTCCACCACTTCCCTGGGCAGCCTGTTCCAGAGCTTAACCAACCTTCCAGTTTAGAAATTTTTCCAAGCATCCAACCTGAACCACCCCTTGCTGATGCTTTTTGCCACTGCCCCATTTTTACCTGGGACAAGAGGCTGATCAATTTGTCCTCCAGTTCATTTTTGCATCACACACACACACGTGCCAGCTTTCAAAGTCAGTGGCTTTGCATTGCAGATTTACTGGCAAATTCTAGCAAATATTTTCTGATTTAATATTTATTGTTCCCAGCTCTGAGTGGCTCTGCACAGGAGCACACACAGGGAGGGAGGGAGGGAGGGAGGGA
>WEIU01022697.1:64141-82653 GCA_013389925.1 Aegithalos caudatus | reverse complement strand
TGCCACTGCTGCTGTCACTGCTGCTGTCACTGCTAATGTCACTGCTAATGTCCTGGTGCCACTGCTGCTGTCACTAATGCCACTGCTGCTGTCACTGGCCATGTCCTGGTGCCACAGCACTGCAAGCTCTGGACATTTATTAGAGGGAACCCTTGCTCTGGTCACTACAGGCACCTGTTCTAAGGAAATCTGCTCAAACTGGCCCCAAGTTTAGGTGTTGCTTCATAGGATGTTATAAAACCCTAGAAAATCCCAAACTTTGTTTTCTTCCCCTCAGTTCAAAAAGAAATGATCCTTATAAAAATAATAAATAAAAGAGATTGTTCTGCATTTTAAAGTGCTTCCATAATTTCAAGCACCCCTCCTCAGAGTCACCTGGCTAGAGAACAGCTCTGGGGCGAGGCAGGACAAAGCCACCTCATTGCTGTGCCCTGTACTGACACAGCCAGGGTGAAAATAAAACACAGCCAGCAAAGGCAGAGCTGCCAGAACACTCCCAACACCCAGTTACCACCTCCCCAGCAGCCAGGAGACTGAGTTTTAAAAGACAGAAGGAAGTAAAAATAAAGGAATTTGAGGGGTTTTGTAAAAGCTGTCATTATCTTTTGAGGCTTCAGGTTATATCTGGTTTTTACTTCCAGTTTTTACTTATATATCTTGCTTTTCTTTAAAAAAAAAGCCCTGTGCCTCTGCTTGAAAAAATTACATTCTGTAGGGAACACACTGAACATCAAACACCTCTCTGTAACAATCACACAACCTGACAACACTGGAAAGAAAAGATATTTCATATTCTCCCAGTTGTAATAATCTGTGAGATGATTAAATCCTGGTGATTAGTCACGATTTCACTCCCAGAATTAAGGAGCTGTGGAATTTATGAATTGATTTACAGAGTTTTTAAACAGAGACCCACAGAGGTCCTCAGTGCCTGTTGGTGGGCTTGGGGTGGCTCGTGGGTGAATTCTCTGGTGGTTTTTGCTGACCAAGGTGGGATTCAGGAGCAGGTTGGACTCAAGGACCCTGAAGATCTTTTCCAACCTTAAAAACTCTACAATTCTGTGATTCCCCCCCCCTCACTTTGTAAAGGTTTTACAACACTTACACAATTTCCAGCAAACATTCCTAATTCCTTTCTCTCATTTCCTGCAGCTGGCCCAGGAGTCTTTAGGAAAAGCAGCATCCCCACAGCTGGAAAATGACAGCTCCTGGAAGAATGGCAAAGCCAGACCTGCACCTGGCTTCAATTGATAGATTGGATCGTTCAGGAAAAAGACATACAAGCAGATGAATTGCTCCATTTAAATACTACTGTTAACTAGAGGAATTAATGTAGCAGATGATGGATTATTTACAATCCCTCCCATCCTAGGTTTTGGGCTGTATTATTCATACACTGAAGGTGTTATTTTCTGTTTAGCTGCCCTACCTGAATAATTTAACTCATAAGAAAAATCTCTACCAAAGGTGAAAATAAAGATTTGATGGGGTTTGCCAAGCTTCAATCACCTTTCAACACAAAAATGTTATTTTAACCCTCCTTATTTCTCTCATAAAGCTGACTGACAAGCTCAGGGCACTGTATGTCCCTGTCTCCCTTCAAACTCCTCCTTGCTGCTTTACATTTGAATGGGGACAGAGGGTGTGCAGAGCCTCAGCACAGCACTGTGCAAACCCTCCCTGTGTATCTGCAGGGCACCACAACACGCAGGGTGGACACCACAGGCAGTCTGAGGAGTGATGGGCGGGACCTCACCACCTTTCCCCAGAAATTTCCCAGTGAAATATCCCAAATTAGGCAACAATGGCTCCTGCACTCATCTCCTTCCTACCAGCACGTGCTTAGAGGCAGCTCCACTTGATGGGAAAGGTCAGCAAGGGAAATGAGACTTAGTCACAATCTTTGTATTCTCATTGCTTGCAACCACCCACCACGTTTTCCTCATTTTCCCTGAGAGGTTTCCCAGATGGGCTCATGTTGACATTTTCCCTGCATTTTCTCAAAAGGTTGTTCAAGTGGATTTGAGAAGGGGCCTGGCAAAGTCAGGCTGCTCTCCTCCCAAGCCATGCTTCCCATCTTTCCTCTTCCCTCTTGGATGCCTCTCAGAAATCAGGGACACCCAGGGAGAAGCTGGGCACGGGTCCCTGAGGGCAGCTGAAAGGTGGTACTTGTGTATTTCTGAAATCTTCCCTGGGTTTGGTTGCTAGGAATAATGCACAGCAAAACTGAAAGAGAAAATGTGTCCCATTGTCTGCAGGAGTTCAGCTGGAGCAGCTGTCCCAGGTGAATCCCTGCTGGAAAACTCTCAGGTCTGTGTTGTGTCCTGATAAATGGTGTACAGATGTACAGACATCCCCTGAGGAGATTTCTCCCAGTTCTTCCCTGTGATGGTCTCACCTGAGGTTTTATGGTGGCACCAGGGCAGGACTGGCCTCAAGAGCAGGCAGGAGAGGGGATGAGCTGCAGAGCTGCTCCTGGCAGAGCTGGGGCACCCAGCCCTGGGCTCCTCCCCAGCCCTGCTCCAAACCCCTCGGGGATGGAGGCTGCAGCACCCAGTGCCAGCCCTTCCCAGCTCCCTCAGCTTCTCCTGGAACTCCAGCCCTTCCCAGCTCCCTCAGCTTCTCCTGGGGCTCCAGCCCTTCCCAGATCCCTCAGCTTCTCCTGGAGCTCCAGCCCTTCCCAGCTCCCTCAGCTTCTCCTGGAGCTCCAGCCCTTCCCAGCTCCCTCAGCTTCTCCTGGAACTCCAGCCAGTCCCAGCTCCATTCCCTCCCTGGAGCTCCAGCCCTTCCCAGCTCCATTCCCTCCCTGGACCTGCTCCAGCCCCTCCATGTCCTTCCTGCCCTGAGTGTCCCAGAGCTGTTCCCAGCACTGGAGGTGCCCCAGCAGTGCCAGCACAGGGATGGGCACTGCCCTGGCCCCACAGCCCAGGTGCCACCGGGCACACCTGGATTCAGGTGCAGCCTCTGTCTCCAGCCTTTCCCAGCTTTCCAGCCCCTCTGCCCCAGCCTGGGGCAGGATGAAGCCATTACTGCCCTTTCCTTCCATTTAGAGGCTGAAGAGGCTTTTACCCTCCAAACCCTCAGCTGACAGCAGGCTTTGTGTCAGGGTGGATTGAGAGGGAAAGGCAGGGGCTGCAGAGCACCCAAAAACTCAATTTCCACTCTGCAATCAGAGCGACAGAGTGCGTCCTTAAATATTTGATGTGATGGCAGTGATGGCAATCTCTGTATTGCCATCATCTGTATTGCAGATAAGCATCAGATCCTTAGCCAGCAGGTTAGCAAAGAAAAGGGGGGAAAAAAAAGGTTAAACCTTCTCAAGTAGCATTTCTCTGAGATGTTGGGAATATTTCTCTGAGATTTGATACAGAGGACAGAAGAATGTCCTCAGGAAACTTCTAGATGAGAGCAGATAAATGCCCATTGAAGTGTCACAATCAATGTTTTCTATCAAAGATGCTCTGAAAGGCTGTACATCTGAAGAACTGAGTTAATGGAAGATATTTAATTAAGACTAGGATTTTCTGGCATAATAATAATAATTCTGAATGTAGAAGGGAAGCTGTGAGCCTTTCCTGTCTGACCAGGCTGATCAAAGGACATTGCATATGCACAGAGAGCACAATGTATGCAGCAGATTGTGTCACAATGAATCTTGGAGAAGAATGAAAACTTTCCTCATCTAAAAAGTGCAAGAAGTGAAAGTTGGAAGAGAGATTTTTGTTCTTTTGACCAAAAAAAAAAAAAAACCAAAAAAAAAAAAAAAAATCCAGTTTTCTTAAATGCAAAATATGTGATTTGGTTTTTTATCTCCTAAGCCACATACGCAATCTTATCATCTGCATTCTGCAAAATTATAAATATGGAGTTAATGTACGACTTTGTCTCAGGCTGTTCTCCTCCTCGAAAGCTGAATTCAGTATTTAGAGCTCATTATTCCACATCACATCTATTAAACAATGCCCTTTCAGTGGCGTTTTCACATCTACATAATGAAAATTCTCCCTCTTCAGAAAAAGATGAGGGAAGTGATTGGGATGAGAAGTGATCCAAGCTGGCCAGGTGTACTCCTGCTGTGCATTAACTCATCCCCTGGGACACATCTGCATGCAGCACTGCAGAGGCACTGCAGGAAACACCACACAGGAGATCAGCATGGGAAATGCACATCCCAGAGGCTGCTGGACACAGCTGGACACAGCTGGACACAGACAGCCAGACACAGGGACAGCCAGACACAGCCAGGCCAGCAGAAATGTGCCAGTGTGTGCATGGACACAGAAAATGCTTTCAGAAGTACCAACAGAAATAAAAACTTCCCAGGCAGACTCTGGGAACGCAGAGGGGGAGAACAACACAACAGGCTGCAATAAAGGAAATTGAAAAGAGACAGAAAACCTCATTACAGGAGCAAAAGAACACTTGTGCCTTCTCAGGGGATCACTGCTAAGCCCCTGCAAATGAGAGGCCTCAGGACTGAAATGACCAATCCACTGAGCACCAAAGGCAGCACTCAGCAAAGGCACTGCTTTAATTGGATGACAAAATCCTGTCCCCATCGTGCTCCCAGGTGACCCTCAGCAGCCCAGAGGCAGGAGTGGCACTGGGGCAGTGACTGTGCCCCCTGGAACACCCCCCCTGCTCCAGAGCCAGCCAAAGCTCCTCCACAGGGGCTCCACATTCCCTCCTACACATCTGACTGATGGACAGAACCAAGCCAAGCTCAGAGCAGCTTTTCTCAGCCTTCAGCTTCAATTCAATTCCTGTTTCAGCTCTAAAGAAGCACCAAAGAGCCTGCAATGTGCCTGTTTGCCCACATCTATCAGCAGGTATAATAAAAGCTATTAGCTTTCCCTACAAACAGCATCATTCTGGCCAGGGCTGTGGGTTTCTTCATCCAGGGGTGAACACCAACCTCCCCTGGCACACAGGTCACAGAAAAAGTCTCTGGGAAACTTTGTGCTGGACTTGAAAGGAGCTGGAAAATGCAATCATAAAGGAGTGTTTCCTAAATGAGCTGCTCCAGCAGCACGAGCTGCAAACAGCCACGCAGCTGCAAAGGATTATTGGCCTCTATATATTATTAATCAACCCCCAGCAATAAATTATAAGTCAAGGCACACAAGGCCAGTTGCATGCCCAGAGCCCTCAACATTTAATGAGGTTTCCTTGGAAGTTAATGTGCCCAAAGTGGGAGGCTCAGAACGGGCCACAAATATCAATATTGATTTCTTTTGGCACTATCTTGGCCAGAGCCCCCTGGCAAAAGGAGTCCTCTGGGCTGGAGCATTTGCAAGGTTTCTGTGAAAAATCAGCAGAATGCTAAATTTCACTTTGAATTTGAAATATAAATCTGAAGTGTACTTTGCTCAAGCTTTGTTGAAGAAACAATTTATTATAGCATTTAATCTTCTTGATATAAGAAAAGATTTCAGCCTGCTAATAAGCTGTGTGGAAGCCATGACTAATTAACCTAATTATAGCAGTCTGTGACAAAATATGATTTTACTAAACCCATGCCTCAAGTAACTAGAATTTCCAAAGCCTCAAAGGCTAATAAACCAACAGACATCAACACAAACACTAATAAAAGTTGACATCAACCATATTATTTATAGGAAAATCAATACTACAGTCCTGACAAAAGACAATCTGAAGGGTATTTGGTGTCTGATAATGCAGAATTCATTATCAGAAAGTCCTGAAACCCACAGAATTAGTGCAGGGTACTGGGCAGTGACTCCTGGGGATGTGCAGCTCCTGGGATGCAGGGTGAGGACACCTGAGGTGTGCAGCACACCTGGAAACCTCCCCACCCTGCTGAATCAGGTCCAAACACAGTACAGTGCACATTTGTTGACAAACAGCAGCAAGTATGGGATAATTCCCATCTTTTGGGGATGCTTCTCCTCCCCTCTCACTCCACACACGTGGCAGGTGCCAGATCTGCCCATTTCCATGACAGAATTTCCCTGCAGGTCTGGAGCTGCCAACCCCAGCACATCCCTGCAGAAATCCTCCCCAAACACAGGGACATCTCCCTGTCCTTTACAACCCACAACCCCCTGAGGGTATCCTCAGTCTGCTCTAACAGGGAGAAGCCCAAATCTCAGAGGGAAGGACCATCCTCTAGGGACACACAGGAAGAGCCCCCAAAATCAGTGCTGGACCTGCAGAACTCTCCATGTCCTTTGTGTGCTGCCCTCAAAGGCAGACCTGTCATCACCAAATGCCACAAGGAGCTTCTGAAGGGGTTTTAGGGGAGATGAGGGGAGCTGATCCCCATGGATCAGGTACCTTGATCCCTCCCCAGGAGTGGTCAGACAGGAACTCCACAGGGCTCGTGACTCCGGGCTCTGCTGGGTATCTGAGCAGGAAATCCAGCTCTGCTGGGTTGATTTCTTTATTCATCAGAAGAATCTGTAATTCCAAACAAACAAGATATCCTAGAGCAGCCAGGATCCAGAGCAGCAACAAACTCCAGCAGATTCATTATTCAATTAATGTGTCTGACAAATATGTGGCTAAAATGTTCAGAGTGCCCTGTGTTGGAGAGGTGATGGACACACCAGGTGGGTGCTGTGAGTGTCCCAAAACAGGACCAGGAGTGAGTGTGGAAGAAAAAAGGTGGGAAAACCATGTGGTGAAGAGTTCCAGGTGGGTGGAGAGCACCCTGAGGAGAAGGCCCTGGCAGCAGAGCCAGGTTGGACACTAAAAATGATACAAACCCCATGGACATGGGACAGCAGCTCTGCAGCAAGCTCTTCTTAGGGCAAGAGCCCTTCCAGGCCAGTTTATTTGGCATTTTTTGCAGGTCCTGCAAGCAGGAATTACCCTCTCAAATAATCTTTGTCAGTGTAATTCAAACCCAACAGAGAATCTGTGCCTGTTTTTGACAGGACTGAATCCTGTGAGGAGGAGCTGAGGGAGCTGGGAAGGGGCTGGAGAATTCCTGAGGGAGCTGGGAAGGGGCTGGAGAATCCCTGAGGGAGCTGGGAAGGGGCTGGAGAATCCCTGAGGGAGCTGGGAAGGGGCTCAGCCTGGAGAAAAGAAGGCTCAGGGGGACCTTGTGGCTCTGCACAGCTCCTGCCAGGAGGGGACAGCCAGGGGAAATTTGGGATCTGCTCCCAGGGAACAGGTACAGGAGCAGAGGGAATGAGCCAGGGCAGGCTCAGGGTGGGCAGCAGCCGGAATTTCCCCATGGAGAGGGAGCTCAGGGCTTGGAAGTGCCCAGGGAGGTTTGGATCCCCATCCCTGGAGATGTCCAGGGAATTCCTGGAGGTGGCACTCAGAGCTTGGGCTGGGGACAAGGTGGGGATCAGGGTGGACTCAGGGATTCTGGATGATTCCAAGAGAAGACCCCAGGCCTGTGTGGGTGCCCTGGCCCTGGCACTCAGGGTGGCTCAGTTACCTGGAAGGTGAGCTGGGCACTGAAGGTCAGCCTGTCCCTCTCGAAGAGCCCGCGGGATGTGTACTGGAACACGGAGAAGGTGATGCTGTCCAGGAGGCTCAGCACCCGCCCCTCCAGGCTCTCAGCAGGAGCTGCCCTCTCCATGGCCCTCTGGAACACCATGTGGAACGCCTGGGAGGGGACACACAGCAGGAAGGGCAGTGGGGGATGGCCTTTGCACGGCCCTGAGGTGTCCCAGTGATGCCAGCTCAGGTCCTGCCTGCAGGGAACTCCCAGGGACCAGCCCCTGGCTGCTCCCCAGGGACACGGAGCCTGCCAGTGGTGACAGCCCCAGGGACACACACAGGGCAGGGGACAGCCCCCCAAAATCCCCAAGTGAAATCAATCATGCACACAGGGCAGGGGACAGCCCCCCAAAATCCCCAAGTGAAACCAATCATTCACACAGTCATGGAATGGTTTGGGTTGGAAGGGACCTTGAAGTTCATCCCATCCCACCCCTGGGACACTTCCCACTGTCCCAGGCTGCTCCATGCCCAGGGTCCAGCCTGGCCTTGGGATCCAGGGGCAGCCACAGCTGCTCTGGGAATTCCATCCCAGCCCTTCCCCACCCTCCCAGGGGACAATTCCTGCCCAATCTCCCATCTAAACCTTCAGTCCTTCAGTTTGAAGCCATTCCCTGTGTCCTGTCCCCCATCCCTCGTCCCCAGCCCCTCCCCAGCTCTCCTGGAGCCCCTTGAGGCTCTGAGCTCTCCCTGGAGTTTTCTTTTTTCCAGCTTTCCCAGCCTGGCTCCACAGAGGAGCTGCAGCTCTTGGATCATATCCATGCCCTCCTCTGGACCTGCTCAGTCGTGCCCACACCTTTCCTGTGCTGAGCATCCCAAACCTGGATGCTGCTCCAGGTGGGGTCTTACAGAGTGGAGCAGGGGAGGAAAGCACAACTCCCATTGCACAAACATCTCAGCTCAGAGAGGAGCAATGCCTCAAAAAAACCAAAAAGTTTAAAAAAAAAAAAGTAAAAGTAAAAATAATAAAATACAAACAAAACCACAATANTAAATATAAATATAAATATATTTTAAAATAAAAATAAAAATAAATACTAAATCATAATGATAATAATTATTATTTTTAAGGTCCCATGAGTGTTTTCTATCTGGATCCAGCAAAGGACTGGCTGAGGAGGGCAGGGAGCTGAAGCAGTCACTGAAGTCCCCTCAAGGGTGGGTGTCTGCATCAAGAACAACCCTCTCATATAAGAGGTTAAGGATTATTGCAACAACATTTCTGACCTAAATGTGAAAAGACAAACAACTTCCAGCATCATCCAAATTAAAAGCACGAGCAAATTATCAAATGCAAGTGGAAAAAGAAAATTAACAAGATCATAAAGCCCAGGCCCTGCTTAGCAATGCAAAGGCTCCGTGTGCTGGGCCCAGCTAAAGGAAATAACCAGGCCAATACACATTGATGGCACCAACTGGACAAGGCATGACCGTGCTGGCAGCCTTATTTTTAAGGTTCTAAAAAGGAAAAATGATGCCTGAACAAATTAAAGTAACACTGGTATTGAATGCATTATTAAATAATTGCAGATTGCATTTTCCTGCTTAACGTTTCTTTAAATTGTGTTAAAGCATGCTGCAGAGCAGCACATAAATCTTTGTGTTCTAATTTCTAATGGGCTCCCAGCTGTGTGGCAAGTACTCTAAAATCATCCCTGTGCATCTTTACATGATGTTTTATGATCTGTCATCAAAATTTATTAGACAAAAAACATTTCACCCAATAATTTGCCATGTATTTCTGCACGCTGCTAATGCTCAGTGGAAAACATAAACCAAACTAACTATGGGAGACACAGATTAAAGGTGAAACCTCAGGAACCCCTGTATCTATTATGGATATGAGAGGGATGAATCTTGCAAAAGGCACAGAAGATATTCTGTACATTTTTTCCTGATAAAATTACTTCAACAAACAAGTTGTAGATATCAAGAGGAAAAGCTTCTTTGTGGATGAGGCTCAAGGTTTTGTAGTCTCTCCTCAATTCCTTTTTCCAGGTCACTTGTCAAGGTAAGAAATTGTTTGGAAGAAGTTGTAGCCCAGGATGCTCATTTAACCCTCCATCCCCCCAAATACCTTTATTACATGACAAAAAAAAGAAATGTTTCCCATTTCATGGAATATTAAAGCTGTGACTTTTTCTAGGCAGGGTTTGGAGCAGCCTGGGATAGTGGGAAGTGCCCCTGCCCGTGGCAGGGTGGGACTGGATGGGATTTGTGACCCCTTCCAGCTCAGACCTGGTGTGATTCCATGACCCTGACATTCCAATTCCATGAGTCCCACAAAGAGAGGGCAGGGAAGGGGCAGCTTGGACATCAGCAGGAATTTCTGGTCAATCTGGACACAGCCTGAAAGTCCAAGCAACCCTAAACCCAACAGAGATCATTTCAATTCCACGCTCAGATAGGAGCCAGGGCAGGAGCTGCTTGTCCTTGCCCTGGGGATAACCAAGAACATCTCAACAAGGCAGAACCCACAGGGTTCAGAGGAGCACAGAGCATCACCTGAGAGGTGAATTGAGGGAATTTTGCCCCCCTGGAGGGCAGGGTACCTTCAGGGAGAACTGGTACATGGGGTGGATGGCGTGGAGCTGCTGCAGGGTGAAGTAGAGCAGGGCGGCGCGGGCGGCCGCGGGCCTGTAGTGCTCCCTGGCCTCGTTGATCCTGGATTCTGTCACCTTGAACTCCTGCACCTGCAGGGAAACACAGCACAGCTCCTGTCACAGCACCCCTGGGAGGTCAAAGTCATGGCCACAAAGTCATCAGGGCAAGCCACAAGTGACCACCACGGCACCAGCCCCTGCCAGGCTGGAGCTGCCCTCCCCAGCATCCTCCCCCTCTGGAACCTTCCATTTAACTGCATTTCCCACCCAGCTGCCCAATCCCCCCTTTTCCTGAGTCCCCTTCAAGCTTCTCCCTAGCTTCCCTGCTCTTTGCTAACTGGAATTGATTTTCTCATCCATGAGTTTCTGGTGCTAATTTTCCTCCCCTCTCCTGTGCAGGTCATTAACAAGCCCGGGCTGAGCAGCCCCAGTGCTGCTCTCAGGCATCTTCCCCTAATTTGTAGCAGCTCCTGGCTGCCTTTCCTCAGCAGCACCAAACCCCACTGGGCAGGGCTCTGCAGATGCTCTGAGGGATGTGAAAATGTTGGCACAATCACCACCCCATCATCACCTCGGTCCTGTTCCTTCTTTCATTCCACCTCAGCAGCAAAAGTGACACCCCTGAGTCCCCTGGGGTTTCTTTTAGTCCCTGCCTGAGGACAGACACATCTAACACTGTGGCCAGGAGCTGCTGGGACAGCCAGCCCAGCAAAGCATGCAGTGGGATCATAGAATTCCAGAATGGTTCCACTCAGGGACACCTTCCACTGTCCCAGGGTGCTCCAAGGGATGGGGAAGCCACAGCTTACCTGGGCACCTTGTGCCAGGGCCTCCCCACCCTCACAGCCAAGAATTCCTTCCTAACATCTGACCTAAATCTGCCCATTCTCAGCTTGAAGCCTTTCCCCATGTCCCATCACTGCAGAAGTCCCTCTGCAGCCCTTCCTGTGGCAGAGCAAGGAGCACAGCATCACACAGCCCCTGCTGAAACACCACCTGTGCTGTCACCTGAGCTGCTGGGAGCACACCTGGCTGGGGAACCCCAAAAAAGCCTGGGGTGAGCCTAAATCTGGTGTGGGATCTGTGGGATGAGCAGTGCTGGATTTGGGAACAGCTCTGGCAAACTCAGAGCCATCATCTGCAGAGCAGGGAGAACTTCCATAGCAAGGAAAATGTTGGCTGAGCTCCTTTCTTTGGGCAGACAGACCAAAAGGAGAGTGAGGCTTGACTTGAGCCTCCAAGAGGGCTCCCCCACAGCATTCCAGGTGGGGACAAACTCACAAAATCCAGGTGCAAACTCAAATTCATGCCTGGTGGGCACTGCTGGCAGTGAGCAGCTGCACAGCACAGCTGGCTTGGAAGGTGAAGCACTTCCAAAACACCTACTTTGAGGGGAAAACACCAAGATTTCCATGTCAAAACATCCTTTCAAACCCCCTTTGGGGGCTCAGCCCAAGGGGAGTGAATGTACCTGATGCACCACGAATGGAAAATAATTCTGATTTTAAACAGGGAGGGAGGATCACTCAGTTTCTTGGTCACTGGGTGGGAAGAGAGGGGCAGAACATGGGGAAGGGCAAGTGCAGGCTCTGGAGATGAGGGGGATGCAGAGGGAAGCAGCTGAACAGTCCTGGGACAATCCTGGCATGGGAACCCCACTTCCCAAGTTCCCACAGTGGAAGGAAAAACCTCTGGGCATTTACCTGAACCCACACAGCCAGCAAGGGCAGCAGGGCAGGTGGCAGTGCTCACACAGCTCACACAAATGCTGATTTATTTTCTGAGGAGGGCAGGGGTATGAAATACCTGAGTTCTTTCAGATTTACTGGAGATCTCAAACTCCCCAGACTCCAGTCCCTGGTCAGTACTAAAACCCAGCCTAACTGAGGCACTGTGATGTACCCAGGGTTGTGCTGGAACAGTTTAAAGCTGCCTTGATACAGTGTGTAAATTTTATTGTCTTTACATCAGGCACCAATGTTTTCTCTTGGTCTTAAATAGGTCATTTAACACACACACACACAAAAAAAGAAAAAAAAAAAGCTCCAAAGAACTAAATGGCCTGGAGCTCTCCAGCATGGAGAGCATTTACAATTTATACCAATTTCTATTCCCTGCTCAGCAGCTGGAGCAGAGCTGGGCAGAGCAGAGGTTACATTGCAGCCAGAAATCCTTACAGGACCACAGGCAGGCTTTTCTCCAGGCTGTCACTGCTTTGTACCTTCTCCACAATCTCTGCAGCTGTCCTTTTAGTGGTCTCCAGGTTCTCCACCAGGGCTGTGTCCCCCAGGAAATTCCCAGATGCTGAGGACAGCCGAGAGAGCAAGTCATCCTCTAATGCCTTCAAGGTGATCTTGAATCCATTCTGCTGCTTTGTGAGCTCTGACTGCAAAATATAAATTCAGCAAGTTTTTAACCATAAAGGATGTGGTAAAGTGAGGATTAATCACCTTCACATGGGAACAGGCTTCCCACTGACAGTTGCCTTGGTCCAGCAATAACAATAATAATAACAATAGCAACAACAATAATAACAATAATAGCAATAATAGCAATATTAATGAATATAGTAATTATGATTCAATTGTAAGTATAACAATGATGCTACTGATGATTTCCTTGCTGCCAGTGCCAATTCCCAGGTGCTGACCATCAGCTCCTCCAGGTCTCTCAGCATGGACCAACAACAACAATAATAATAAAAATAATAATAAAAATATTAATAAATATAGTATAATGATGCTACTGATGATTTCTGCTTGCTGCCAGTGCCAATTCCCAAGTGCTGACCTTCAGCTCCTCCAAGTCTGGCCTCTCAGCACAGACCAACAACAATAATAATAAAAATAATAATAAAAATATTAATAAATATAGTATAATGATGCTACTGATGATTTCTGCTTGCTGCCAGTGCAATTCCCAGATGCTGACCTTCAGCTCCTCCAAGTCTGGCCTCTCAGCATAGACCAACAACAATAATAACAACAATAATAATAACAATATCAATAAATATAATAATTACAATTAAACTCTAAGCATAATAACAATCTTGCTGATGATTTCTGCTTGCTGCCAGTGCAATTCCCAGATGCTGACCTTCAGCTCCTCCAAGTCTGGCCTCTCAGCATAGACCAACAACAATAATAACAACAATAATAATAACAATATCAATAAATATAATAATTACAATTAAACTATAACTATAATAATGATACTACTGATGATTTCTGCCTGCTGGCAGTGCAATTCCCAGGTGCTGACCTTCAGCTCCTCCAGGTCTGGCCTCTCCAGGCCCACCACAGCTGCCAGCAGCTGCTCCTCCAGGCCCTGGCGGGTGACAGAGAAGTTGATGAGGGTGCACTGAGCCTGCAGCTCGGGCTGGAAGTGGGGGTTTGCCAGCTTGGTGTGCAGGATCAGACGGAAGGAAGGGTGCAAGGCACACTCCTTGTCCCCAAGCTTGATGTACCTGGAATTTGGGCACAAGGAGAGTCAGCCAGGAGCTGTCACCACACACACGGGGGGGTCTCAGTCACAGAAATCATTATCTGAGCAAAGCCTTTCACACTGGACACACTTAAATCACTTCTGATTTAAGGTAAAAACCCCAGAGAGTCTCTCCTGTTTAAAGGGGCTCAGATTTTCCAGCAGTGGCACAACCAGTCCAACCAGGAACTCTCCAGGCTGTGGGCAGAGGCTGAATTCTGCCTGAAATTGGAGTTGCAGGGAGGAAAATCCTCTCAGCCTGGAGCTTTTCACTGGTCACAGCTAAAATGACCCAGAGTGCTGGCTGTGACCAGGCCAACTCTGCAGCTGCACACGTGGAGAGTGGTGGCTGCCACCCCTGGGAGGTGACATCAGCCAGGAGCAGCCAGCATCTCCTGCTCTGCTCTGCTGATGTGCAGCCTAAAGCTCACAGAGAGCCCAGGAAATCACAGCATTTAAACCCAGGTTTAACCCATCACAGAAATCCAATTATTCCCTGGGCTGTACCCAAAGGAATGTGGGCAGCAGGGAGGGGATTCTGTCCCTGGGCAGAGCCCACCTGGAGCAGTGCCCAGCTCTGGTGTCCCCAGGATGAGGAGGACAAGGGTGAGTCCAGAGCAGAGCTGGAATTGCTGAAGGGCCTGGAGCCCCTCCCCAGTGGAGCCAGGCTGGGAGAGCTGGGATTGTCCAGCCTGGAGAGGAGAAGTTGTGTGGAGAGCTCAGAGCCCTGCCAGGGGCTGCAGGGGCATGGAGAGGGAGCTCAGCAGCAACTGGAGGGCAAAAGGGAATGGGTTCAGGCTGACAGAGTGGGTTTAGATGAGATGTTAGGAAGGAATTCTGCTCTGTGAGGGTGGGCAGGCCCTGGCACAGGGTGCCCAGAGCAGCTGTGGCTGCCCCTGGATCCCTGGCAGTGCCCAAGGCCAGGTTGGATGGGGCTTGGAGCAGCCTGGGACAGTGGGAGGTGTCCCTGCCATGGCTGGGGTGGCACTGGATTGAAGCCCATGGAAATCAGAGTCAAAGAGAAACTAGAAATGTTTTCAGGGGTGCACTGGGACTGTGATGGGGATGGTGATGTTCTCCAGGGAGTGTGAATTCACTTCCCAGTCCAACATCACTCACTGAGTGCCCTCTTGGCCCCTTCCATTGCTTTTGGAGCTGCAAACCCTCCAGTCCAGGCAGCTCACAGCAGAGATCCTGCCAGACCCCACAGCAAAACCATTCCTGCTCTGGGACTGGCAGCACCTGCCTGGAGTCTGGGCTTAGGGCCTGGAAACACAAACCCCAGGGACTTTCTGTGTGATTTATGACTTATTTTCCCTTTGTTAGCAAAGATATGATTTCACAGGCAGTTCTGGTAGCAGACAGGCACAAAAGGGGATGCCTGAGTGTTCCACTGGAGGGATTTGCCACCCTCCCTGCTGCATCCCCCTCTCAACATCCCCCAAACATTTCAATCCTGTGCTGGGACCATTCCTGCCCCTCCATCCTGCAGCCAAGCCATGCTCACACCTTCCCAGGGTGTTTTCCACATGAAATTTTGCAGACAGCTTGCCTTGCCCACTGGTTTGCAACACCCTGGGATGTTTTAGGCAAGCAGGGAAATAATCCTCAAAAAACTGAAGGGAAAAGAGCTCCCTGGCTGCCTCTCTTGCTGGAGGTGACCAGCAGCTGCCATGAGAACTTGACCTCATTAAGAAACACTTGATATCCCTAGTGCTGAGACCTGTAGCTGCATTTCTGAACACGGTGCAGTGTTTGCTAAAATTCAAGGCTACTTTTACTTCACAACAGCAGCAGCTATTTTGGTAATAATTCCATGTCAGAACAGCCAATTACAGACCCCAAGGTCAGTGTACAATGGGAGAATTACAGGTCTCTCTTTTACACGAGCTTTGAATGATGCTGTGAAATGAAATGAGAAACCAGGGCTGATTTCCAAGCCGCCCTATGGCTGAATTACCTGTGATTGCCTCATTTAAAAGGCCCTCAGTGCTGAAGGCAGGGTGTTAATGCTGCTGGGTGTGAACAGCCACGTTCTGAGGGCAGGAACAGAGAGCACAGAGCCCCCAGCCCCATCATTTGTGTCCCCAAACCCCCCAGGCTCACCTGCCCTTCTTGATTGTTTCTCTCCCCAGCAAAGGCCCCAGCACTGGATCCACGGATTCCTCCAGGTTCTCAATCAAAACCAGGTCTCCAGCAGCCATAGCTTGTTCCAGTGTGTCCAGATACCTGTGGGAAACAGCACTGGTGCCTCCTGCAGCAGAGCAGTGTGACACTGCCCAAGGAGGGGACAGAGGGGACCCTCACTGAGGTGGCAGCTACAGGTGGGTGCTGGGGTCTGGAGAGGGAGGGAGGGGTAAGGTGGTGTCAGTGCCTGGGGCAGAAAGTGGCACTGACACAGAGGGTCCTGCCTGTCCAGCAGAGAGTGACCCCCAGACCTTCCAAGGACAAGCAGTGGGGCTGGCCCAGGAAGGGTGTGGGCAGCCCTGGGCAGAGCTGGCACAGCCTGGGGTTGTTTCAGCACATCCTTTGTTCCTCCAGAGCCCACTGGTGCAGCTCTTACAGCAAGGATGAGGAGCAGCCTTCAGCTCTGCTTTGCCCAGGGTTCAGGGTCATGTTTAGGATAACTTCTTTCCTCACAAGGGAAGGAGCCCTGTGCCCAGTGACAGTGAAACAGGGATGCTCAGCTTTGGGATGCCTTGTGCCAGGAAGGACTGGGTCCAAGTGCCTGGGCTGTGTCCTTCAGTGCCCTCACTTCACTCAAACACCTCTGCCAAGAGGGGAGCAGGACCCTGGGCAGGAGGGGAGGATGCTGCAGGCACTCCTCCACCACCACAGTCACACTGAATCACCTCCACTGACTCCACTGCTCAAAATTTGTACTCATTTAATCCAGAGAGCTTGGGAGCTCAAGAGGTGACAGAAGGATCAGAGACAAAAGTCCAGAGTGACTCTTAGGCCTGGTCTTTAGAGGAATTCCCTGACCCAGTGCAACCCCCACCCCTGATGAGCAGATTTTGTGAATCCAGGGGTATTTTACACAAAGCAAGGCAGAGGGAATGACAGAGCTGCCCCCAGAGCTGCTCACACAGCCCTTCCTGAAGGTGGACTCTGTGTGGGTTTAAAGCTCTTCCAGCAGTTGAAAGGCAAAAGCTCCATCTCCCAGAGGATGAAACATTCCCTGCATTACTGTAATGGAGCAGTGGTGATGCTTTTAGCCCTCAGCTCTGAGACATCACAGCAAAACACTCAATTCTCCTCCTTAAAGCCCCTGCCAGCCCAAAGTGTGGCTGGGAGGGAAAAAAGGGGCATTGTACTGGCACAGCAGGGATGCTACAGGGTCTGCTCCTCTGTTCCCTCCTGCAGGAGGTACTGGATGATCTGTAAGGTCCCTTCCAGTCTGGGATTCTGTGATACTCCAGCCTCAGCTCACTGCTCACTCCATCACCAGCTTCAGAGGAGTTTCTATGGTAACTGAGCCAAGCTCTAAACAGAGCCTCAATTTAATGAGAAATCCCTGTCATTTTGGTAATGAACAAGCAGATAATGTGAGCAGGTTCCCCTCAGTGTGCCTGGCTCAGACATCTGCAGCTGAGTGTCCACTGCTCACCCACTGCCCTGGGCAGGCACATCATCCCACGGCCACCACGTGAGTGAGTTAAAATTTCAAGAGTTAAGGTTTTAGTTAAGGGATAGAAGCAATTTATATTGATTAGGATTTAAGTTAGAAGAGTAGAGATGAAGTGGAAGAGTTAATAATTATTAGATGCTTAAGCTAGAGCATAGGTAATATATTACTTGCTCGTTTTAGTTGTGTTCATAGAAGGAAATGAGATAGATGGACCATTGTGATAATGGAAAAAACCAGGAGTGCACCTGGACACAGAAACTAATTGGAATCAGGCAGGAGAGCTTGGACTATGCCCAAGAGGTCACACAGCCTGCCAACAAGATGAAGGTAAAGAGGTCACTGCGAGGAAGACGTCTCTGACTTCATCCTTCAAGACCACTGACACAATTTGAGAGAAGAACTGGGCAGCCTTGAAGGACTCTGGCCTCATTAAAATATGAAGCAGGGATAGGTGGTGCTAAGATTATGCAAATTTACAAGCATTTTTGAGTCTGTAAGACTTTTGTAACTAGAGGACTGGAGCTTTGTGATTTGTGCACATGCCTTTAGGAGGTGACTCCTGTGCCACCCTGATGCCTTAAGTTGGAGCTGTCATGTATTTCAGGTTCTGTGCTGCCCAGGGGTTTGGCTCTGNAAAGTGTGAGACCTGGTAACCATTTGTCCATTTTGTGACCATTTTGTGACCATTTTGTGCCCATTTTGTGCCCATTTTGTGCCCATTTTTTGACCATTTTGTGCCCATTTTGTGCCCATTTTGGATCCACCTTGTGTTTATCCCTGCCCAGACTCTTGCCCTGCCCAAGCTGTACCCCAAAACCCTTTCAACAAACACCTACTTTATTCTCCAGCTCTGTCCAGCCTCTGCTCCATCTCAACCCCCCCAAATCACCATATCCCACCACCACATCCCACCCCCCCTGCTCAGAGCCCCTCTCCCCCGACCCCACCTCTGGCACCCAAACCCCCAGAACACTCACTTACCCCTTGCTGCCCGCCGGGAGCACACGGAGCCCGTGCCCGTGGGCAGCCCTGAGCCATTTGCTGCCCTGCAGCTGGGGATCCACCAGGAGGGGCCAGCGCTGGCAGCTGCCCAGGATGGCAGCGTTCTCTGCCGACGTGGGGTCGGCGGGCAGGCCCTGGTTCCGCCAGAGCGCCAGCACCGCGGGGTCTGCCAGCTGGCACAGCGGTGCCAGGCATGGGGTGGCCGGGATGGGAACCTGCCAGGGACAGAGAGAGACCTGTGAGGACAAGGATGGGCACTGCCAGGGACAGAGAGAGACCTGTGAGGACAAGGATGGGCACTGCCAGGGACAGAGAGA
>WEIU01022697.1:32257-61409 GCA_013389925.1 Aegithalos caudatus | reverse complement strand
TGTGAGGACAAGGATGGGCACTGCCAGGCTGGTGACTCCAAGGATGGGCACTACCAGGCTGGTGACTCCAAGGAAACCAAGGATGGCCACTGCCAGGGAAACAGAGAGGGGCTTGTGAGGACAAGGATGGGCACTGCCAGGCTGGTGACTCCAAGGACGGGCACTGCCAGGCTGGTGACTCCAAGAAAACCAAGGATGGGCACTGCCAGGGAGACAGAAAGGGTCCTGGTGACTCCAAGGATGGGCACTGCCAGGCAAACAGAAAGGCTCCCTGTGACTCCAAGGAAACTGCCTGCCCTGTTCAGCTCCCTGAGACACCTTGGAAGGACAGAATTAATCCCCTCCTAAGGCTGCTGGTGTGTTAAAAACCAGCCCCAGCAGCTCCAGAAACACTTCTCTGCCAGGGGAGGCCATTTCTGGGTGTGACAAGCAGAGTTTCCTGTGCCAGGTGTCTGAGCACAATGGGCCTTTCATTTCCATTGGAATTACAGGCATTTCCTGGACATTTCTAAGCACACTTAGGTCATTTTTGAAATCACATCTCAACTAAGTTTCTGGCTTAGTGTTAAGAAATGCAGAATGAAGTTTCCCTCTCTCAGCCCAAGGAACTGTCTGCTTTGGTCAGCCCTTTGATTTGGGCATCTCTGGGGCCTTATTGAAAATCTTGGCACCATTTGTATGAGGAACCTGTTAAAATTAGCAAAATATTAAACAAGTTCCAAGCACAATGATCTCCATCTGGTCCTAACAGCAAGACATGGGTAAAACCAGCTGAGAGGCACGGCCAGCACAAGCAGAGCTTGTGTCCAGAATGAAAAAACACCTGGAGTTTTTCCAAGGCTACTGGAGAGCTGGCAGTGAGCTCTGCCTGCTCCAATCCCTGCTCTGTATTCCCCACACCCCTGTGGCCATGGGCAGAGCTGCAGAGCTGGGCTCTGAGATTGGGATTTTCCTGTGCACATGGAGGAATTTCATCGAGCAAGGACACCACAACTTCCCCAGGGAGGAGCAAATGGCCACGTCCTGATCCTCACTGCAGCTCAGAGAGGACACAGGGATGGCCCTCACCTCAGACAGCCCCTGTGGCCACCAGGGTTTGGGGCCACACTAATCCCAGGGTTTGTGGCCACATTCATCCCAGGGTTTGTGGCCACATTAATCCCAGGGTTTGTGGCCACACTAATCCCAGGGTTTGTGGCCACACTAATCCCAGGGTTTGTGGCCACACTAATCCCAGGGTTTGTGGCCACACTAATCCCAGGAACAAGACTTCTCAGAGGAGTCAGGACTTACTTTTAGCTGGTCCAAGAAGGGTCTCCAGACACCTTCCAGGAGGTCCTGGCGGTATTTCCTGGTGAAGTAGCCCAGGTAGGAGACAAAGGCTGTGGCCAGCAGGACATCCCCACACAAGGTGCTCTGCTGCTGCTTGAAGTCCTTCAGAGCCTCAGCCCATCTCACATTTTCAGAGGCCAGACCCCCAACCTGCAAATTCCCAAGTCCAATTGATCATTAACACAATCATGGAATGGTTTGGGTTGGGAGGGACCTTGGAGTTCATCCCATCCCACCCAGCCATGGCAGGGACAGCTCCCACTGTCCCAGGCTGTCCCCAGTGTCCAGCCTGGCCTTGGGCACTGCCAGGGATCCAGGGGCAGCTCTGGGCACCTGTGCCAGCCCTGCCCACCCTCCCAGGGAAGGATTTCAGAGGTATTTAAGCCCATCAGCTGTTAATTGCCTTAACACTACAGATTCCCATCTCCTTACACCCTCTCCCACACAGAGCACTCCTCTCCACAGCCCTCAGTATTTCACACAATTTATTATCACACCAGGTACGTGGGATTTTGATCACAATTCCCTTCAGATTCTGTCAAGAAAATGCTTCCTCCTCCCCATTTTTCCTCAGCATCCAATGTCCAGACAGTGCAGCTGGGGCTTTGAAGAGGGTTCAGCATCTCCTTATGGAATAAATTCCCTTTACAGCTTTAAAAATGTGGGTGACATACCTCCCTATCCCCTGAAGAACAGCCAGGACCCCCCAAGCCAAGGCATCACTGTGCTCCCCTCTGAGCCCCCCAGCACAGCCCCAGCTCTGCAGGGCACCCCCAGAGCTCAGTGTCCTGCTCTGGGCCCCTCCTGCAGCTGACAGCAGCCCTTGTCCTGGGAATGCTGCACACACAAGCCCAGCTCTGGACACAGCTGCAGACTTCAGGCCCTTCTGACCCAGAGTTTACATCCCTGTGCTTACACAGCCCCTGATGAGTTTTGACTTCATGACCCAGCCTAAGCTGCCGTGGGTATCAACCCAACTTTTGGCACTCCAGCACCCTGTGGGCAGGAGATCCACAGCTCAGCTGAGCTTTCTGTATAAAAGCACATCCTCTGATGTGCTGCCTGAACTTTTTAACTGCTGAAACATTTGTCCAGTGCAAAACCAGGGAACAATCCTGCTGGCACCAGCTTCTCTGCACCACTCAGCATTCCCAGCCCTCAGTACCCCTCTGCTGTCTTCTTTTCAGGTTGAAGAGCTTTAGCCTCTTCAATAATTCCTCACACAGAAGCAGCCCTTTGATTTTCCTTGCAATCTTTATCTGCACCGAGTGATGCAATCTTTATTATCTGCTTTCCTTTATTGTTGCTGTCTCTGCACCATTTCCCATTCTCCTCCAGCCTTTGAGGTGCAGCAGAGGGGGTGATGGTAATGCTGCACATTCAGGATTTATTTAGAAGGTATTCATGGAGCAAGATGAGGATTTTTCTGTTTTGTTCTCCCTTCTTTTCCTAATAAACCCCAATATCCGGTTTCAGATGGGCTTTGGGTTTGGTGAGGGCTTTTTGCTTCTGGGAGCACAGAGCTCACAGCACTCTTAACTCCATCCTTTCATTCCTGAGTGATAACAATCAGCTCAGCATCACTTACAGGGCATGTGAAGTGAAACCTCATTTCTCCAATGTGCTTTACATTACATTTATCTGCCTGGTGTTTCATCCCTCCATCACTTGGGATCGTTTTCACCATTCTTCACAGGCAGTTGACATCATCACTGCAGAGCCCTGTGGCCTCCTACACACCAGCTCATTCCTGATTCATGGAATCACAGAATCACAGACTGCTTTGGGTGGGAGGAGACCTTAAAGGTCACCCAGTGCCACCCCAGCCATGGCAGGGACAGCTCCCAGTGTCCCAGGCTGTCCCCAGTGTCCAGCCTGGCCTTGGGCACTGCCAGGGATCCAGGGGCAGCCACAGCTGCTCTGGGCAGTTTATTCTGATGAGCACAAGAACGAACAGACTCCTGCACAAATACCTCTGGTGGCTTTCCTGCCCTGCCAGAACTGCCCCTTTGGACCAGGGAAATCTGCCTCTGGGCAGTTTGCCCCCTCCCAGGAGCAGAAACAGAAAAACCTCAGGTTTCCTTTGTCCCACCTGACCTCAGAGCTGTCCCTGGATCTGCCCCAGCTGCTGTGCACAAACATCACCTCCTCACAGAGCTTCCCCAGTGCCTTTTGCTGCCTCAGACTGTGCTGATGTCCCTTTAGCATTGCTAGAAAGAGGCTCAGGATAAGATCAGGACCACAGCTGCCCTTCCCAGAGCTGCACAATGCTCAGGGCAAAGCCTGATCCAACACATCCGAGCCTCCCTGGCTGCTGCACTGGGCTCCTGGTTCCCACATTAACCCCACAGCCCCTCTAAGACCAAGAAGTCTTTATTGATCTGATTTTCCTGGTACTGGGAGGTGCTTCCATACTACTAATTAATTTTTTTGCAGCTTATTTTTTATATCTCCTTAGGTTCTGGAGGTCTTTTCTTCTCCTCTGCTTGGATCACACACTACTGCCACTTTTAATACATTCAAGACATCCCAGGTGTCTCCCACCTCAGATTGTAGAAACTACTGGAATTCTTTTTAATTAGCAAGAGGCAAATTAAAAGCTACTCCTAGGATTACCCTTGGCTCTTTGATAATGAGAGAAAATGAACAACCATTCCTCACCCACCCTCTGCACACCAGTGCTGATTTTCAAGGCTTCTGTCACATCCATCCCCTCTACACCTTTTCCAAAAAGAAGAGCCCTAATCCATTCCCTCTCCTCTCATATGGAAGTGGTGACATATTTTGTTGTAGCTTTTCTAGGCTGCCCACAGGCTGCTTAGACAGGATGGCCACGTGTGGGATGTGGGCACTGACAGACCCAATACAACAACACTTAACTTCTGTTTCCTGAGGGGATTTTTTCCTACCAATTAGTAATATTCAATTTGTCTTTTTTCCCCCCCCTCCTGTCAAGTGCCACGCTGCTGTTCCTGAGAACTCTCTGCAACAACTCCAAGAGCTCTTCTGTGAGTGATAATAGTGCAATTAGGCCCTATCCATGTAACTGCATGATTACAGTTTGTTTTCCCTGCACACGTTGTTTAGCATTTGTCATCGCTACATTTCCTCCTCTGCACTGGCACACACCCACTCACAGCCAGCACTCATCAGCCAGCCTCCCCCTGGGGGGCACTGATCCCGTCCCCTGGATCCTGCAGCACCTTCCTAAGGCCACCTGAAGTCCATGAGATGCCAGCCTGGCACTGTGAGAGCCGGGCTTGCCCCCGTCCCCCAGCTTCGGTTGTGAATCCGCAGCATCGCGCTCCGTGCTCGGCTGCGTTCTTTAAACAACCTCAGACGGGTTTGTTCCAAAGGCTGGGAGCTCATTTCTAGCCACAGCCACTCCAGTGACACAGCTGGAATGTGCAATGAGCTGCACACCAGTGAGGGCTGTCAGGTGCTATTCCCAGATCAAAGCCAGGAGGGCACAGCAGAGTTGGGACGCAAGGGGTTCCCTGCCTACACTGCACAAATGATGAATTGCTGCCAGTATAAAGTCAGAGAATTGTTGAGACTGGGAGCTGCTCCCACGTCACGGGGTGGGGAAGAGCTGTAACCAGCACAGCCTGGGGTGTGGCAGCATGGAATCACAGAACCATGGATGGGATGGGATGGGACCTTAAATCCCACCCAGTGCCACCCCTGCCACGCCCAGGGACACCTGCTAATATCAAAATTATAATAATTCACAGGGAGGGGGGTTATATTTTCTATTCCTCCTGCCATCCTTAGCAGACACCTGCCTTTCCAAGCCAGGACATCCCTTAGCAGACACCTGCCTTTCCAAACCAGGACATTCCTTAGCAGACACCTGCCTGTCCAAACCAGGACATTCCTTAGCAGACACCTGCCTTTCCAAGCCAGGACATCCCTTAGCAGACACCTGCCTTTCCAAGCCAGGACATCCCTTAGCAGACACCAAGCCAGGACAGGTGGGAGGTGCTGAGTGCCCATCTCCAGCTCCAGCCCAGCCCTGTCCCTCTGTGGTGGCACCAGAGCTGCCCTTGCTGGCACTCACCAGGCGGTTGGCGAGGGTGATGGTGCAGGCTGTGGCTTCAGCCTCCTGCTGGCACCTGACTTTGTCTGATGTGGCCTTCTCAAACCTGGCCCTGAGCCTGCCCAGGTTCTCGTTCAGGCGCTGCGGGGGAAAAAAACAGGAGAACATCAGGAAGAGCAGGGTCTTAACAACTCAGGGAGGAGCTGGAGCTGCTGGAGGAGTCCAAAAGGCTGTGAGGAAACTCCAAGGGCTGGGTCCCACTGCTCTGGAGGCTGAGAGAGCTGGAGGTGCCAGCCTGGAGAGGAGAAGGCTCCAGGGAGAGCTCAGAGCCCTTTCCAGAGCTGGGGAGGGACCGGGGACAAGGGATGGAGGGACAGGATACAGGGAATGGCTCCCACTGCCAGCCCCTTGTCTCCAGCCAGAGGCTCTGCTGATTCATTCCCCAGGCTCTGCTCAAATCCCCAAGGGGCTCCTGGGCTCTGGACCATCTCCAAACTGTGTCCTCACAGTGCTTCCAGCAAGGAATCCAGCAGCTGAACTGAATGGTTCTGCTCTGAGAGCTGCCCAGGAGTGTGCCAGGAGCCCCCAGTGAGTTCACAGGGCTGGGAGGGGCAGGGAGAGGCCAAAACTTCAGCAGGAAAAAAACCTGGAGAGCCCTTAGCTTGGACAGAGCTGTTCACACTCTGATCCAAACCAAACCAACAGCTGCCACAAGCACTTGGAGCATTTCACTCCTGATAAGGGAAGTAATAATTGATTTTATCTGCACCCAATGCAGACTGCTTAAGGCTAAACTGCTTGTAAATCACTTTAACATTGAGCTACGCACTAGAAACAAACCCGAAAATGAAAAAGGATTTTATGAGAGATCTCTGCAGCTCTCCTGGGTACTGGCATCACACAAAGCAGCCTCTCCTTGACCTGCCTTGGAACAAAACCACAAAAACTTTCTGTCCTTGTGTGCATCCATCAGCCTGCAAAGGCTCATGTGTATCATACCCCACTGTAAAAGCACAGGTTGAGGGTTGAGGTTATATAGAATATATGCTTTTGTCTGGGCCTGCAGGGCCCCAGCAGGGGCACACAAATCCAGCTGTGTGCAGCTGTGGACACACCTCTCACTCCTACCTGCTCCAGCCCCAGGTGGAGAAAATTCCTGCCCAATTCCCAGGCAGGAAAAGAAGACAAAAAGTCCTGAATGTTTTGGACAATGGGAATTTCCTCATTTACTAATAAAAATGAGTATGAGGCAGCTTGGGGCCCAGCTGTGAGCAGGTATGAATGAGCACACAGCAGTGAAGCTGTCCAAGATATCCCAGGTAAGTCAGGATCTACCTCCACATCCATCCCATGCTACCCTGCATCATTCCCCATCTGCACAGAGCAGGAGGCTCCTAAACCAGGCAGTTTTGTAAGAGCATGGCCAGAGCAGTGCCAGTAATCTCCCCAAAGACTGCAATTTTCTTGAACAAAATCCCACTCTTTTGAAAAAAAAAAATTAAATAAATAAAAAGGCCCAGGCGTAAAAAGCTTTGGAAAAGAGCAGCATAAAGGGATGAAAAAAAGTTCCCCAGCCCTGTATGGCACATCTGAGGTGAGAGAATTAGACACCAAAGCCCTTAAATCCATCCCTCCTTCAGGTGCCTCCTTTCATCTGCAGCAGGAAGGGGGGACCGGGGAGTTCAGCACCATTTTCTTGTATTTTTAGTTAAAAAAGTGTAGTAAGCATTTTAAGAATGATAAACCCTTGAAAACATCAAAAGGGTGATGTGTTTTCCAGCAGGGTGAGGTGCTGGTGGGAGGGGAGCAGAGGGATCTCACCCACTGGGACCCAGCCCAGCCATGGAAGGGATCCCACTCCCAAAGAGAGATCCCAAAACACCCCAAAACCAGGCAGGGTCTGGAGATCCCAAAACACCCCAAAACCAGGCAGGGTCTGGAGATCCCAAAACACCCCAAAACCAGGCAGGGTCTGGAGATCCCAAAACACCCCAAAACCAGGCAGGGTCTGGAGATCCCAAAACACCCCAAAACCAGGCAGGGTCTGGAGATCCCAAAACACCCCAAAACCAGGCAGGGTCTGCTCCCCACCCCCTGCTCTGAGCAGGTATCCTGCTGGCAGGGAGCAGGGAAAAAAGCAGGATAAAGCAGGATGTGTTTTTACATAGAGATAATTTTCTGAAGCAAAATGATAAAGGCCTCACTCTACACTCTGTGGAAATACACTTTTAATCACGCTGTAATTTCTTCTAATCAGGGATTTTTTTTTTAATTTTTTTTTTTTTTTTTTTTTTTAAGTAGCAAAAACCCAAATAACATCCAAGATGTGCTGCCAGGGAGCTGTGCCGTGACAAATGAGGCTCCTGCAAGAGCAGTTCTCATCCTGCAAAAGCAGGGACTGAGTGTGCAGCCAGCCCAGCTCTGTGCTCCCAGCACTGAATCAGCCTCCAGTCCCCATCCCCTGCCCTGTGCAGCACACTGGGAACACACTGCTTTGAGGTAATGAGTTTTCTGAGGAGCCAGGAGAAGAGGTAAATTACACTTAAAAATCAGGTGGGGAAAAAACAAGGATTCATATTTAGCCTTCCTCTCTGGGTGCAAGCAAGGCTGGAGAAGAGCAGAGGAAATGTAGAAAGCAGCAATATTCTGTCACAGAACCACAGAATGGTTTGGGTGGGAAGGGGTCTTAAAACCCATCCCATCCCATCCCAGCCCATCCATGGCAGGGACACCTCCCACTGTCCCAGGCTGTCCCCAATGTCCAACCTGGCCTTGGGCACTGACAGGGATCCAGGGGCAGCCACAGCTGCTCTGGGCACCTGTGCCAGCCCTGCCCACCCTCAGAGGGAACAATTCCTTCCCTTTAACAAACCTAAATCTCATCTCTTGGAGTTTGAAGCCATTCCCTGTGTCCTGTCCCTCCATCCCTTGTCCCCAGTCCCTCTCCAGCTCTCCTGGAGCCCCTTTAGGCCCTGCCAGGGGCTCTGAGCTCTGCCTGGAGCCTTCTCCTCTCCAGGTGAGCACCCCCAGCTCTCCCAGCCTGGCTCCAGAGGGTCTCCATCCCTTGGATCATCTCCATGGCCCCCTCTAGGCTCACCACCAGCAGCTCCAGTTCCTCCCAGCTCTGCAGGTGGGGTATCACCTGAGAGAGCACAACATCCCCCTCCCCTCCCTGCTGCCCACACTCAGCCCAGCCCAGAGCTGGATTTTAGGGCTGCCAGTGCATCAGGAGAGAGACAAAACCCCTACACCCCCCAAAGCTTTGCATCCCCACCCCTGCTTTGGAACCCAAGCACCGAGCAGCAGCCCTGCCCGAAGGACAGCAGGGACAAGCAGGACGCCTTCCCCCGAGGACACTCACAGAGATTTTGGCCTTGACAGTGGCCAGCTTGTCCTGGGCTGCTGCCAGCTCAGCGTTGGCCCTGCCCAGGGCCTCCCTCTTGGGCTGCACCTCGCAGAAGAGGCGGTGGAAGCGGGCGACGTTCAGCACCCACGAGCACAGCCCGGCCGCCGCCGCCGACTTGGTGGCCACGAACTCGGGCTTGAACTGGGGGTCCTGCAGGTAGGGCTGCAGGGCTTTGAGGCAGTTCTCGTGGATGTTCTCCTTGTTGAACTTGACCAAGGAGTCCAGGAAGCCGTCTACCCTTGCCATGGCCACTTTGGCTGCTTTCCAGCTCCTGTCCTTGGGGATCCTCCCCGCCGGGGCCGTCAGCACCATCACGGCCGCGGTGACGTTGCTGACAGCGGAAGGAGGTGACCCAAAGGACCTCAGCTCCGTCAGATTGGTCTGAAAAAGGGAAAAACAAGGTTGTTGGATAAAAATGGATGGGCTTTCTTTTCGCTCTGCCACTAATAGAGTCAGG
This sequence comes from Aegithalos caudatus, assembly GCA_013389925.1. Classification (NCBI taxonomy): domain Eukaryota; kingdom Metazoa; phylum Chordata; class Aves; order Passeriformes; family Aegithalidae; genus Aegithalos; species Aegithalos caudatus. The sequence goes on along the minus strand of WEIU01022697.1, from coordinate 52,175 downwards.
CTCCCAGGCTATCAATCTGATAAATTGGGCTCCTCTCGGGCCCGGCAGTGCTGCCCTGATGGCTGCTCGGTGTGTTTGCAGCACTCCTGCTCCATCCCTGCTCCTGACATCCCACCTGGGACCAGCACAGCACACTGCTCCTCCCCAGGCTCCTGGGGGAGCAGGGGCTTTATGCCCTCTCAGAGGATTGGGATAAATAAGAATGGAACCTGCAGAAATAACACTCAGGCACTCTAAACCTTCAGAGCTTCCCTTCGTGCCCCCTCCTAGCCAAGCTGAGATGCCAATGCCATCCTGTGCTTCCCACATCCTGCAGGGTTCAGGGAACGCAGCTGCTGAGAAAACCCAGGCACCCTCACAGGGCAAGCAGCCAAACTGCACTGGAGGAGCCAAAAGGGCATTTTTGTCCCTAGCTCCTGATTTCCCAAGTTTTCAAACTCGCCATCACACCTGGCTTTGCAGATTTTTATTTTGCAGCTGCTCTGCAGTGGGTCTACCACAACCCACACGCCATTCATCATTGCCCAGATAATAATTAACTTAATTATCATCCACATATATGTAATTATCTCATATACATATAGATTCATCTCTCCATAACACTTTAAATAGCTTCTCAGTTTGTCTCAGTCGCTCTCACTGACACCAACCCCTGCAAAAGGCATTTTAGTAGGGGACAGGGGCTGCAGCACAGCCAAAGCCAGGCTGGGCCAGCCTATGGTCATTCCTTGGCTCACAGGGGAAAAAAAATGGAAAAAGGAAAAAGGGAAAAAAAGGAAAAGGGGGGAAAAAAGGGGGAAAAAAGGGGGAAAAAAGGGGGAAAAAAGGGGGAAAAAAGGGGGAAAAAAGGGGGAAAAAAGGGGGAAAAAAGGGGGAAAAAAGGGGGAAAAAAGGGGGAAAAAAGGGGGAAAAAAGGGGGAAAAAAGGGGGAAAAAAGGGGGAAAAAAGGGGGAAAAAAGGGGGAAAAAAGGGGGAAAAAAGGGGGAAAAAAGGGGGAAAAAAGGGGGAAAAAAGGGGGAAAAAAGGGGGAAAAAAGGGGGAAAAAAGGGGGAAAAAAGGGGGAAAAAAGGGGGAAAAAAGGGGGAAAAAAGGGGGAAAAAAGGGGGAAAAAAGGGGGAAAAAAGGGGGAAAAAAGGGGGAAAAAAGGGGGAAAAAAGGGGGAAAAAAGGGGGAAAAAAGGGGGAAAAAAGGGGGAAAAAAGGGGGAAAAAAGGGGAAAAAGGAAAAAGTTTAAACTGTCAGGAACACAGAGAGAATTAACCTTGGCAAGGCTGAGCATGGCCAGCTCTCCTGAGAGCAGTGTGGCTAAGGAGGGTTCTGGAGGCACTAGGAGGTTTTATTTAAAGGATGAGAAGAGTAATCCTCCCAGCACAAACACAGAAACCAAGGTGGGTTCAAAGTGCAGCTGATGAGGAGAAAACAGCCTGGACATGTCCCAGTGGCCATGGCTGCTCTTCTGCCACAGAAATGTCCAGGTACCCACATCCTCACTGACTACATGGATTTATTATTGGATTCTACTCAACAGCTCTCCTCACTGTGCTCCTTGTTAGTGTTGCATATAACCCTGCAGTCCAGGGATGATTCCTGAGATAATTGGACAGAAACTGTGCAAACACACATAAACATTGTTGATTATTCATGTCAGCAGGCAGGTTGGGCTCTCTGGTACATCTCCAGCCAGCAGGTAAAGGAGACCACAGCTTCCACTGCTCTGCTACTGCTGCTTTACAGTTCCCTGGAGAAAATCCCAGCACTTCCCCCATCTTTGCCTAATGAGAGTTTCTACAGCTCCAGCACGAACCTGGAACTAATGGAGAGACAAAGATTTTCCTTTTGCACAGCCCCTTCCCTCCCATGAAGGAAATCCAGAGCAAAGCTTCCTCCTCCCCAAAAGCTAATCCAACAGAATCCCCATCCTGGATGGCTCCAAGGTGCTTTCCTTCCCCCCAGCAGGGCCAGGACTGAGCCATGGTTTGGGGCCCTGCTGGGATTGGGCTTTTCCAGCTGTGCTTTTCCAGCTGTGTGCAGTGCAAGGCTGCTGCCCCAGGACACTGCATGAACTGCAGACCAGAACAAACTGCAGATCCACCTCTCAGGCACATCACAGAAACACAGAAGGAACCAGGCTGGAAAAGACCTTTGAGATCATCAAGTCCAACCTGTGACCCAACACCTCCTCATCAGCCAAACCCAGCACTGAGTGCCACATCAAACAGGAACCCCCGGAGCATCCTTGAAGGACAAACCTTCCAAGGCACAAAAAGTCCCCCCAAACCAATCTCCTGCAATCAGAGCAATGCTTTTCTCCTGATTGAAGGTTTTCCCAGTGGCACCATCCTTTGGACCAGCTTTGTCTGCTCCTCTCCATGGCAATGAGTGAAGGGGAATGTGGTGCAGCCTCGTGGGTGCTCCAAGTTCCACCAGGAACCCCAGGATCACAGGATCAACCTGGCTGGAAAAGACCTTTGAGATCACCAAGGCCAACCTGTGACCAAACACCACCTTGGCAACTAAACCATGGCACTGAGTGCCACATCCAATCTTTTTTTAAACATTTAAGCACCAGCAGGGAGGAAGCTGGAGGAGGGACAAAACAACGCCCAGAACTTGGCCCATCAGATGACACCGTGGAGGAAAAACCCTGGGAATCCTCACCCTACCTTGTTGAGGGTGTTGAGAGCAGCCTGGGCAGCTGCCAGGGCAGGCTCAGCCTTGGCCAGGTCCTCCTCACAGTCCTTCTGCTTCTGCTCCACCTCCTGGGCGATGAGGGCCACCTTCCTCTCCTCCTCATCAGCCTCCGCCTTCTTCCTGCTCACCTTCTCCGTCTCCACGGCCACCACCTGGATCAGCCTGTCAGCATCCTCCTTCTTCTGCTTCAGCTCCACCTCCTGGGCTGCCAGCCTGGCCTGCAGCTCATCCACCTGCAGGGCAGAGGTTTGGGGCAGCTGGATTGAAGATTTCAGCTGGGATCTGCCCACGGGGCCAGCCCTTGGCAGAGCTCCGAGGGTCAGGGGCTTTAAAGGTGATGTCAGGTGAGCCTGGGAAGGGGCAAACCCTGGGAAGGGGCAAATCCTTGTGTGGTGGCCACTCCTCACAGCCAGGTGGCCACCAGCAGGGCTGTGGTGGCCACTCCTCACAGCCAGGAGCCCTCAGCACGGGGCAAAGCTCACACAGGCTCTCACTTGCAGGCAGAAAACCTCCTGCTAAAATCCCCATTTCAGTCACTTTACCTGGGCAGAGCAGGGAGGTTTTCACTGCCTCACCTCAGGCTCATAAAGGTTCACTTAGAGCTCCTGGGGTGCATCTTTACCCACACAAAAATGCTCACAGGGAGGGAAGGCAGCCACTGGATTTGGCAATACCCATTCTGACACCAGAAGGGAGAGCACAACATGCAATCCCTGACTGAGGCTGCTGACATTTGGCAGTGGCCTCACGTGGAGAGCAGTTTCTCAGGGCTCTCCACACGCCCTCCATCCATCCCCATCCCCTGCTGCCTGCCTCTGTGGGACTGCTCTCACCAGCACAAAGGCAGGGCTGTAAATCCAGGCTCAGGTAATCCCCTGGTGTGACAAACCCACTGCACCTCCTTGTTCAGCTCCAAGTCTCTGGGGCTGCAGGAAATGGAAGTGGCTGATGGCTGATATGGCTGTGACCTTCTGTCCAGAAATCAGCCTTTGTGTGCTGGATACACACACACACAGCTCCAGGGCTTTACAAAACAAGCAGGGGATTAAAATCCACGGGCACTCGACAGCAGCACAAAGAGCAGGTGTAAGCTCAGCCCCAGGGGACAGACAATGCCCTGCCAAGCACAAGCAGCAATGGAAATGGGTTTTGTCAGGATTTAAAAAAAGGAAGAATGCCTGTTTGCAAAGGCCTGCAGCGACAGGACAAAGGGGAATGACTTCAGACTGGAGGAGGGCAGGGTTAGGTTGGCTATCAGGAAGAAATCCTGCCCTGGGAGGGTGGGCAGGCCCTGGCACAGGGTGCCCAGGGAAGCTGGGGCTGCCCCTGCATCCCTGGCAGTGCCCAAGGCCAGGCTGGATGGGGTTTGGAGCAGCCTGGGACAGTGGGAGGTGTCCCTGCCCATGGCAGGGGTGGAAATGGACGATTCCCTAAAATCCCTCCCAACCCAAAGACTTCTGTGATTCTATGAGAAACCTGTGAGCAGCTTCCTGAGTGCAGAACAGTCTGATAAGCAATTAGTAATGTGAGGTGGAAAGGGAAAGAGCAAAGCAAATGAGAAATTCAAGGGTAATGTGCTGTGACTTCATCAGGGAAAGGAAGGGAGAAGCCCTTGCCTACCACCAGAACAGCATGAGAAAAATTATTAAAGAGAAGAAAACCTGGAGGGCAGTAGGCTCCCAGAAGACTCATTTTATCTGATTGTCCCTGCCTTGTTTCAAGAACACAAAATACATCAAAAGGTCAGCGATTAATTGATAGTGCCAGCCAGGCTCTGGGATCCAGTGATGCAATATTAACCACAGCCATGCTCAGAATTACTCAGCAATGGGCACTGACCTCACAGTGCCACACAGCACTCTGAAAAACAAATGACTCATCCCACACTTCTTCCCAATCCATTATCTCCTAATAGGAAGGAGCTCCAGCTTCCCTGAGTGCTGAGGATGCTGCTGTCCACAGGGAGAGGTGGTGGTAAAACACTGCTGGAGGAGGAAAGTTGGGCAACAGCACCAAGGTGTCCAAATCTCCAAAGGAAAGGAAGGAAAGAAAAGGGTGGAAGTAGAGGGGAGCACAGTAAAAGGAGGCAGAGAGGTTATTTTGAAATGGGAACAGCAAAGTGAAAAACACCTGCAGCTCCTGGTACAACAGCTGAGGCCACTCTGAGCCTACAGAAATGCACAAACCTCACCTTGTCGTGGTCCCTGGAGGATGCCAGGGGTGAGCAGCAGCCCCCAGGTGATACCCAGAGACCAAAACCCTCCACCTTCACTTTGGAAATCCCCCCCAGCACATCACTGCCAAGCACAGCCTCAGGTGACACACCTGAGTGAGAGGGAGGACTCTTCCCTTCCTCAGCCCCAAGGCCAAGTATTTCCACAGGTGAATGTAAAATTCAGCCTTGTAAACCCATGTTCAAGGTTTCCCATACTGAGAAATATCCACACTCTGGTTTCAAATCAGCAGCAGTTTTGACTATTGCGCACATCTGGTGATTTAGGTGTTTAATTTTAGGCCCCCAGTGCTAATTTTAGACTTGGATTTGACATATTTGTCCTCACTGCTCTGCATCTTAATTACCTGCACAAGGAAGCACTTCTCAGCCCAGACACCAACACTGTGCTCTTCCCTCCTCCTTGGGATTTGATTTTCCCATCTTTCCCATCGATTCCAAGTCCTCCATCAGTGGCTCCTCAGAGGACTCTGCCCACACAGCACCCACTGAAGGATTCAGAAGGCTTCACAACAGACCCAGGGACTTGTTTCTCAAAAGATTCATTTCATATCAGCTGCTCCCCAAGAAAATTAAACCTAATCCATCTTATCCACCACTGGGAGAATCCTGAAGGAACAGCAGCACCCCACAGCTCCAGCAGGGTGCTGCCAGGGTGAGCTTGTTGAGAAATATTCCACAAACACAAGGAAAACCAACCCCAAGGAGCCCTTACCTGTGCAGAAGTGCTCTTGAGCTTCTCCAGGCCGTTCTCCAGGCGCTGCATTTTTGCCTTCAGATCCCTGTCCTTCTCCAGCAGCAGGCCCTGGTAGAGTTTGATTTGCTCCAGGAAGGATTTGGGGGTGGTGTAGTTGTAGCGGCGCTCGTTGCTCAGGTACAGCTGGGACACCTCCTTGACACTGATGTGGACGTGGGCCATGAATTTGCTTATTGACTCCTTGACTGAGTCCTGAAGGAAAGATGGGGAGATGGGGAGAAAGGTGTTTTAAATAGAAAATTATATATAACCCGGGGTCTGTGCTGGATATAAAGGAATTGGGTAACTTTTCATGCTGCTGCAGCACAATCCAGGGTGTGACACCCAAGCTGATCTCTTTTCACTGTTATCTCTAAAATAACTTTGTTGCTCATCTGCTTTATACCTCTTTTTATCTCACACATTATCTAATTCCAAGCAATTTCTCTACAAAATAACACTCTTTTAAGTATGAATTTGGGCTTTTCTGCTGTACAAATGGGAAAAGTGCACACTCCTAAAAAGAAACATTGTGGGCTTTATTCTTCCTAAACCCTGCATGGAAAAACTAAATAAACAGAAAGGAATCTCTATTCTAGTAGCAGATTGTCATCACTGAGAACTTGACCTATTTTTGCCCTTGAGAATTCCAGAGGCTCAGACACAAGTGGGGAGAGCAGCAGGTTATTTTCTGTGCAGGTTTGGGGCTGTCCCTGTGCTGGCAGAGCCATCCTTTCCCTGGCAGTGCCACCAGCTCCCAGTGACATGATCAGCTCCCAGTGACATCACCAGCTCCCAGTGACATCATCAGCTCCCAGTGACATCATCACCAGCTCCCAGTGACATCATCACCAGCTCCCAGTGACATCATCATCTTTCAGTGACATCACCTGCTCCCAGTGACATCATCAGCTCCTAATGACATCATCAGCTCCCAATGACATCATTATCTCCCAGTGATGTCATCACCATCTCCCAGTGATGTCATCAGCTCCAAGTGATGTAATCATCTCCCAGTGCCACCTCACCAGTTCCCAGTGTCACCTCACCAGCTCCCAGTGTCACCTCAGCTCCCAGCACACAGGAGCGTGGTGCCCATGGCTCTACTGCCAAGGTCCATGGCCCTCCAAAAAAGCATGGAATGTGCCTCAGTGATGGTTTGGCTGAGTTTAATGCACCTCAGTGGCACAGGTGATGCCCTCTGGACATCCACTGGCTGCCCTGGATGCGCTCCCTGCAGTGGTGGGAGGCACAGGGCTGCTCCTGGCCGTGTCTGCCGTGTCCCCAGGGTCCCCCCACAGGACTGTGCTGGCTGCTCACCTGCAGGGTGTCCATGTCCCTCAGGAAGCAGAGGCTGACAGACTCCAGGGCCTCCCGGGGCCAGGGCTGGAAGCAGTCAGTGGTGGTGCAGCCCAGCAGGGCCGGGAAGCGGCGGCAGCGGAGCCGCAGCCGGGGCCCCACGGGGGACAGGCACAGGGCGACCTGGGGGGCACAGGGCACTGAGGAGCAGGGCAGGGAGACCAGGGTCTGCCCCTGCAGCCCCTGCCCAGGGAGGAGCACAGCCCACCTGATGCCTGGAGAGGCTCCCTGGAACAGAGGCCAGGCAGTGTTAAAGGAATAAAGTCGATATTTTGGGTGTCAGTGCAGGGTGTACCCAGCAGTTTGTGTTCTATCACCAGCTGTTAAACCAGGTGGGGCAATGTTTCTTTATCCCTTCCAGGACCCACTCTCCCTGCAGGGGATATCTGCTGTCCATGGGCAGATGTTAAACCAGGTGGGGCAATGTTTCTTTATCCCTGCCAGGACCCATCCTCCCTCCAGGGATCTCTGGTGTTAAACCAGTTGAGGAGGTGATTTCTTTATCCCTTCCAGGATCCACCCTCCCTGCAGGGATCTCTGCTGTTCCTGGGCCATCCAGGCTCACTGCATGCCTGAGACAATTCCAGCATCCCAGGGGGAGGAGCCCAGCATTCCCAGCTGGATCAAAGCTGGGATCAGAGCCCAGCCCAGCCTGTGGGCACTGCATTCCCAGAGGAGCCCAGAGCCATCCCAGCACCACTGCACCTTCACCCTGCTACAGGACCATGAAATTATGTCTTGTTTTTTGGCCTTGGTTCCCAGAAAGAACCAAGAAAGGATAGAACCCTTGTACCCCCTGGAGCTCTGGAATTTTGTCTTTCTGGCTAGGGAGAAGGTAGGGACAGGTACTGGAACTAGCTACTAATACAATATTAGGCCACACACGTGTGTAAAGAACACAGAGAATATACAAAAGGAAAAAGGCAAATTCAGCACCAACCCCTCCTGCCCCACCTCACCTTCAGCTGCCGCCGGACTCGCTCGATGAAAAAGCTCCAGCAATTCTCCCTGGAATCCACCAGCCCCCGGCCTCTGACTTCATTCCTCACACTGCTGATGATGTTTTCCACTTCATCATCAGAGAAGAGGTCTGGGATTTCCCCTAGGAGAAGAGGGCACGTTTGGGTTTACAGGTCTGGAGGTTGTTTTAGTCTTAGAGCACAGAGAAGCTGCTGCCTCCCACTTCAGGGGCTTAGGGGTGGCCCCTGCTCAGGTAAAACCCCTGCACCAGGTGTCCCTGGGCCCCAGAAGCAGCAAAGGGGCACAGGAGATCATTCTGCTGAAAAATAAACACCTGTGAGAGCAAACTTCCTTATAAAACACAAGGCAAAGGTAGATAGAATACAGTCAAAGTACAGAAAAATCCCATTTTTTTAGCTCTGCGGTGTAATTAGATTACAAAAGAAATATTCAAATCCCTAATATGCCATACATAATATAAAATCATTGTAGTTTTGCAAATGCATTAATTACACGTAAAATTTTTGCAGCTGTTCAAGGCCATTTCCAGCAGTGGCCAAATAACTCCCAGATCATCCAAACATTTTAGAAGTTAAAAAGATTATAAAAACTTTTCAAAGTTAATAGTTAAGCTACTGATTGCCAAAAATGCACCCAACCAAGTATTTTTTTTTAGTGCTTCCTTAATTTATCACATATTCACTTCCCTTAACAACTACATCCAGTATCCCATGCCATGTGGAAAAATGAGTACAAGAGAGAAAGACAAGAAATCTCCCAGCTGATGGAGTGTCCCTCTGATGCCTTAAGTTCCAGCTTTCATATTTTCCAGATTCTGCACTGCACTGGTATATCATTCTGAACTTCACAGAAAGTGTTAGCAAGTTCTCTTCACAGTGCAGTCAGACAAAACAATCCTTTTCCAGCCCCAGAACCAAGGACACCAGGCCAACACTTTCAGGTCCAGAAAGTTCAAACAGCAGGGAATTGTGGAGAGCAGTCTGGGAGGATGGGACTGCACAACCTGAAGCTGTCATTGGACAATTAACCCAAATATGGAAATGGACCAAAACTTATAAAAGTGTGGAAACTCGTGACCAGGTGTTGGGTGGAGCTTTGGCCAGGCTCTTGTACTGCCCAAGGTGAATCCTTTGAAGGCCTTTTAACAAATCCCTACTTTATTCCTTTACCTCTATCTGGCCTCTGTTTCAGGGAGCCTCTTTAGGCATCACCTCCCCAGGGAAGCCTTGGTGTGGCATTTACTCCAGAGCTCAACGCACACAACTTCCAGCTCATTTCATCATTGCCCCTTTGCCTACTCCAGAATTCCAGGCACTGCCAGGAGCAGAGCTCCACAGGAGAGGGGGCAGAGGGGAAAGCAGAGCACGGGGGCTGTACCTGATGCCAGGAAATCGTTGAGCAGCACCAGGAACTGCTCGTCCGCCAGCTGCGCCTCGCTCAGCAGGAACACGGAGCCCACGCCCTTCAGCCCAGCCCTCAGGTACAGGTTTGCCAGCTCTGCCTGCAGGTGGGAATGTGGGAAATGGGTCTGTAGAGGGTTCTCAAAGCCTGGCTGAAAGCTCACATGGCCTCATGCATCTGTGTGCAAACTCTGAGGTGAGGTGTGTGACTGAGAGAGGCCATGAAATAGAGAAGATGTTGTTGAGAAAGGAATTGAAGTGGAAATGAGTTTCAAGCAATGGCCTTGCAAACAATCCAGATGTTTTTGAGAAATAGAACCGTGAAAGATGCATTGTAGTGAGACTATGTGGGTTAAAATAATATGTTGGTGTTTGAAGCATTGTGTGGCAAAAGCTGATAGGTGAAAAACATTTATAAGATATTGTAAACACTGAGAGCTGAGTTTTTCTAACACAGGAAACCAGGAGGGCTTACACCTACATGTTGTAAAGCATGGGTCAGACCCAAATGGGATAATTCAGAACCTTCCCAGTGGCTGAGAATATCAGCACAGCTGAGGGCTGGGACATTCTCAGGCCTGGCCAGCTCAGAGCACTGCCAGGAGAGCCCAGGTCTGGCTGCAGCCCCTTGTGTGTGCAGACACACTCCAGCAAGGTATTTGCTCCTCTCCACAGCACCATGTTGTGTCTGGGGTGTTTCAGTATCTCAGGATCACAGAATCATTTAGATTAGAAGAGCCCCCTAAGGATATCATATCCAACTGTTCCCCCAGTGGGAACAGTGGCCAAGGCCACCCATGTCCCCAAGTGCCACATCCACATGGCTTTTAAATCCCTCCAGGGGTGGGCATTTCACCACCTCCCTGGGCAGCTGTGCCAGGGCTGGACAACTCTTTCAGTGAAAAATTATTCCCAAATATCCACCCTGAGCCTCCCCTGGCCCAGCCTGAGGCTGTTCCCTCTCCTCCTGTCCCTGTTCCCTGGGAGCAGAGCCTGACTCCCCTGGCTGTCCCCTCCTGTCAGGAGCTGTGCAGAGCCACAAGGTCCCCCCCTGAGCCCCCTTTGCTCCAGGCTGAGCCCTTTTCCCACTCCAGCCCCTTCCCCAGCTCCATTCCCTCCCTGGACCTGCTCCAGCCCCTCAATGTCCTTCCTGCCCTGAGTGTCCCAGAGCTGTCCCCAGCACTGGAGGTGCCCCAGCAGTGCCAGCACAGGGGACAGGCACTGCCCTGGCCCTGCTGCCACCCCAAGAGCTGGCACAGCCCAGGTGGCCTTGTCCCCTTGCCCATTTGGTCACAACCTGTGCTCAGCATCCTCCTCCTCGATTCCTCTCCTCAACACCCACCCAACCTCCGGGGCGAGCTCTGCCCTTTGCTCCCTTCCCCTGCACCTCAAACGCCCCACCTTGAGCTCAGGGACGCCGTAGCCTTTCCTGAGGGTGACCTGGAAGACCTGGAGGGAGCAGAGGAAGGCTGCCAGGCGGGCCAGGCTCTGCTTGCCGCTGCCTCCCACGCCGAGCAGGAGCGCGTGGCCCCGCGGCGCCTCCAGGACGCGGCTGACGCGGCAGCTGGGGGGAAGCACACACACAAAACCTCTCACTAATGAGAGCCTTTTCCTGTCCCTCTGCCTCCTGCTTCTCAAGACATGTTTTATTCACTAAGGAATCCTGTTCTGAGAGGGATGAGGAACGTCAGGCTCGGAGATGTGGCAGCAATCGGTGCCAGCACAGGGGACGGGCGCTGTCCTTGTCCTGCTGCCACCCACCCCCCCAGAGCTGGGACAGCCCAGGTGGCCTTGGCCTCTTGCACACCTGGTCACACCTGGGCTCGTGTCCAGTCACTGCCACCAGCACCCCCAGGGCCTTTTCCCAAGCAGCTTTCCATCCCCTCTGCCCCAGCCTGGAGCATTTCATGGGGTCATTGTGCCCCAAGTGCAGGACGTGGCCCTTGGCCCTGTAGGACCAAAAATTGCCTCAGCCCACGGGTCCATATTCCTACATCCTCCAGGAGACTCCACAAAACCATCTGCACAGATAAATGATGGGGACATAAAAGCAGAAAAGCCCCTTACACGTGGCACATGGCATCCTCAAACAGTACCAGGTTCATGGCAGCGTTGACTTCGTTGTAGCTGTCCAAGGCTTCCATGAGGATCTGGTTCAGCTCCTCCCAGCTCGGAACTGGCCTATAGACAGGGTCCCCGAGGCCTTTGGCAAAATGGCAATAAATATTCATGTGCTTGACCTGCTCTAAAGTGTCCTCAATGTCCTGTAAAAGAGAAGAAAACAGTAGAGAACAAACACAGGAAAACCCACTGCAGCTCTGAGCCACCTTCCAAGGGAACTACGGTGTTCCAGCCTTTTTATGTCCACACAGTTGCACCTGCATGTTGGAAAAGGGGAAAGAGGCACAGGAGTGAAAGAGCGGGAAGGGAATATCCCCAGTACTGATTTCCCTCCCAATAAACCCCTTCTGTTCTGTTGCCATCAGAATTAGACCTCATCAGAGCTCAACACTTACATCGTAGCATTTCTTCACCATCTCCCGCTGGATTTTATCAAAAGTAGCACAATCCGTTTCTTCTGCCATCCTATCCCGGTACACCCGGCTTGACTCATGCAGGTAGAGCTTCACCAGGTCTTGGGGCTGCTTCAGACACTCAGGGGTAGAGAACAAAAGGCCCTGTGGAGAGCAAAGACAGTCAGGGAAGCCAGGCTTGGCCCTGAGGGACTCCAACAGCCCAGGGAACCTGTCCTTTGTTCATCCAGAGCTCCCAAAGCTGCTTCTAAACCCAGAAGGGTTTAAGTTGGAAGGGACCTAAAAGACCTTCCCATCCCATCCCACCCCAGCCATGGCAGGGACATCTCCCACTGTCCCAGGCTGTCCCCAGTGTCCAACCTGGCCTTGGGCACTGCCAGGGATCCAGGGGCAGCCACAGCTGCTCTGGGCACCTGTGCCAGCCCTGCCCACCCTCCCAGCCAGGAATTCCTTTCCAATATCCCATCTAAATCTATTCTCTGTCAGTGGAAGCCATTCCCTGTGTCCTGTCACTCCATCCCTTGTCCCCAGTCCCTCTCCAGCTCTCTCAGACCCTTCAGGCACTGGAAGGCCACAGTGAGGTCACTTCAGAGCAACCCTCAGGATGAACAACCCCAGCTCTGCCAGCCTTTCCTCCCAGCAGAGCTTCCCCATCCCTCTGCCCATCCTGGTGCCCCTCTGGATTCCCTCCAGCAGCTCCAGGTCCTTCCTGGTGCTGAGAGCCCTGAGCTGGACAAGTCCTCCAGGTGAGGTCTGACAAAGCAGCACAGAGGGTAGAATCCCCTCCCTCAACCTGCTGCCCTGGAATGACCCTTTCCCACAATATTTTGAAGGTTTACATTAATTTCTCCCATTCTGATCCCCCTCCCAGCCTCCCCTCTCAGCAGCTGGGACCCTGCAGAGCCAGGCACCCACCCACACCTGTGGTTCTCCCATCCCAACCCCACACCATGGGGGCTTTGTCAAGAAGGGAAAAAGGTTTGGAAATGTTACTGGTGGCTATTTTTTCTTTTAATCAATTAATTCTAATTAGGTGCATTCTGCCTGCAGGAAATATCAGTTGCTGTCTGCTTAGCACAGTATGTTTACCATGAACTCTATTAAAATGCATAAAAGAATTATATTTCAAAGAGGTGTCGTCTATACTAAGCCTATTAACAGCACACAGGGTTTTCAATGGTATGAATTAAACAGACAGCTTTTATTCCTAACATCTAATTATTTATACATTAAATATTAAATGCATTGAAAGCAATGTAAAGCAGGGCCTCTCAGCTCACTGGTCCATGGCTCAGATTGTTTGGGTTTCACATCTGTCATTACAGCTGTCAAATTATTTTATTTATTCCAGAAAAAAAACCCCACTAAAAATTGGTGAGAAAAGCTGACAACTCAAAGAGATGAAGGAGAAACACATCAGATTCTAAACTGATTAAAACAGAATTCAAAATCACTCACTCCCTTTAAAGGGACTGAATCTAAATCCCCCACACCCCAAAAGCACAAGGGACACGTGGCTGTGGGTCACTGCACCTGGGATGGAGCTGGGGCCAACATGGAAAAGAGACAAACCAAAAAGAGGACTGAGAATCCTTGAAAGGAGAATGAGGAGCGTTCCTGTCAGTGCCCTGTGGCCCTGAGCTGGGATCTGGCAGGAGGTTTTCTGTTAGCCCCAACCCTGGCACACTCAGCAGATGAAATTAAAGCCTCCCACTGAAATGCTTCTGTCCCCTCCCTGCACTTCTCAAAGCCCAGATTTCACATGGCCCACATCTCCTGTCAGAGCTGCTGATGTTCAGCTGAGCACTATGACAGGCCTGGCTCCTTCCTGACACAATGGAGTTATTATTCCCTTGTCCAAGGTCCTGGTCCTGGGTTTCCCTGTCTGTCACTCCTCCAGCTCCTGTCTGATGGGCAGGCACAAGGCACTGAACTTCCACGTTCCCACTTTGTGGAACAGATGTTAACAAGGACAGTGACAAATTACCAGCTGGGGGTTTAGAACAGGCTATGGTGCTGACCCTTGGTTTAGCTGCTGAGGAATTTATCAAATTTTATTAATCAGCCTGAAACTCTGAAAGGCTCTTTGAGCAGCTGCTTCAAAGCATGAGACTGCTGGGGAAAACAGAAAAACAAATTCTCACCAAGGGTGGAAGACAACACTTCTGAAGCTGAACAACTTTGCTTTGGTGCAGTGGCTGGCAGCTCAGTTTCAGTGGTAAAATCAAAGCAGGTTTGGGTTGATTTATCAGCTCTTTAAATGCCACCCTGCATGTGCCACACTGAGCAGCTGAGAGGACAGGCTGGTACAGCCACCGAGCTGTGCTGGCTCTGGCAGAGCAGCTGAAGCAGTCACTGCTGCCCTCTGCTCAGGGCCAGCAGCCCACTGAGTACCTGCCCAGGCAGGGAGAGCTTCCAGGGACAAACTCCTGGTCCTGCACCAGGACAGGAGCTGCACTCACTTGGAAGATGTTGGAGAAGTCCCTGAGGTTGAAGACGTAGTGGAACTTGACAGCTGTTGGCAGGAACGTGGCAGCCACCTTCTGGTGCAGCCCCAGGGCCAGGGCAATCAGCTGCTGGGCTGATTTCTGCACAGCCTCAGGGAAATTCCCACTCTCCAGGTGCTGCACTAAGATGGTGCTGTAGATCCTGGCCAAGGAGTCCTGATCAGGGCTGGAGAGGGCGAAGACACAGAAGTGGCGCTGCGGAAGAGAAGGTGGGAAGGTCAGAGATGGGAAACCACCTGCCAGGTCAGTGCCTTTTGTGGCTGGACACAGCACTCAGCAATCTCCTCTGGGCTCCACTTCCCAGGAAAGGTTGGCCCAGATGATCCCTCGAGGTCCCTTCCAACCTGGGATGCTCTGTGATCCCAAGACTTGAAGGCCACCAGAACTGTGTCCCCCTTCCACTCTGCCAGCAGAGGACAGCTGGCAGGTGACACCTTCTGCTGGCTGAGCAAGGGATTTCCAGGGAAATATTTCACAAGGGAAGCTCAGTCCATTGGAGAGCTGGAAGGTCTGAAGGTGCCACTGAGCCCTGCTGAAGCTCTGGTAGGAGCAGCCCCTGGAAGGTGCCACCTCCCAGGGGATCCTTTGTTGATTAGGAATGTGCAGAGGAAGAAAACATAGAATGGGTAAGGTTAGAAAAGACCTCTGAGATCATCAAGTCCAACCTTTGAACAAATCCCAAACCATGCTGTGGAGTGCCACATCCACTCATTTTTGAACACATCCACCACTTCCCTGGGCTGCAAGTTCCAGTGCCTGACCACCAAAAGACTTTGAAGAGCTATGGTCCAGCAGTTAATATCAGCTAGAGGAAGGTAAAATCTGCCTGCCTGAACCAGAATTTTCCTGAGGGTGGGTGGCTGGGAACTTGTGACTTCTTCCTCCCACTGACCAGCAAAACAAGAGCAAACACAAAGAAGGGAGAAGGGCAGCAAGTCTGCTGCCTCTCCATCAGGAATTACAGTCACCTCACACATCCATGCTGTTTGCACTGATTGAACAGCAGCAGGATCTGTTCAAGCCTTGAGCCCCAACAATCCACCCAAAAATCAGGGAGAGGGCTTTACCTGGAGCCGGGGGTTGATGGTGAAGCTCCCTGCAGTGGGGTTCATGCAGGACACGTACTGCACATTGCTGATCTCCTTCAGGCACAGCCTGCTCCTGTCGTACCTGGGGCACAGCAAGAGCCACAGGTGGTGCCCACAGCCAGGGCAGCCACTGCTGTGTCCCCTGGGGTGGCTGTGGGCACCCTTGTGCCTTCAGGGGGGCACAGCCTGCCCCTCCTGCTGCATGTCTGCACATGGCCCAGCACACGGTGCCCTGCTCTGGGGTAAATCCTAAATCCTGTAGCTGACACTTCCATCAGCTGGGAACAAGTGCTGAGCAAAGCTCTGGGGTCAGACCCAGCCTGGCATGGAAATTGTGGGAATGTCTCTGTGTCTCTGTCTTGTTTTCCCCATGTGAGAGCTGAGTGTTCCTGTCCTGCTGCCTGCAGTGTAAAACACTCCAATCTCTTCCCAAACACTGCTGCTGGTGTTCCTACAGATCACCTCTGCCTGGAAAATGACTCTTTGCTGCTGCCTGACTGAAAACAGCATCAGGAGCTCAGAGCAGGGGCAGCCCATGCCTCCCTCCCTGCTCAGCATCACAGGGAATGTTTGGTGGGACATGGGACACCCCAGGGTGCACGGTGCTCCCCTCAGCCAGAGCCTCCAGCCAGCTCCAACTCGGGATGGGGAGAGGGCTCTGCATTCATCTCAAACCCCGTTCCCAACACCAGATGTGGAATGCTTGGAACCCCTCAGGGAATCCCCAGGGCCTTGCCCTGAAGGAATATACCCAGTATATATATATATACATACATATATACACACACACACACACACATATATATATATATATATACCCCAAATACATCGAGTCTGCCCACCCAGGCTGAAAGAAAAGTTTCCCTCCATGGCACCTGGCCACACTGTGATCCACCCCAGCTCTGCTCTCCCCATATTGCCCCTAATTCCCCTGGTTTCTCCCTGTTTCCCCACAGGTTGTGGCATCCCTGCTGGCTGCCCCCTGTCCCCTATAGGGCACTGCCCTTTGCCTGCCCTTGTACCACCCCTGTGCCCTCAGACCACTGGTTCCTGACCCCACACTTCACCCTGTGCACACCACATGGTCTGGCCTGGTGTTCCTGATTCCCTTCAGCCTGTTGGAACAAACATTTACTGGGATTTATCACACAAAAAAAGCCCTTCTTGCCTCTCTTTGCTGAGCCAGCCATGGTGTGTGTGATGTGACTCCTTTACCTGATGTGTGTGATGTGACTCCTTTACCTGAATTCCCACCCAACAGCCCCTCCAAAAGAGATTCTAACTGGGAACAGCAGCACCCACCAGCACCTAAATCCCAGCTGCTACAGCCAGAGTGGGGCAGCAGCTCAGCCCAGCCCCAGCAGCTCGTACCAGTGGCCATAGTCCAGGTGCTGCCTGAGCAGGGTGTGGGGCTGCACGGTGCCATAGGCATCCACCTGGGGCATGTTCAGCTCATCAATGAAGTACACCAGCCTCTTGGTGCCTGGGGGGGCATAGTTCCTGCCAGCCTTCTTCTCCAGAGGCTTCTCCAGCACACCTGTAGGGGCAGGAGGGATGGAATGCTTGCTTAGCCTGGTTCTCTGCCTGCTGGGAGCAGCTCCAGGGAGCCCCAGCCCTCCCAGCTCCACCTCAGGTGTTTGGGGGTTTTTAGGAAGAGCTGGCCTTGGCACAGGACACTGCTGCCAGCAGGGCAGTGGCTGTTCCACATCAGGAGTGGGGCTGGCAGGGTGGTGGCTGTCCCCAGGCTGTGCCTGCAGGGTGCCTTGGGCAGATTTTTGGTCGGACTCCACCCAAATCACAAAGTTTTCAGTGCCTCTTCCCAAATTAAACACAGCAAACTCTGTCTGCTCCAAGCCAGAGCAAACACAAGCTTGTCAGGCAAGATAAAGCCTTTTGCACCCCTCCTGCATATTTGTTTTAACAGATTTGTGGAGGTGTCCAGGGGAGGTGAACTGAGTGCTCTGGGCTGGGGACCAGGTAGGGATGGGGCACAGCTGGCACTGGGTGATCCTGGAGGGATTTTCCAACCTCAGGGATTCTGTGAGTCCCTTCCCCAGACTGAACAGCCCCAAAGAGCTCCAAGTTCCCTGATCCCCTCCCCAGCATCACCCAAACCTCCAGGTAACCCAACAAGACTCAGTTCCAACACCAGCTGCCCCATTCCCAGCCAGTTTTAAGCAGAATCTTGCATGAGTAAGGAGGAGCATGGAGAGAAAACTTCTCATTTGGAAGCTCTGGAAAATTCCCATTTCTTTTTGCAGAAGGCTGAGGTTATGTGCTGCTCTAGACTGTAGCATATTGGGAATATTTACAATGCTGGAGTGATATTTAATGCAAATCACCCCACACTGCTGCACAAAATGTTTTTATAGGTTATTGATTTCTCTCACTGTGGCCTGAGCAACCTTTACTGCCTCAGGAAGGGGCAAAGCAAACAGCAGCAGCTTTTTTGGGTCCTGGCAGGATGATTTTCCTGACAGGAGCTTTCCTGGAGCCCATCCTCACTCCCAGCCCTCCTGGAGATGGAGGCAGAATTTGTTTCCCTGCCAGTTTGGGGTTATCACCAGCCCTGTAAGCAGCAGCATGGCAAGGAGCAGTCCTTTGTAATTAGGGACAACTGGGAGTTTTGATAAAAAAATTTGTGCAAATTCACACTTCAGCCATTCCTTATCAAGGGCAAAAGTTATTAGGGAAAATTTATATTCTGGGTTTATTTTGTTGGTTTTTTTTTTTTTTCAGACCACAAATCTTTTAAAACCCCATTTGTTTCCTGCTTGGGTGCCCTGCAGACAGCCTGGTTACCCACCAAGAATTCAGCTGTTTTCTTGTCACAGACACTTCTGCACAAAGCCATGGATTGTGCTTAGAAAAATGATAGATTTTTCCTCAGTGGAGCCTCTCTCCCCCTTCAATAAAACCACAATATTTGAAATTTCTGGTAGCAAGTCAAATTAAGTGTTTCAAATAAGCATTTAATTTAAATTTAATTAGGCCTTAATTAACATATAAAATCAGCCCTTTTCGAGGTTAAACAAGGATGCAGGAGATTCATCATAGTGAAATGCAATTAGTGGGGATGAAGTGACATGTTTGTGGAAGTTGCATTTTAATTCAAAGCCTGTCCCACAGTGATCCTGAAGGGTCCCTGCTCCAGGCTCATCCCCATCAGCTCCTCAAACACTCACTGCACACCAGACCTGGCAAATGTGGCACCTCTCACCCTGATGGCCAAGGGGGGGAAAATAAATACCCAACCCCAAAAAACCAACATCTATTGTCATTTTCTCAAGGCAGGTCTGGAGTGGGAAGGTGGGGAATGAGGGCAGGAGGAGCAGAGGTCCAAGAGGGCACAGAGCAGCACAGCGGAGGTTCCAGGCTCCACAGGGAGTGGGATTTGGCCCCAGGAACCAGCCCAGGAACCAGCCCTGGCTTCCAGCCTGCACATATCCATGAGCTCCATCCTCACTGCTCATTGGGATGCAATTCCCATCCCTGTCCTGAGGACAGCCTGGATGCTCTCCAAGAAACCCATCTTATTCTTCAATTCCAGCATGTTCAGGACACACTTCAAGTCAAATACAAGCCATGAAAACAGCAGCAGATTGAAGGCTGGGCTTTGGCACAGCCCAGAACCAGAATATTGGGGTAAAGAATGCAAATTCTCAGGTTGCAAAACATCATCTCCACAAAACCCAGAGCTCTGCTGAGGGGAGACTTTCACTGTGGGATGGTGAATGTGCCCACAACACCATGGGCAATTCACCCCTTGATCTTCCCAGTGCACACCCCCCTCCAAACCCCGATGGATGCCCCAGGAATGTCACAGGACCAGAGTTCACCAGGCTGGAAAACACCTTGGAGACCATCAACCTGTGACCCAGCACCACCTTGTCAACTAAACCATGGCCCTGAGTGCCCCATCCAGGCTTTCCTTAAACACCTCCAGGGATGGTGACCCCACCACCTCCCTGGGCAGCCCCAACCACTCTCTCAGAGAAGAATTCCCCCCTGGAGCTTTAAGAGCTTACCTTGCAGCATGGCAGAGGTGGTGTAGAAGTTGAAGGGCACCTTTTTCACCAGGAAGAGCTGGGGGTCCAGTGAGCAGAGCGTGGCCCCCAGCAGCACAGACTTGCCCGTGCCAGCGGTGCCCACCAGCAGCACGGGGCGCCCGCGCTGCAGCAGCCGGGACACCAGGAACTGCAGCTGCACCGTCTGGGAGGTGGGCACCAGGCAGGCCTGGGGACACAGGGGACAGCTCAGGGACACAGGGACAGCTCAGGGACACAGGGGACAGCTCAGGGACATAGCAGCATCCTCAGGGACACAGGGGACAGCTCAGGGACACAGGGAACAGCTCAGGGACACAACAGCATCCTCAGGGACACAGGGA
>WEIU01022697.1:14177-32088 GCA_013389925.1 Aegithalos caudatus | reverse complement strand
CACAGGGGACAGCTCAGGGGACACAGGGGACAGCTCAGGGACACAACAGCATCCTCAGGGACACAGGGACAGCTCAGGGACACAGGGAACAGCTCAGGGGACACAGCACTGCCACCAATGCTTTAAGATTTGAGCTTTTCTGTTTTTCAGGTCCTGCACTGCATTAGTGTAGAACTCTGAACTCCATATGGAGTGTTTGAAAGATCACTTTATATTTTGGTCAGATAAAACATCCCTTCTGTGCCTGAGAACAAATGACACACCAGCCTCAGGCCCCAAAAAGCATAAACAGAAGTTAATTGGGGTGGAGCAAAGTGGGGCTAAATGACTTCATTACCTGAAGCTGTAATTGGACAATTAACCTCTGGTATGCAAATTAACCAAATTTATTTCTGGCTGAAAAACTCATGGCCATCACCCATTTTGGGTGCAGCCTCTGGGAGGTTCTTGACTGCCCAAGGTGCATCTATTGAAGGCTTTTAATAAATCCCCACTTTATTCTCTAACTCTGTCCACCTTCTGTTCTAGGTAGCCACTCCAAGGCATTAGTGCCATGATGATTTTTTTTCCTTTTCTTTTTATGTACCTTCTATGTGTTCTCAGTATCCTTGTAATTCTTTAAGCTTGGTATCTTAGTACAGACTTGTTATTTTGCTAGGCAAGGAGACCAAACATCCCAAAGGCCTCACAGCTGGAGGCTGAAAGCCTTACACTGTCTTGAGAAACCAAGGCTCTCTCCAGAACATATTCTATAAACTGGGATTAAACCCATCTAGGGAGAACACTTTAAAACAAAGAGATGTCATGCCATTCATTGGAAATCTTTGTTAGACAGGTTATTTTGCAAGGTCCATAAAATTGTGCATGTGGTGTGTGCATTTCAGCACATTCCACCTCGACAAATCATTGCACCACAAAGATCCTTATTAAATACCAAGGTAAAAACCCTTTTATATCCCATAACTGTGTCTGACTCTGAATTCTAGGACTAAAAAAAAGGCATCACCCCCACCCCACAGCCACCCCCTGGGAGAGCCAGGACTGAGTCAGGTGAGCCCAGGCTGCTCTAGGGAAGGGATGAGCTGCTTCCAGCCACTAAAATCCATCCTCCCATGGGAGCAGCATCTGGATCCCCCCAGCAAAATCACACCTTGCTAAAACAGTGATGGTTTGTACAAATCAGCTGCTCACTTGTAAAAAAAAAGCAGAGAAATACAACTGGCAGCCACAATTCACTACCTGAGGAGCTCTTTTCTTGGCCCAAACACAAACCCATCTCTATTTGCAGCCCTGGAGAAGGACAATATGTCATGAGGGGTCTCAGGGGCTTTGTCCCTGCTCTGTCCCACCCCTGGGCACAGCAGCTCCCTGCCCCTGCTGTGCATCACTCATGTTTGCAAGATGGATGGAGGTTGTGCTGTTACAGCCAAAGCACAGCAAAAAAAAAAAAATAAAAAAAGATGGGTAATTTAGTTGTATCCCATAAAGAATTCCATCAGTGCCTGGCCTCTCACCAGATTTCATGGAAACACTCACGTTCAGCCACTAAAACCCAGGAACTCCCCCAGCCCTGCCAGGGTCACCTACCTGCAGTGGCACCTCTGGATCAAACTCAAACTGAGGAATAAGCTTAGACCAAGGCTCAAACTTCTTTGTTTCTGGATCAATGTAAAAGTCAAAGACTGTGTCCTGAGAAGGAAACTTGATTGTTCTGAATTCTGCCACCCACCACTTGCTGAACTCCACTCTGTAGTCCACGAGCTGCAGGACAAAAAGAGGAAAAAAACAGACAGATCTGGAGAAATTCATTGGAGGTGGAGAATGTTATTTATCCCAGTCCACCAGAGTGGGATTAGTCCTTAAAAATATATTCACAGCATAACAATCTTATCCTTTTTCCTATTATTAAGCCTAATTTTTCATTTTCTTCATTTTTTCTCATCACTCCTATTTATTCCCCTAAATAATTCATCCTCTGTGTTGATCACTCCTAGTATGTCTGAGATTAGACAGATGGATCAATTTGAAAAAGAGAAATACGTGCCTGTGACTAAACAGACACTTGATTGATTTTTGGTGCCTACTTCTTCCAAGAGACAAGGACACCACATCCATCTCCAGCCGTGGCCATGGCCAGCCAGAGCATGCATACCAAATCTCTTCCTCATAAATCACACAGCCCTGCAAACACTCAGTTGTTGTTTTCTGGCCTCTTTTCAAGCAGGAGCACAGGATTGCTGACCTCAGTTCAGCACAGAATGGAGAGGGAGTGCTGCCACAGAGCCCAGCCAGCTCCTGCTTCCCTGCTTTTCCCCTTTCTATCTCTCCATGCATGAAGGTTTTCAAGCATTTGAACTTTTTTTGGAGTAGCTGACAGCTTTTGCTGTAGACACTGAGTCAGGATCAGCAAAATGTGCTTAGTCCCCTTCCCTGCCTCAGGTCTCCTCTGTGAAACTGGGGCAGGCACTGTCTGCACCCTCCCCACGCCGAGCACAGGGACTGCAGCCCTGGGGACAAACAGGGGAAGGAGGGGGAAAGTGCTGCTAAAAAGACGTCTGGGAGAGAGCAGACGCATCACTGAGCCAGTTTTAGCTGCACAGTTTGTTCCTGTGTCTCTGTGAGGTCTCTCCTCCCCACGGGTTTTTGGGACCAGGTGGGACCTCAGCCTCCCCGAGGAAACCCAGCTTTGGACTGAGTGTCCTCTGCAAAGCTCCCCACCACGCATCAAAAAACCAGAGGATTTGGAAAACACATTATTAGCATCCATGATTTTGCAGTCTGGTGCTGCCCAGAGAGGCAGAATGACTGTAATCTCCTTTCTCCTGTTGTCACAACTCCTCTGCCCAGCAGCAGGAAAGGGATGTGCAGCTCTGCTAAAAGCTTTCCCACAGTGGTTCCTCACCCTGCTCCCAGTGCTGGGAGGGGCTGAGCCCTTAAGTGGAGCAGTCCCAGCCCCAGCTCTATTCCCAGAATGGTGTCGAGCTCAAACTGCTTCTTGAACAAAAACCCCATATGGATTTCTGCTAATTTCAGAGCCTGGAAATGGCAAATCTATCATCTGCTTTTATAGAGGGGCCCCGCTCCCCACCAACAAACACCAAGCTGTGGGAAGCCTTCCAGCCTGCTTCTCCTGACATTTTGGCAGCAAAAGGTCACCAGGAAGGGAACCTTCAGCAGGCAGCAATAAACAGTTTTTATATTGGATCATTTTTCATCAGGCTCCCCCTGGCTCGGGGAGCTGACGCTCTCCTCCCTGACATTTACAGAGCAGCACAGGCAGAAACACCCAGAACCCTCCCAGAGGGATGGGAGCCTGCTCCCAGCTCCTGCTGCACACACAGCTGTGCCAGGGAATGCCATGCCAGGGTTAACTGCCATGGGAATGCCAGGGTTAGCTGCCATGGGAATGCCAGGGTTAGCTGCCATGGGAATGCCAGGGTTAGCTGCCATGGCATGGGAATGCAAGGATTAGCTGCCATGGCACAGGAATGCCAGGATTAGCTGCCATGGGAATTCCAGGGTTAGCTGCCATGGCACAGGAATGCCATATCCAAGTGCCACCAACCAGCTGGCACACAGGGACTGGAGGGTTAAATCCTCCCCAAGGGCCACCCAAGCTGCTCTTGCTCCCCATGGCCTCGAGGTGATGGCACCACGCTGGGCTTGGCCATTCTCCAGCGTTACCCCCTGGATAATGAAGCCTTTCATCAAAGGGATTGTTTAGTGCAGCTTTCCAGGTCAAACAGCATCACTGACACAGCTCAGGTCTGGGAAAGTAGGGGGAAGTAAGGAGGAAAACAAAGGCAATGAAAGGCTTTTTGAAAGAGGCTGATGTGGCACCTCCCCTCTTACCTGGTCGTGGAACATGGAGCCACCAAAGGCCCAGACAGCAGCAAAGACAAAGTAGAGTTCATAGAGCTCCTTGGGGCAGTCTGGAGGTGTGTTGTCCTCGGTCAGGAGGCATTCCAGGAGGTAACACAGCATCTGAACCATGCTCTGCTCAGGAATGGGAATGATCTTCTTAAATCTGAGGGATGGAAATGGAAAACATAATTGGGAAATATAACTGGGTGAAGCACCAGGGCTGCTCCCAGCCCAGGAAAGTGAAGCTTTGCCAGAATATCAGAATTTTCCTTGTCAGCAGAGAGTGTCTCATTCCCTGGAAAAGCACTAAGGAGAACACCCAACCTCTGCCTGGCCCTGCTGGCACTGGCACACACACACATAATAACAGTCATCAGAAGTTTCAGGCATTTAAAAACTTTGATCCTCTTGAAAGAAGGAAAATGGAGGAGTTGCTAAAGGCGATGATTTCCTGGGAGCTCGAGGAGTTCAAAAGCGGTCAAATAGAGGAGTAATAAAATAAAACCTTTCATCTTGCCATTTTACATTGGTTTAAGCTACACTTACAGAATTCCAAACTAATATTGTAGCAGCACTGAAGTCCTCCATAAAGTAATTAGAGCTATTTGAAAGGTTGGTTCTACAATTTCTGAATTAAGCAAGCTACCAAAACACTCAGCTCGGGGCTGGTGCAGCTAATCCCAGGGATTTCATGGTCTGACAATTGTTGAGAGCTGGAGATGCTCAATGGGCTTTGCTGCCAACAGCTTTAAAGTTTGGGCACCCAGAGAGCAGCTCCCCAGCAAGATTCCCAGCTTCCAGTCCCAAGGAGCCAGACCTGCACTCCTCCTGACACCTCCTCTCTGGGGCTGATGTGCCCAGGTTTGGTTGTTCACTGACTTTTCTTCTTTCTCCTCTTTTTTAGTGAAACTGCAGGTATGGGGATGAAGCAGAGGATGGAGAATCACACAGTCATGGACTAGTCTTGGTTGGAAGGGAACTTCTAAAAGTCATTTATTCCATCCCCTGTCATGGGCAGGGACACCTTCCATTATCCCAGGTTGCTCCAAGCCCATCCAACCTGGCCTTGGGCACTGCCAGGGATCCAGGGGCAGCCACAGCTGCTCTGGGCACCTGTGCCAGGGCTTCACTGCCAAGAATTTCTTCCAAATACCTAATCTAAATTTGCCCTTGTTCAGTTTAAAACCATCACTCCTTGTCCTGTTTTTCACATTCAGTGTCCAGCCATGGAACACCCCCAGGATGGATGCTCACAGAGGGACTCAGCTGGGCTCAAATGCTTCAGGAAAGAAATCCAAGAGAGGACTGCCTCTGGAGCAATCCCACCCTCTCACACAAATCAGCTTCCTCCTCATCCCCAAGGGGCAGGAAAAGATGTGGGGAGAGGATAAAAGAGGATCTGCTCTGGATCTTCCACACTTTCTTTCAGTGGTGGTCTGAAATCTGCTCTGCTGACCCAAAACTTGTGCAGTGAACTCAGGTCTGGCCTGGCACATCAGGAGATTGGAAAGATTTTCCCTTTAGGATCTCCTGCATTTAATTTCCAAAAGATACAGAACTGATACAAGCACGGGAACCATCAAATCAGTATCCAAGGAGAACCAGATCAGCCCAACCAAGGATGGGCAGGAGTGTTGGTGCCCCCTCACCCCACAGCTCCCTGGAGCTGAATCCAATGACACTCAGGGCTCCTGGGGACAAGGAGGACACTGGCCAGGCCTGGAGCACAGCTGGAAAGTGCTGAGTGACCACCAGCAGCCTGCAGTGGTACCTGGTCCTGAGGGTGTCCAGGCAGACGGGCAGGTACTTGTCAAACAGAATGCTCAGGTTGGCCCTCTCAGCCTGCACCTCTCTCCCATCAATCCAGCTGCTCACAGGGGGATTCCAGCCCAGATCCGAGGGGTTGATGTACAGGATCCCTTGGGGTGCAGGAGAAGAGAGAAGGGTAAGGACACAACAGAAATTCTCCTTTTTCACACCAGAAAATTTCAGCTATTCTCAAACAAATGAAGCCCTGTCAAATCCACCTGGTCCCTGGTTGCTGCCCCCTCCTCCTGCCCAACTGCAGAGGAGAAGCATTCACAGTGAAGGGATGTAACTCAGGAAACCAGGACACCTCTCAGGACCCTCCCCCAAATTTAGAACATATTCCTACTATTAAGTCTAATTTTTTAGACTTAATAAAAGACTTGCCCAAGTCATGTTATTGCTCTGGGCCCCAGACACCAGGGGACACCTTCATTCCCTGTTCCCATGCACTGCTCCAAAAGATCAGGAGCTCTCTGGGATAGACACTGCTCTCTGCTCCCCAGGCCCACCCAGAGCAGTGCAGGAGTGTTCTCTCAGCAGTGCTGCAGCCAAGACCCCACAGCAGCAGTAGGAACACCCCAAACACACCCCCAAGATGAGGACAGACCCCGTGTGGGGCTGGGCTCAGGATCCTCCGTGTGTCCATGAGCTTCAGGAGCACCCCCTGCACACCACAGGCAGCTGTGCCCCAGCCTGGCAGCTTCCAAAGGCACTGAGCTGGCCAGGAAAAGGCTGATGATAGCAGGAAAAGGCTGATGATAGCAGGAAAAGGCTGGCCAGGAAAAGCCAGATACCAGGAAAAGGCTGATAGCAGGAAAAGGCTGGAACCAGGAAAAGGCTGATAGCAGGAAAAGCCAGATACCAGGAAAAGCCAGATACCAGGAAAAGCCAGATACCAGGAAAAGCCAGATACCAGGAAAAGGCTGGCAGCAGCCCCAGGTGTGAGGGGCAGCTCGGGCAGGGCTCACCTGCCCGGGACACGGTGGCCGGGGTGGCCGTGCGCAGGTGGCTGATCTCGAACAGCAGCCTCATGCTGGGCTTCAGGGGGATCCTCTCATTGCTGGCCAGGGTCAGCACCTGCACACAGACACACAGACAGCACAAAGCTCTGCCAGGAACAGCAATGAAGAGAGTTCAGCACTTGGCACTGCTGAGCTTGGCTGCCCAGCCCAGCTCCTGGAGGCACAGCAGCAAAGGGCCAGCAGGACAGGGGGGGATTGTGCCCCTCTGCCCCATTCAGGTCAGAGCCCACCTGCAGAGCTGCCCCAGCCCTGGGGCCAGCATGGGAAGGAGCTGGAGCTGCTGGGGAAGGTCCAGAGGAGGCACCAGGGTGATCAGAGGGATGGGGCAGCTCTGTTGGTTCTCAGACAGGCTGAGAAAAGTGGGGTTGTTCAGCCTGAGGAAGGGTCTGGGGTCACCTCATTGTGGTCTTTTGGTACCTGAAGGGGTTGTTCAGCCTGAGGAAGGGTCTGGGGTCACCTCATTGTGGTCTTTTGGTACCTGAAGGGGTCTCCAAGAGAGCTGGGGAGAGACTTTGGACAAGGGGGAATGGCTTCCCACTGCCAGAGGGCAGGGATGGATGGGATATCAAAAGCTTGTTTTGATACCTACTGCCCACAGACCATGAGAATGTAAAACCAATGTTATTATGGCCTAGAATGTGTGTGTCCATGCATTTCTAGTCTCCTTGACATAATTCCAGCCTCAATCAAACATCAACAGAAGATCTAAACAGAGGAAGGAAAAATTAATTTGCTGAATGCTGTGATTTAATAACCTCTCTTCAGTCAGTTTGCCTTAGGTTGCCATGGCAATGCTGTCTGCCACTTTCTTTAGGCTTGTGACCTGATGCTACTCATCATCTGCCACCTAATACACAGCAACACTTTCAATGCATCCACCCTATGTGGATCACAGCACCTGCTCCATAAAATGATCCAACACACCAGGACACAAATTACTGGAATACTGAGTTCCAAGGGCTACAGGAAAATTAACAGTGCAATCCACAAGTCTTGCAAAAGCTTTGCATTTCATAAGTTACATATATTTATGTAAACTTAAGGGTTGGAATGTATTTCACACTCACATGATGAAACACTGACAAGCATAGTTAGAACAAAGGAAGCCTGATGAGTTTTACTGTGTTCTTGGCAACTTGAGTTAATTTACCTGAACAGCCAATTAATACAAACTTTAGGACCTCATTAAGTAGTGCTTTTAATGAAAACTTCAAAGCACACAGTTGATGACATTCTAATATACCTATATTGACATGAATATTGTCAGCAGTCACCCTGAAGAAAGGGATACACTCAAACATCACCCTAAAAATCATGCTTTCATAAAGCATTAATGCTGTTATGCATCAGCTTCACCATTGCTGCTGTCTGTGGATGGAGCTCCACCTTCATTAAGACCCTCACCATTTTTCTCCCTCTTATGAGCTTCACCATTTGCACCCACCTCTATAATCTCTACAGCAAATCCATGTTGCTGCTGTATTATGTTCAGCTGTCAAACACCAAATTTTCAGTCACCTTTTTTGTAATAATGGAGTCAAAATAGTTTATATTTTCATTTGATACAAATTAAGTGTTGATAGAGTTAGGCACAGTTAAGCTTGACTGTGTTTAGGTCTGAGGAATGTTATGTTTTATGACTTTGGTATCCCTGCTGATGCTAAGCTCTGTTAAGGGCCTAAAGTTGTGATCAGAACATTTGCAATTACTCACGAGCACAACTCCCCAGAAAAGGGAAATTCCAGTGAAAACAAGCTCCCAGTTATTTCCCTCATGCACCATTGCCTTTATGCAATATTGTTTGGTGTGTCTGAAGAAACACAGCTGCATTGTTCCAGGAGATGTTATTACAATCTGCATTTCCCCCAGGCTGAATCCCACTTGACAAGGAATACCTGCTTCTTTACCTTACATCCATTACCTTATTATCATCCATCACAGTGTTAAGAGACTCAATCCACATTGGATCAATATCTCCATCCAGTACCATCCACTTGGGGCCATCATGGGAGATGTTGGCCAGCTCTCTCATGATTGATGAAAACAGTCCTGGGAGGGTGACACAAATATGTTTGATGAACACTGAAGTTGTCACCTCCTCTAACAGATTTTTCCAGCAACTTCCTAAAAATGATGCTTTCCCTTCAAACATCCATAACCCTTTGCATCTGGACATAAATAATATTATATGGTGATATCTGCTTTGAAGAACAAAATATTATCAGAGTTATTATCTCTGAGAATGACTGCAGGCCTGCATGAGCTTCATTCCCACTGAAAACTATAGGATATAGGAAAAATGAAGAGTAGATACTAAGAGGAAAAAACCCCACAACTACACAATGCAGAGAAAACCATCTGAATATGCCTTGGAAATTCTTCTATTTGTTGGTTGTTTTTTTTTTTTTTTTCTGTGGCTTGAAGTATACCAAGAAAATCAAGATGCTTTAAACACTGGGTCATGGCTTTAGTGAGACTGAAGGAAGAACAAGCCCAGACTGACATTGAGTGACAGAACAAAATGTCAGTGAAATCAAGGAGACAGAATATACAGAGTCTCCAGGGGAGTAAATAATGAATGCTAAGAAGAGCGAGAAGCTGGGAACAGAGCAGAAGTACTGCAGGGCAAATGAGAGCTCCACAAAACCATCACTCTCCTCCACATGAGGAAATACCTAGGGAAAGGCTGGTGTGCATGAAGGAACATCAGGCAAACACTAAAACCAGCCTGTCTTGTGGTGAATTGTGACAGACATGGCTTTTTGTCTCTCCTGGACCAGCTCTTCCCCCGTGATCCGGGTCAGGAACCGCCGGTGGCACTGCGTGACCCACACAAAGCCTGTGCACAGCAGATGCAGAACAGCTCAGCTGGCACAGCTACGAGATGGGGGCAGAGATAACACCTCCCTGGCTCTGCCTGGGCTCCATTCCTGGTGCTGGACACAGCCTGGCAGCCACTCCAGCACTGCCAGTGTCAGCAGCAGCTCCTGCCTCGGAGCAGCACTCACCACGGCAGGGAAGTGCCCCTCTCCCAACCTCGGGCATCCACACCACAGAGAGCCCTTGGGATTTTAAAGAAGAGGTTGGGTCTGTAAATAACACTTTTAGGATTCCCTTGTGGGACCTTTTTCCACCTATCATGTACAAACTTTCCAGCTGCTGGCAGTGCAGTGAGTGACAGGATGCACTCGGGAAGAGGAGGAGATGATCCATAAGGGGACACATCCTCCCTCTCTTGTCAGGCTGTGCTGAAAATGGCCTGGCTGCTCTTTGACATGAAGAAACAACATTTTCAGGAATGATTAATGCAGGAAAAAATCTGCCCTGAGCTATCAGAGAGGAGTCCTGTGAGCTCTCTTGAAACATGAGAGGATTGAGAACCCTGGGCAGCCACCTGCCAATGTCTCTGCTGCTGTCCAGTGCCACCCACAGTCCCTGAGCCACAATCCCCAACGTGCAGCTCTCCCTGCAGGGTGCTGGCTACGTCCCACACTTCCTTCTGTCACTTTGATTTAGGGTCTCAAATCACAATTAAAAAGAAATTAACCCTGGCACTGGAGCAGAGCGGGGGGCAGGAGGGGTGGTGGCAGGGGGCAGGGGAGGTGCCTCTCCTGGAGATCTCTGGCTGAGGATGATTTATGGAGCCATCCTCCCTCACCTCCCCCTCAGCTCCCAGAACAGCCACTCAGGGAATCAAAGCTGCCTTTCTGGATTAGTCACAACCCAACCTTTTCACTCCACATCTCTGTAATCTTTCAGCAGGTTTTAAATGCTCATCTCATCCTCCTCAGGAGCAATCAGGATCAACAGCCTGGCAAACGCCGTGTGCTAGAGATCAGGCAGGGATATTTAGTGGAAAAACACCTCTAAAGGCTGCTGGGAGTGTCCAGCCACAGAAACCTGGCAATGGCACTTTTTGGGGGGCACAGCACAGGGCAGGAGGGAATTCTCTTCCATCAGCAGCCCAGCCCCAAAAAAACACCTGCCCCACTGAGGAACTGGGAAGTGTCAGTGTTAATAGACATGATAATTATCCTTATGGCAAAAGGAGAAATCCCCCAAAAGCTGTGCCACTCTTACACGTCCTTCCAACAGCAAACCCTCACACAGCTGGGAGCAGCACCTGGGCAGTGATGCCCATCACCCTGCTGCCACTCAGGAGCTTCATTAAAAACATCCTTATCTCCAAATTCAGCCCTGAAAAGACATTTACCATCTCTCCACTCTCTGGTTGCTGGGTTAATGATGCCAAAAAGCTCATCATTGGTGACTGCCTTGGGGTTGAGGTCTGCCCAGACAGGACGGAGCTTCATCCTCTGGTGGGTTTTGTGCAGGGACCTCAGCACCTGGGACTTGCCTGTGCCTGCAGCTCCCACCACGAACACGGAGTGCCGGACACTCAGCAGCTCCTCCAGCTGCATCACCTGGGGAAACAGCCCCACAGCTCAGACAGATGTGCCAAAATGAAGTTCAAATGGGCTAAATCTGGTCTAGGGGCAGGGGGCTTGGAATGAGATGTCCTTTAAGGGCCCTTCCAAACCAAACCATCCTGTGGAATTAGCTCTCATTGGGGTTCTGGCATAGAAATTTGTGACTCAGACACACAGAGGGATTTGACCACTCTAACAGTGATGGCTGAAATCCTGGGCAGGCAGACAAAGCTCCAGCACTGCTGAGAAGTGACAGCCACCAGCCAAGGAGGCTCTGCACTCCCGGGGCTGCACTGCACGAGCCTACAGGAGTCAGTCTCTGTAAGTCCAGGGAAGAGGCAGAGCTGGGTTTAGGAGCAGTCAGGACTGTCCTCCATCAAGCTCTGTCTGCAAGGGGAATGTTGTGGCTGCCCCATCCCTGGAAGTGTCCAGGTGGACAGGGCTTGGGAACAACCTGGGATAGCGGAATGTGTCCCTGCCCACAGCAGAGGGTGGAACGAGCTGAGCTTTTAGGTCCCTTCCAACCCAAACCATTCCACAATTCTGTGACTGTGCAGAGCCCTCTTGGAAGAAGCAAAGACAATGCAGAAAACCCAGCTGAGCTGCTGATGCTGCAGGAAGAGCAGAACACCCCCGGGTTTTACTTTGAGCACAAAGCTGTCCTCGGGCTGCAGCCGCAGCTCCAGCACCGCCTCCTTCACCACGGCCTCCAAATCCAGGTCACGCTTCCGAGGCACATCCAGCGCTGGGAACAGGTCCCCAATGAGCCCCAAGAAGACTGGCACGTCCTCTGTCACCAGCTTGGGGACGTTGAAGTCGCGGAGGGAGCGCATCAGGAGCTGCTGCTCGGGCCGCTCGGGGTCTGCGCGCTTCAGGGAGCCGGCCACCAGCAGCACCGCCTTGATGGCCCGCAGCCCCCAGTCGTAGTGGTCCTGCACAGGGGCAAGGGGGAACAGCAGCAGGCTGGGGTTATGGGGGACAGTGCCAGGCAGGCCTGAGAAACAGCAGCTCCAGCTGCCAGAGCAGTTCAGCAATGGAAATGCAAATTCGTTATTTGTGTCGCGGCCAGAGAGCTCCACCAGCCTGAGCCAGCTGGTGTCTGTCTCAGAGGGTGAGCTTCCCACCAGGGACAGTGCTGACAGGTCAAATAATTCAGCTGGTCGTGCCACCACGTGGGCTCAGAGCTGGCACTAGGACTTGCACTCTGGAGACCTAAGCAGTTTTTTTCCCCCTGAACCCCAAAATCTTGGCCTTTGTGCAGGTTAACGCCTGCCAGAGCCTGCCTGCAGGAGCTACTGAGGGGGAAGGCTTGTGAGTCCACTCTGAGCCCTCAAACAGCCAAATTTCTCCATCACCAGGTTGCCAGGGAGATTTGGTCCTGGGGACAGTGCACCAAGCAGGGGCAGGGAAAGGTGGAAAGGAATCCTAAGAGGTGTGAGAAGAATTCTCAAGCCAACAAGCAAGTCCTTCTATTTCTGCTCCATTAAGACCCTGCAGAGCACAGAGCACACTGACTGCTTCGTGTGGGAGGCCACAGCTCCACAGGGCCTCCAGCTGCACAGCACAAAGCTTCTGTGACAAGGCAGAAACCTTCCCAAGCTCATGTTGGCACAGCCAAGATCTGGTTTTCCATCTGGACTCCTGATTCAACTCACCCCAGCTTTGATCTGTGCAGATGATGGCAAGTTAAAATCTGATTAACCAGGGTTTTGCACTGCAGGAGACTTTGCATGGTCAACATTTGACATGAAAGAGAAGTATTTAGTTGGACTAAGAGAGGAACAATCATCATGAACACCTTGCAGGCAGGAGAATTGACAGGAACTAAGAGACTGGAAAGCAAAGGGTCACTGAACACTGCCCCAGCCAGGGTGGCATTTGAGGCTTTTGAAAAATCTCTCTCACTATTGCAGTTGGTCAAGTGCTTCTGTCCCTGCAGATCCTCCAGGGGAGCAGTTTGACAAAGTCATTGCTCTGGTGATCACAAACCTTCCCTCCTCCCAGCAGCTGCCACAAAGGCAGTCAGGAACTAAAAACTGGGAAGCTTCAGCTGTGGAGGAGCATGGCAGAGTGCCACATCCCTGATTTTGGGGATCCAGAGCAGTGTCACATCCCTGATTTTGGGGATCCAGAGCAGTGTCACATCCCTGATTTTGGGGATCCAGAGCAGTGCCACATCCCTGATTTTGGGGATCCAGAGCAGTGCCACATCCCTGATCTCAGGGGATCCAGAGCAGTGTCACTTCCCTGATTTTGGGGGATCCAGAGCAGTGCCACATCCCTGATTTTGGGCACCCAGAGGGCTCACCTGCTTGGACAGGAGCTCCTTGCAGAGTTGGTAGAGTGTGATGAACTTCCTGGCTAAGGGCCGGGCCTCGAGGAAGCCCTCGGTCACCAACATAATCTCACAGATCAGCTCAAAGTCTGGCACAACCATGGCACAGGGCCTGGGGAGAGGAAAGGATAATAATGCCTGGATGTTCCAAAAGACAATTTCTGCCAGTTTTGTTACACAGGTCACAAAACCTGAACTCACCTGAAGAGAGCTTTTAAATTCTCAGGTAGCTCGGTGCGTCCTGCATAGCCAGGGTTCATGGTGATGAAAATCCCCACTGTGGGGACTAAGCTGATGTCTTCTCCAAGAAAATTGAAGGATTTCTTCTTCTCCCGGATTGCATCCTGCACACTCTTCACCTAGGAACCCAGGCAGTGCTTAGTGCTGGTGTCAGGTATGAAAAACCCCAGATGCTGCCCTCCCTACCCTTGGCCCGTGGTGCCTGGGGCTCATCACTGCTCTGCTTTGGGCTTTTACTGACCATATAAAGCTTTTTACACTGTTTGGGGTAATTTTGTGTGTCCCCCATCACAATCCAACTCTGACAAAGCAGCAAAGAGCTGAAGAGACTGGACAGTGCAGCTGGAAAGAGTTGCAAGAGTTTGCTTGAGGAGACACTTGGCTGAGCTTTCCTACTTGCCTGACTGCAGCTTTGTTCTTCTCATGCACAGCTTTCCAAAGAGAGTGAATCCATAACAGCCAGACCACCTTATTCCCCACGTTCCAGTCCCATGGAGTGAATCCATAACAGCCAGACCACCTTATTCCCCACCTTACATTCCCATGGAGTGAGTCCAATACAGCCAGACCACTTTATTCCCTACCTTCCATTCCCATGGAGTGAGTGAATTACAGCCAGACCACCTTATTCCCCACCTTCCATGGGATGGAATGAGTCCAATACAGCCAGACCACCTTATTCCCCACCTTCCATTCAGCCAGACCACCTTATTCCCCACCTTCCAATCCCATGGACTGAGTCACAGAATCACCAGGTTGGAAGAGACCTTTAAGATCAAGTCCAACCCAGCCCTAACACCCCAACTAAACCCTGGCTCCCAGTGCCACATCCAGGCTTTTTTAAACACATCCAGGGATGGTGCCTCCCCCACCTCCCTGGGCAGACAATTCCATTATTTTACCACACTTTCCATTAAAAAAAAACCCATTTTCCTAAACAGGAAACACAACCAGAGCACCTCACTGCCCACCTTCCAATCTGGAGTCCACCACACCCAGATCCTCCTTCCCAACCTTCCCAAGGGAGCAGTTTCTGCAGCCAGCTCCTCCCCGATAACACCCCTGCATCCAGGGAGGAATCTCTCTGCGGGCTGCCCTAAACTCACCCCTGTTTGGCACCTTACAGCAAAGCAATTAAGGGAGTTTCTCAGTGTGAGGACCCACATGGACAGGAGCTGCATGACTGAGGCAGCCAATTAACCATCACCATGGTTACCCTCTAATAGCAGCCTGATGGAGTGACAGCCCTGCCTGCTCACACACCAGCTCCAGCCAGCAGCTGAGTCACACCTGGCATTCTTTTGTTCAGCTCCCCCTTCTTTATTTTAAGATCCTCAAAGGCGTTTTTCAGTGACAGCTTTAAGCTAGAACCTGATAGAAGGGAAATGGAGAGAGAACACACAAACAGCTGTACCTGCCTGGGATTTCTCTGGGACATCACAGGAGGTAAAATGATGAGAGAAAGAGGGAGTGAGGAGTTCATGGAGAGGTTCAGAACAATTCCTTTGACCAAAACTTTTACAGAGGTGTAGAAACTTCTGGGCTCTAGACCTTGATTTCTGCAATGCCAAGCCCCAAAGCAGGTCTAGGATGAATTCAACACCTCAGTCAAACACTGGGATGCCAAAACCTGAACTTGCAGCTGACATTTGGGACCAAAAGAACTTTGATATTTTGGCAACTCAATTTTCAGAATTGAAGTCCCCCAAGACTCAAACCCTTTTGTTCTGACTTTGTGGGAGGAAAGGGAAAAAGTGAAAAAAGGGGGGAAAAGGGGGGAAGGAGGAAAAAGGAGGGAAAGGGGGAAAAAGGGGGGAAAAAGGGGGAAAAGAAGGTTTGTATTTACCTACAAGCTTTTCTCCACTTACCTGCACTGCAACCACCGAAAGAACCTCAACTGAAATCCTGTTAAATTCATCAAAACAGCCCCAGGCTCCTGTCTGGGAAAGGCCTTTGTAAATATTCCCACAGGACTGAAAAGAAAAAAAACAAAAAATAAAATTACAAGAGTGAAATCACAAACTGAACCCACTCCAGCAAAAAATAGATTTGATTTCCCTGCCTGTTTATTTATAGCAATTTACAGTCTATTGTGGGTATTTAGAAAAGTGCACGGGAGCAGCAGGCACAACTCAATTATAATATTTATAGCTCTGCACAGTTTGCCACTTGATTTGCTAATTGCACTCCCTTGACATTTCTGCCCTCTGGTTCCATCCAAAGGTCACCTGGGCTGAGTTACTGATGGCCCCACATCCATGGGAGACCTCAGCTGGATAAAACAGGATCCAAGGCCACCAAACCCACTGCCCCATGGAGAGCACAGGGACCAGCCCCACGGCCCAGTGCTGGCCTTATCCCAGGAGAGGATCCTGAGAAACCAGGATCTGGGTCTGGAGAGAGGGAATGGATCAGCACAGCCTTGGTCTGCACTGAACTGGCCAGAATTTGTGAAGAATTTCATGTGGAATCTAACTCCAGAAGGGAAGGGAAAGGTGGAGCAGGGCAGAGGGCACAGTGCAGATCTCAGGAACCTCGTGCAAGTCTTAGTGACAGAAAGGAGGAGGAGAAAAAGCTGTCCAGCAGGAAGGGAGGCAGCAGGGATGTGAGGAGAGGGGATGGATCAGAGCAAGCCCAGCAGGCTAACCCCATCCTGCACATCCCAGAGCAGCCTGACCCCGTCCTGCAGGTCCCAGAGCAGCCTGACCCCATCCTGCACATCCCAGAGCAGCCTGACCCCATCCTGCACATCCCAGAGCAGCCTGACCCCATCCTGCACATCCCAGAGCAGCCTGACCCCATCCTGCACATCCCAGAGCATCCTGACCCCATCCTGCAGGTCCCAGAGCAGGCTAAACCCAACCTGCACATCCCAGAGCAGGCTGACCCCATCCTGCAGGTCCCAGAGCAGCCTGACCCCATCCTGCACATCCCAGAGCAGGCTGACCCCATCCTGCACATCCCAGAGCAGCCTGACCCCATCCTGCACATCCCAGAGCAGCCTGACCCCATCCTGCAGGTCCCAGAGCAGGCTGACCCCATCCTGCAGGTCCCAGAGGGCCCTGAGCAGTTTTGGGGAGCAGTACCTTGTAGTCCATCTGCTCAGAGCAGTTGAACACGTACACCATCATGCCCAGGGCACGGCCCAGGTCCTTGGTGGTCTCTGTCTTGCCAGTGCCAGCAGGGCCAGAGGGGGCCCCACTCATGGCCAGGTGCAGGGACTGGGTCAGGGTGATGTAACACCTGGGGAGAGAAGGAGGAGAAGGGGAAGAAGTGTGAAAATCTGTGACCCATGGTCCATTTTGGGCACAGCCCCTAGGAGGCTTCATCTGCCCAAAATGCACCTGAGGGCCCTGCATAAACAGAACAGCTTTTTATTCACTGAATTCTGTCTGCCCTCTGTTTGAGGTATCACTGAAGGCATCACCCCAGGGCTGTCACTGTTGGACACGAAAATGAAGAGCTTGATTCCAGTTAGAAGAAACACCTGAAGGCTTTATTTACAGTTTTGTGCAGCTCTTTTCTAACATGCTGCACTGAGGAAAAGTATAATTGGTCAGTAAAGACAGTTGTGAAATAATAGAAACAACACCTGTGAGAGGGTTGTATGAGAAAATCAGCATGTTGTGAAGAGATAAAGACTATTTACAGGAACTGTAAATCTATTTACAGGAACTGTCCTTGGGAGGGATGGATTCTCTCGAGATAAGAGAAATCAGCCACTACAGGCTGAAAACCACCCCAGACTCATGTCACCATTTGTCAGGGAGGGACACGAAAATGACGAGCTTTGACTCCAGTAGTTACAAAGATCAGAAGGCTTTTAGAAGGTTTTATTTTTCATTTTGTGCAGCCCTTTTATAACATGCTGCACTGAAGAACTGGGTAATTGGTCAGCAAAAACAACACTTCTCTTCATTGGCTAAATAACAGAAACAACACCTGGAAGAGCAGTGACCATGAGAGTCGAGATAACATGAAAATAATATAACTGTATACAGAAAACTGTCCTTGGTAAAGAGATTTTTCTCAAGCCAGAGCAATCAGCTGTCACGATATGACACAGAAGTGAAGGCACAGAACTCAGTGAGCTGGAAGGCAGGAAAAAGAGAGCAAGTTTATTTACAACTTGGGTTTTAGAGTTTTCCAGGGATTACCCCTGGATTGGATGGAGAAGTTACCACCTCTCCATCCACACTGGTGGGGACAAA